>CM059426.1:5343066-5614663 GCA_030390025.1 Squalus acanthias | reverse complement strand
CCCCCCACTCCATCCCTCACCCCCCCACTCCATCCCTCACCCCCCCACTCCATCCCTCACCCCCCCACTCCATCCCTCACCCCCCCCACTCCATCCCTCACCCCCCCCACTCCATCCCTCACCCCCCCACTCCATCCCTCCCCCTCTCTATTCTTTCTCTTTCCCTCCCCCACTCTCTCTCTATCTTTCCCTCCCCCACTCCTCCCCTCTCCTTCACTCCCCCACTCCATCCCTCTCTATTCTTTCTCTCTTGCCCTCCCCCACTCCCTCTCTATCTTGCCCTCCCCCACTCCCTCTTTATCTTGCCCTCCCCCACTCCCTCTTTATCTTGCCCTCCCCCACTCCCTCTCTATCTTGCCCTCCCCCACTCCCTCTCTATCTTGCCCTCCCCCACTCCCTCTCTATCTTGCCCTCCCCCACTCCCTCTCTATCTTGCCCTCCCCCACTCCCTCTCTATCTTGCCCTCCCCCACTCCCTCTCTATCTTGCCCTCCCCCACTCCCTCTCTATCTTGCCCTCCCCCACTCCCTCTCTATCTTGCCCTCCCCCACTCCCTCTCTATCTTGCCCTCCCCCACTCCCTCTCTATCTTGCCCTCCCCCACTCCCTCTCTATCTTGCCCTCCCCCACTCCCTCTCTATCTTGCCCTCCCCCACTCCCTCTCTATCTTGCCCTCCCCCACTCCCTCTCTATCTTGCCCTCCCCCACTCCCTCTCTATCTTGCCCTCCCCCACTCCCTCTCTATCTTGCCCTCCCCCACTCCCTCTCTATCTTGCCCTCCCCCACTCCCTCTCTATCTTGCCCTCCCCCACTCCCTCTCTATCTTGCCCTCCCCCACTCCCTCTCTATCTTGCCCTCCCCCACTCCCTCTCTATCTTGCCCTCCCCCACTCCCTCTCTATCTTGCCCTCCCCCACTCCCTCTCTATCTTGCCCTCCCCCACTCCCTCTCTATCTTGCCCCTCTATCCTTTTTCTCCCCTCACGGGTTTCTTACCGTCTCGAGCTCTGTATCTGCGTCTCCCAAAACAAGCCCTCTCACTTCCGGTCCTGCGCACTGCGGATTCACCGGCGTTGCGCGCGGTCATTCATGGCGGGGGAAGGGCGGTCTTTCCGCCGAACAAAAATCAATAAAACCAATCTCCCGAATCTCAACGGCTGTGGCCTCTCTTCAAAGTCACTTCACGCACCGCCAGCTGCCTTTCCAAAATGGCGGAGGATCGGGATATCGTTTTTACTGCACTCGAGCTTCCGGTCCCGCGAAGCTGTAATTTAAATCTGGGGATCGCTTACACGAGCGCCATGTCTGAGCAGAGTTCGCGAGAAGGCCTTTGGTAGGCGGGCCGACAGCATGGTCGCGGCTGGGGGCTCTACCTCCTCTGTGTGCGGCTTTAGAGGCTTCGCACAAAATGGCGGACGTTTCACCGGCTTCTCCGCTCCAGAAGCGAAAGGTCATCTGCCTCTGACCCGGAACTGCTTCCTCTTTCTCACCGTTACCATAGCGACATTCCAGCTCTGGCCCTTTGCATTGCAGCCCCATTGCCACCATTTTAAGACTGAAGCGTTTTCGTTAAACATTTTCTCACAAAAAATATTTTGGAACTGATTTATGTAATTTCATCAATAGACAGAAAGCCTATCCTTTTAATTTAGACAAATTCCATCATCTTTTTGGGGAAATTAATAATTTACAAGCCATTTTGCTAATAAGCATTTTTAAAAGTGTTATCTTCACCAGGTGAAAAGGGCATAATGTGGCCCTGGAAATTAATAATGAAATTCACTTTCTTACTTGTAAACGGTGATTTTGTTCAAGCTGAGATTTTTCTTTTGTCACTTATGGTCAATGGATGTGCAGCCAGAGTCCACCTGCTTCAAGTGCATATTTCAATGTACTCCCCACCTGCTACCATTTCCTCTATCATACCCTTTCCTTCCTCCTTAGTTTGCTGCAAATATCCACAACCATCTTTTGTGCCCCCAAAAAATACATCGGCCCCTTAACAAACCACCCAAAACATTGAAGCAAAACATGTGTGTGTATATAGTCTGAAAATGATGAACAAATTATTAAAATGGACTGCAGAACTAAGATTTGCAACACTGGTTTATTTTTATCCTCAGTAAATTATAGGCATCCCAATCCAAGTATAACATTTCACAGTAAAACAGAGCTACATTTATCAGGTTTCAACCATATTAGCATCAACATTCAGATTCGTGGTAGCATTACAAAATACAGTACTGTATTATTCATTTACACATTAATCCTGCTGACACCTGCAGTTCCTGTTTCGCAAGGGAAGGAAAGATCACAGATCTCTCAGATGGAGATCTTGAATCCTATGGGGTAATAGTTAATTTGGGGGTTTTCTTAAAGCCAAATCAGTTAAGTTTTCAAAATACACATGGTTTCTTAGGAGAAATATATTCTACCTAACCCAAACATTATATGGAGAGAGATACGTGTACACTTACTTATAGTATCTCTCAGCTATCCCTTTGATAGTTTAAAAGTAACCAGTTAAGAGGCAACTGGGAGCAAACATTTTTGTGCATTCACATCAACAGACTGGGTAATTTTTTATTATGAGGTTTAGTAAATTGATTCCTCAGCCAGTTTTTTTACTCTTCTTCGGGTCAAGTAAAGTGACAAATGCCACAGGAAGGCTAGTATGTGTCACCATATCTATGCATTTCCTGGGAAATTGTCCAACTAAAGACAAGTGTGAAGTTGCAGTCTTCTTAGTCCAACCATGTGGAAATTAGATTTTTTTCCCCCTTTCATTTGACAGACTGCAATATCAGTATTTCTACCACCAGCACTAATTAAAAAGGAAACACCCACTACTCAAAACCCTAATTATAAAAGGAGACAACTGTACACCTACTAGTATTTCATGCCAGTCCTTTGATTATACTGATCTACGTTCTAAGACTGTAGGACAGACAGTATTAAGACTGATATTTTGTGTTGAACTTCTATCATGATCAAAGTTACTCATCTGTGTGCAGTACTCCAAATTTCTGACAACAATGGGTGATGTTGCAGCCATTCTAAATAAATTAAAGTATGAATTGCAGCCATTCTAAGTAAATTAAAGTATGAATTAAGAGTCATTAAGTCAAATCTTACTTCTGTGGAATTATAATCAAGCAGATGCAATGGCCTTCTCCCCCTCCACTTAAGAGAGGATCTTGTCTCCATTCAGTGACCGTGCTTTATCATGAACTGAAACGCTGGGAACAGGCATCACTCCTTATTGAATGCTCAACGTACGCCATCAAACTACTTTAATGCAGGCATTCAGGCTGGTCAGAGGTTAGCCCACTACTGCTAACACTGTGTATGATCATCTTTAAATTGACACTTCTAAAAAGTCGTCGCCTAATTCTCTCCCTTTCCTTCCTCCTTTCCTGTAGACATTGTCTCCTTGTTGCTGTACAGTTCCATAGGCACTGAGAACTAAGTGATACCTCAGGCAAGTTGCCATTCATCATGTGGAGCCTTAACAGTGATTATCAATAGGCTATTTGCCGTAGGGGATATAGCCAACAATAATTCTGTCATAACCAGAAGTCAACAGGTGCATTTTCAGTTTGGATTTTCTCCTTCCTAAATCAAGAGTCACGAAGGCCAAATGTAGAACCCTACCCTCAGACTGACTGATCAGCTGAACTAGCACAAACCAGGGATCCAAACTGGAACCCTTCATGGTCTCTATGGCTCAGTTAGTTCAGCTGGTTAAGGCAGTGACTATCAGAGGACCAAGAAATCTCATTACTGCTAACACTTTTAGATGCATATTCTTGTGGAAGGTAGGGTGAAATACTGGATGGGATGGTAGGCATTTAAATCACTGCATCCTTTGCCATAGCACAATGACACAAACTGACAGCTAGCTTCAAATTTTTAGTACACTATGTTGAGAAAAAAAACATTGTTTCTTACTTATTTGGCAGATTTTGTGTTAAAGGTTTTTTTTTAAATCACAAAATTGTAGTAGATTCACTTGACAATAATATTAGTTCAGATCCCATTTTAAACAGCCTGGTCCCAACAAGCAACTCAATCTCCAGAACAGACTAGGTAAGGTTATAAATCATCTTTTTTCTTTGTTATGTTAGAAACAATAATTAGAGAGGAGGACTTTAGCCAAATGTTTGGAACAATTTGTCAAGTGGAATAGGAGAGCTAAGATACCAAAAGATGAACGTCAAAGGATTGAATGGTATTTTCTCATTCTGGTACAGATACATCCTATGGTAAAGCACAGCTTCAAAACACGAGAGAGAGTAAATACTCATTCAAATTCTGCCATAAACAGTTACCTATTGCAGTCATATTTGTTTACTTTTGCACAATGCTGCACGCACCATTCCTGTGCCACATAATCTCGATGCTCTGTTACGGAACATAATATAGATATAAGAAATCTAAAACAATTCATTCATACCAGTATTCAGACAGAGAGAGACAAGGCAATGTCTCCACACGTACTGACATAAAAGGAAGGATACATTCCCCAATAGCTCCATAAGTAACTACACAATGCCGCATAGGATTGAACATAAAAATCAGGAAGGTACCAAGTTCAATCAGCAATGTGCTGAGCCAGCTGTTCTGAGCTAGGGTAATAGTGGGAGCACTGTAATTAGCCTATGTCTCTCGACTAGGGGGGAAAAAAAGGATTTCCTCTTCCTGTTTAGTAGACAGTGACTGCTGCTGGAAGTATTGCGTGTAAAGACAGAATCAAGCTTGGCTGTGATGCCCCATTCCTCATCATAAAACAACCTGCCAGCACTAATTCATAAGATACATTCAGACTAGGTAGAAAAGGGGGAAAAAATTGGGAGGGAAATGAGAAAAAGGGGAGATGGAGAAGAGAAGTGTGCTCCCATTAGAAACTCAGAAATGTTGGCTCTTCCAAAACTTTAAATCTCAGACCACATGATCACTGTCTGCACCCTTATTGGGTTCACCAGCCATAGTAATTTAAATAGAGAACTACTGAGACAACAAGGAATAATCTATTATGGAAACCCCATGACACCATAGAGGCTTCACTGTAGGCTGGCACAACAATAGCTACAGCAAGGTGACATATTTTCTCAAGAGTCAACAGTTGATGAGCTATTTATGAAGCTTTGGCACACTTAAATGTCATCCACAGATACCATTCGCTCACAAAAGGACGATTCTAGCTGTACTTCATATAAACATCACTGATCCAACCTCGCGAGTTTGTTAGAACCTTTCGTTAACATTGCAAACTTTAAAAAATATACATACTCCGTTGTTTTAGACTGCTAGTCAAAGTTACAGACACAGAAACAGTGTGAAGTCATAGATGCTTCATGTTAGAAAAGATGGATTTGATCCAATGTCAGTTTGCAGTTCATTTTAGTAGATTCACTTCAGGCACCACGCACTCCAGATCCTCCATCTTCTCAGCAAGAAGACCATCAACTTTTTTCTGGAAGAGAATTCAATTTATTTTTAAAAAGATAATATTTGAACATTTTATGTCTTTTTGCAGAGCCCTCTGCAGTGTTTTTGCTGTTGTTCATCACAGAACAAATAACATTGACTAGGAACTGCTCAATTAAACAAATGCAGAGAGAGTCATTCCTGAGCCATATTCATGCAGCTCCCAATAACTAGTAAACAGCAGGTTCCCTCCCAACTAGAGATAGTACTTAGCATAGAGAGCAAAAGTCAGAGTCAGTTGTGTTAGTAATCGAGCAGCTTTCCTACCATCTGGAATGCACTGCCTGAAAGGGTGGTGGAAGCAGATTCAATAGTAACTTTCAAAAGGGAACTGAATAAATACTTGAAGGGGGAAAAAATTGCAAGGCTATGGGGAAAGAGCAGGGGAGTGGGACTAATTGGATAGCTCTTTCAAAGAGCTGGCAAAGGCACGATGGGCTGAATGGCCTCCTTCCGTGCTGTATCATTCTATGATTCAATTAACCTAAGCAGTACCATACCCTACCTGCCCATAATAGCAAGTGTTCTGCTTCCCTCATCTTTCTCTTCTATCCTAAAGGTGCACTCCCTTGCTGGGTTATGCTTCCTTGGCTACTAGCTGCACTCAATTGTTTATAGGTGAGTCTAGATCTTTTGTTGTCAAAACAGGATCCCAAACCCTCGGGAGTTTACACGGTCATCAATTTTCCGAATATGTTAATTTACTAGCACATTATATTTCTGCTGCAGTGTGCTAAAAAAAATAGTTTTCTGCAATGACAGAATTATTTTCCTTTGGTTTGCTGACACGATCTTTTGGAAGTTAGGACCCGAGCCCCAGAAGTGTGTTAATAGTAGCAGAGGACCCCCACACACAAGTTGGAAAACATCTGGCCTAGCCAGTGAATGTCAAGACTCTTCCATTGTGAATATCACAGCCAATCCCACACCTTACACCCACACACGCACATCGTCTGGGTAGCAATCAGACACTGATTTTTCACGTCCTCAGATCAGGGCATCTAAGGCCAATTGTTCCAGTTAAAATCAGTTTACTGAGCACAGGCAAACTTTGGGGCCTTTTGGACCACATGATCCAGTATGATTCCAGTAGAATCCAGATGAAAAAAGATCCTCTTTAAGAGAAAATACACTAACAATTTGCTTCAGTAATGCCAACTAGAGGAAACAATACACAAATATACGTAACAGGTACACACAGCAGTGTAGCGCACAGGGGCATAAGTCTGCAACACCACAGAGCAGCAGTCGGACATTGGTTTGTGACTGTAACTCCTGCATGCCGAGTTTACCAACCATACCTGTGGGAAGGCCAAAGAACCAAGGACCAGACATGTCCCCAGAGGGAAGGATAAAGTAAATAGAGCACATTGCAGAAATATGTAATGATAACATTGGAAAAGTACAACTCTTGTGACTTTGAGCTGTTCTGGATAGAGGAGAATCAGGAAAGGAGTACAAACATGCCCTTTATTGTTGGAATGCCAGTTTTATCACCCAATAAAGGTATATCAGGTGGTGGGGGGGATGCATCACAGGGATCCTGTACACCTCAGTGACCATTTGCAGAGTAGTATTGCCAGAAATTTGGGATCAGCCTGTCCCCAAGCTTCTTGACCAGAGATGACTTTTACCATGGGCGAAGACTAGAGACTAAATTGAACAAGGCAGGAGTCAAGTTTAAAAGTGAAAGGGGCAAAAGAAAAATAAACGGTTTGTAACTAACTAATAAGTTAACCTCATATTTTCTCTTTTTTATATATGTAAACATAACCTTATATTCTCTTTTTAATCTATGTAAAAATAGGCTCAGGTCAATCAGTTTTTAATTGTTTTTGATCAGGAAATGTGCTTATTGGTTTTAGGCTGCAGCAGATTTAGAAGCTTGGTGGGGGATGAGGGAGGGAAGTGAGGGGGAAGAGGGAAGGGGCAGTAGCAGGAGACAAGAGGGTGTGGAGGAATTGCACCCACCATTTCTAAGATTGTTTTGCATCTGCAACCAAGTGTTGCTTCTCAAGTCTGAAACCTGCTCATACTAGAATTACAGTCTTTAACATTAAAATATCATCTTTTTGTTTAGTAATAAATATATAGTAAGTAAAAGTCTTGGAGGGTTGAGGTAAACACTTACCAGCTCCAGTTTTGTTTCCTCAATTTTCACTTTGGCAGCGTAGAGATTCTGCAAAAAAAACACAAGTTCAACACCCCCCAAATAAAGAGTTACTCTCGCACAAAAACAAAGCATTAGAAGTCACATTTTACTTAATAGTAACGAAGTTGCACGAGAGAAGATGCATTAGGGAGAGAATTTCAATTTGACATGTTTTTCAACCCCCCTACTCCATTTAGTTCCTAATCTTGCCTATGAAACAGATACAACACAAGGCACTTACAGGTGTCAAGTCAAGGTAGGATTTCAGTTGCGCATTCAAAGATGCTACTTCCTTCTTCACATTTTCCAGCCTCTAGAAAGTAAACACACAGAACAATCAGTCTCAATGACTCCAGTTTGACATAAAATTTCTTCCACACCACACCCCTCACTCCCGAATCAGTAGTCGGGAAAGAAAGCGATCTGGTGTCTGCACAATGCAGATTGATAATACTCTATGGATACTCGGCACTTTCTCTGCTCCCAAATTGGCCCCAACCACTTTGCTGCCACACAACCCGTTTCAGGTCCAAGAGGAAAAAATCAAGATTAGCAGTTTGTCAGATTTACTGCTGAATTCATGGATTCTTAGCCCTTCGCCATCTAATCACACAGCTAGAGAGAGTGCAACTCCTGGCTCTACTGACAGGGCACACCCCAAACAGACGACCAAGTGCACAGCACACTAGACAACGAGACAAGCCCTTAGTACCGCTGCACAGAAGCTCACTTGCCACCACGACGTTGTTCCAATGGTGAAATCACTTTTTTTTTAAAGAAACCTCACAATGACCAGCACTGCAGTGGTCAGGACTTAATCCTTTCAATTAATCACACTCTCATACCCACCTCGGAGAGTTCCACCAGCGATTGATGATCCAGAGACGCGTCAAATCCAACCTGCTTTAGATCATTCTTTTAAAAAAGAGAAATGGATAGTCAAAGATTAAACTTAAAAGTAAAATTTCAAAGTCCCGCAGTTAAGACAGCTACAAAAACAGGAAAAAAGAACACAAGCACAAGACTCTGTTACAGTAGGATATGTTTTCACTCCTACTATTTTCCACATGGTAAGGTACAAAGCAAAGTGCAGATATTTCCCACAGCAAGGGAAGAAGGGTGGCCAGGGTGGGTGGTGCGAGGAGTGTAAATAAAAATCCAGGGACAGAGTGTGTCCAAAGGGGATATTTCATTTTAATACAATTTTGGAACTAATAGCCTTGTATTTCCTTTCCTAATGGGAACTCATTCAGTCCTTTTTTTTTAAAAACCACCATGGTTTTGGTTTCTCCTGCCCTCTGATAATGAATTGCACAATTTTATCACCGTATTAAAAAAATTGCCTAAATTTCCTATTTTCTTTTAAAACAACATAGCATTAATAACTGTACTTCCACTGATGTTAATCTAGCTCCCTCACACTGTTGGGCTCACAATATCCTCCCTGCTAGTGTCTCGTATCAATGACTAATTCCCCCCCCCCCCCCACTCCAGCTAAATTTCTCCCCTCTGGGTTTGGTACCTTTTCCATGTGGTTATTTTTTTTTTTAGGTGATCCAGACAGTGACGGTCAGCTGGCCATTTGACCATAGGGGAAGACATTAGAACTAAGCTGATCCTGTCCTAACCCAACATCCACACGCATGCACCTCCAGCAGGACTCACTGGATAGCAATCGGGAATTTCAATGCTCCCCAAAAGCCCCCCCCCCCCCCCTTGGGAGAACATCAAATGCAATCCACTCTGTTTGCATTAAACCTAAATCAGAATCAGTCTTTGAGCTGGGATACAGAGCATAAACAACAGCCTAAACGTTAAATAAAATTTTGGACCTCTGGAATTCTTGGGACTCTCTGTAACCCTTCCCCACCCGAAAACTGACAGAACTCATCCCAGGGGTGGCTGTAGGTTCGAGTGTTTCAGGCAACGAGACTTGAAACCGTAACACTGACCTCTAAACTCTGGCCTAGTTGGCTCCATTCTTTCATCTTTTTTACGAAGAAGTCCACGTTCTGTTTTTTACACTCTGCTTTCGCCTTTGCTTCAGTGAGATCGGCATCTGCCTTCAGTAAATCCCTTAAAATAAGACAAATCATTACACTTGCTGAAACTTCACTCCCATCAGGCCAAGTGACGAATGGAACATTTTTCCACTATTTGCATTAGGGTCACCATGAAGCAGTTCGGTCAGATGTAGGTACAGCTCCTATCCAAACAATGTGCCTTAACCCCAAACACAGACCAGCACCTTCTACTCCTCCAGTGTGAGGTATCAATTTCCCGCACCAGTCATTCTTATGGTCTCTCTCTGCAAAAGATTGATGTTAAATTAGGCTAGTTTTGTGTCAAGAACTGAATTGAAATGACAAAGCTCATTACATAGGGTCCTTATATGCAGAGGAACGATTCTTGTTGCAGCCAAGCTCATGGGCCACACACCAATGCCCTCTGACAGTTCCAATCTGGTCGCTTGGTTTTGTCACATCATCCTCACAGTACAACTGCACTCTTTCCACATGCACTGTGACAGAGGCTGGGCTTTTCAGTGGTTTTGTGGGAGTTGTCAGCACAGTTCTTTGTTTCAGAAAGTCAGGTCTCAGCTGGACAGTGAAATATTGAAAAGGGCGATATTCCTAATGCCTCTCCCCCGTTGTCAAGCTGGGCGGGACTGCCCTCATTCCTCTCTATCCAGCCATAGCCAGAGAATCTCCTGCAATGGCTTCTGTTGCTGCTCCGTTACCTCTGGAGTCCCCAAAGGATCTATCCTTGGCCCCCTCCTATTTCTCATCGACATGCTGCCCCTCAGCAACATCATCCGAAAATATAACATCAGGTTCCACATGTTGACGACACCCAGCACGACCTCACCACCACCTCTCTCGACCACTCCACTGCCTCTGATTTGTCACGGCACTTGTCCGACATCCAGTACTGGGCGAGCAGAAATTCCATCCAATTAAATATTGGGAAGACTGAAGACCGAATCCCCGCCACCGACTCCATCCCTCTCCCTGGCCAGTCTTCGCAACCTTGGTGTCCTATTTGACCGAGCTGAGCTTCCGACCACATATCCTCGCCACCTATTTCCACCTCCGTAACATTGCCCGTCTCCACCCCTGCCTTAGCTCATCTTCTGCTGAAACCCACATCCATGCCTTTGTTACCTCTAGAGTCAATATTCCAATGCTCCTCGGCTGGCCTTCCACCTTGCACCCTCCGTAAACTTGAGCTCATCCAAAACTCTGCTGCCCGTATCCTAACACGCTCCAAGTCCAGTTCACCCATCACCCTTGTGCTCGCTGACCTACACTGGCCATCGGTCCAGCAACGCTTCGATTTTTAAATTTTCATCCTGGTTTTCAAATCCTTCCATGGCCTCCATCTCTGTAACCTCCTCCAGCCTTACAACCCTCCAAGATCTCTGCGCTCTTCCAATTTCGACCTCTTGCGCATTCCCGATTTTCATCACTCCATTAGTGGATGGCCTTGCCTCCAGCTGCCTAGGCCTTGAGCTCTGGAATTCCCTCCCTAAACCTCTCCGCCTCCTTAAGACACTCCTTAAACCTACCTCTTTGACCAAGCTTTTGGTCACCTGTCCCAATATCTCCTTATGTGGCTCGGTGTCAAATTTTCTTTGATAATGCTCCCAAGTGGTGCCTTGGGATGTTTTACTACATTAAAAGGCGCTATATAAATGCAAATTGTTGTTGAACGCTATCCCCAAAACACAGATAAGAAACCCATGTAATAACAGAACTGGGAAATGGAACAGTTTTCCACTGTTGGCATTATGTCACGATGAAGCACTTGCAGATCAAGTGTAAATACAGTGGCTGTGCTGATGGCTATGATTTGATAGACTCCATCTTGCACATCAGTGCCACGAGAGGCTCTCGGCCTCCTGGGAAAGTAGCACCACTCCCTCTAGTGGAGTGGAACTATCACTGTAGCAATACAATTTACGCACAATTATCACGTGAGCTTCAAAACCTGCTGCTATATCACAATTAAGTAGTTACATCATGCAACTGTCCAGTTGCTCTGTGCTTGAAAAACAAATGAAATGGGTTTTTTCCAAAACTCTCAAACAGATCAAGTCTGTCAGCTGTCATCTCACAAGAGGAAACAGACTGTTAGTCACTCAATTTACTCAGTCATACTTGATACCGAATAATGGATATCAGGAATTGCAAGATTGTAAACTAATCATAGGTTTAGATTCCATCATAAACCACACCGCAAAACCATCATCCACTTTGCTTACATAACAATGACTGCTCTTCAAATGTAATTATTTGACTGTGAAGCACTTTGGAGCATCCTGACAGCATGAGAAAGTGTTATATAAATGCAACAACAACAAGTTGCATTTATATAGCGCCTTTAACGTAGTAAAACGTCCCAAGGTGCTTCACAGGAGCGTTAGCAAACAAAATTCGACACCGAGCCACATCAGGAGATATCAGGACAGGTGGCCAGAAGAGGTAGGTTTTAAGGAGGAGAGAGAGTTAGAGAGGTGGAAAGACAGGTAGAGAGACGGAGAGGCTTAGGAAGGGAATTCCATAGCCTAGGGATTAGAGGATTCAAGTACAAAGTTCACAAGCCTCAAGAGATTCGAGGTTAGAAATATTCATGTCACTGGTTAATTTTAATATTTTTAGAGGAGATAGAGGAAAGAATATTAAATGGCTTTAAGTATATTAACAGGGTGTGGGAAGTCAATGTTAGAATAACCATGTTCAGACTCTGGATAGAGCAGACTTGAGGAGATGAATGGCTTTATTTGTCACATTGTACTTCGTGTTTTATGCTTTAAGCTGCCTAAACTTAGGAACTTTACAGCTATTTGAGAAAGGAAGCTTTCATCTCATCAGTCAGGGGTAGTTTCAAAACTCAGGTATTGAGGTGAAAGAGCAGTCTACTATCTTAATTATTTTTACATTCACAGGGATTTACCAGCAGGATTACTCGATCTTGTTTTTTTGATGGGCGGGGCACTGCCAAGGTGGAAAGCAGCAGGTCTCAACACCCAAAAGGCGTAACCCAGACCTCATACTTTTTGTAAAATTTCAACTTGAATCATTCACAGACTACTTTCAACAGCTCCATTTTAAAAGCAGTCCAGACTCAAATAAGTTAGCATAAATCACATATATATATATATATATATATATATTTTAAAAATGGGTCACGGTGAAGAGTTCTTAAAAGATATCAAGTGAAATTTTAAATGGATATATAATGAATTTAAGAACAACTTGTATTTGTATAGCGCCTTTAATGTAGTAAAACATCCCATGGTGCTTCAGAGGAATGCTATAAAACAAAATTTGACACCGAGCCACATAAGGAGATATTAGGGCAGGTGACCAAAAGCTTCGTCAAAGAGGTAGGTTTTAAGGAGCGTTTTAAAGGAGAGAGAGCGAGGAGAGGCGGAGAAGTTTAGGGAGGGAATTCCAGAGCTTAGGGCCTTGGCAGCTGAAGGCACGGCCACCCAAACCCGCAACCTCTACCACCTAGAAGGACAAGGGCAGCAGGCGCATGGGAACACCACCACCTCCAAGTCACACACCATCCTGACTTGGAAATATATCGCCGCTCAGTCAATATCCTGGAACTCCCTCCCTCACAACACTGTGGGAGTACCTTCACCACACAGCGGTTCAAGGCGGCGGCTCACCACCACCACCTTCAAGGGCAATTAGGGATGGTCAATAAATGCCGGCCTTGCCAGCGACGCCCACATCCCAGGAACTAATCTTTAAAAAATGGTAGCAGCGATTAAAATCGGGCATGCTCAAGAGGCCAGAATTAGGAGCGCAGATATCAGAGGGTTGTGGGGCTGGAGGAGATTACAGAGAAAGGGAGGGGCAAGACCATGAAGGGATATGAAAACAAGGATGAGAATTTTAAAATGAAGGCGTTGCTTAAGCTGGAGCCAATGTAGGTCAGCGAGCACAGGGGTGATGGGTGAACGGGACTTGGTGCGAGTTAGGACACGGGCAGCAGAGTTTTGGTTGACCTCAAGTTTACGAAGGGTAGATCGTAGAAAGCCGGCCAGGAGTGCATAGGAATAGTCAACTCTAGAGGTAACAAAGGCATTGATGAGGGTTTCAGAGGCAGATGAGCTGAGGCAGGGGCGGAGTCGGGTGATGTTACGGCAGTGGAAATAGTTAGTCTTAGCGAGGTGTGGCCGGAAGCTCATCTTGGGGTCAAATACAACACCAATCTGGCTCAGCCTCAGACAGTTGCCAGAGAGAGTGATGGAGTCGGTAGCTAAGGAACGCAGTTTATGGCAGGAACCAAAGACAATGGCTTCGGTCTTCCCAATATTTAGTTGGAGGAAATTTCTGCTGATCCAGTACTGGATATCGGACAAGCAATTTTGTTACAGCGGAGGGGTCAAGAGAGGTGGTGAGGTAGAGCTGGGTGTCGTCAGCGTACATGTAGAAACTGATGCTGTGTTTTCGGATGTCGCCGCCAAGGGGCAGCATGTAGATGAGGAATAGGAGGGGGCCAAGGATAGACCCTTGGGAGACACCAGAGATAACGGTGTGGGAGCGGGAAGATTGTAGGTGATTCTCTGGCTACGATTAGATAGATAAGAATGGAAGCAGGCGAGTGCAGTCCCACCCAGCTGGACGATGGTGGAGAGACGTTGCAGAAGGATGGTCAACCGCGTCAAAGGGCTGCAGACAAGTCAAGAAAGACGAAGAAGGATAGTTTACCTTTGTCACAGTCACAAAGGATGTAATTTGTGGCTTTGAGAAGAGCCGTTTCGGAACTGTGGCAGGGCAGAAACCTGATTGGAGGGATTCAAACATGGAGCTCCGGGAAAGATGGGCACGCATTTGGGAGGGACAGCACATTCAAGGACTTGAGAGGAAAGGGAGGTTGAAGAAGGGGCGGCAGTTTGCAAGGACGGAGGGATCAAGGGTTGTTTTTTTTAATGAGAGGGATGATGACGCAGATTTGAAGGCGATGGGGACAGTACCTTAGGAGCAAAGAGGCAGAAAACCTCACATTAAGGAGTCAAAATGGTGAAAAAACCTAGAGCTCAGTTAAACAAACACACAATGAAAAACATTAAAAACAAATATATTGGAAACAGGCGGATTTCAGGAAAACTAAACCACTCATGTCCAGAGAAGTTTTAAAAAAATATATAAATGTTGCCAGTATCTTAATGAAGCCAAACATCACTGAGCGTGAACCACACATGTAATTCAATTTAACAACTTGCATTTATATAGTGCCTGGAACGTAGCAAAGCATCCCAAGGCACTTCACAGCAACGTTCCCGCTAAGTTGCGCAGCTGCGGTCTGGAGGTCCTGCGCAGGCCTTCACCAGAGTTTCAATGCGAGATTTTGTGCATGAAAATTTTGAATGGGCCTCGCAGCCCATTAAAGGGGCCGCGCACCCAAAAAAAATTAGGGGGAACATGGCTTCACCGGAGCATAATCAGGCAAAAATTTTACACCGAGCAACAGAAGGAGATAGTAGGATGGGCGTTTAAAAGCTTGTTCAAAGTGGTAGGCTTTAAGGAGCGTCTTAAAAGGAGAAAAGAGAGAGGTGGAGAGGTTTAGGGAGGGAATTCCAGAGCTTAGGGCTTAGACAGTTGAAGGTACGGCCACAAACGGTGGGGCGAAGGAAATCAAGAATGCACAAGAGGTCAGAGTTGGAGGAACGCTGAGTTCTTGGAGGGTTGTGGGCTGGAGGAGGTTATAGAAATAGGATGGGGGTGACGCCTTAGAGGTATTTGAACATGAGGATGAGAATTTTAAAATTGAGGCGTTCGGGGACTGGGAGCCAATGTAGGTCAGCTCGCACGGGGTGATGGGTGAGCGGGACTTGGTGAGAGTTAGGATATGGACATGACAGTTCATAACATTGAATCTAAATATTATGGAGCTCCGCAATGGTTTTGCGGGTTTATATGTGAATAGCTGAGTCAAACAGATCGGGAAGGACTGAGGTGCAATTCCCTGTCTGTGCCAAGTTGGCTGATCTCAGGCGGTGTAGCGGTAAGGCCGATACAACTGACATCAGTACCCAGTTTAAGCAAGAAGAGAGGGAATAAAAGTGATGGGAAGGGAGAGAGTTTGGACATTAGGCAAGGGTAGGATTGGGCTGAAGTCAAGTGGCCTGCCAACATTCATTCTCCAGGCTCACACATGAACAGCAGCCACTCGGGAGAGATAGGTACCAGGGGCTAACCAATCCTTGTAGAACTGTTCCTAGCAAGGAGTCAACACCTTCAGAAGAGAGGGTGGCGGAAAAGACAACGGAAATAAAGGAGTTCGAGCTCTTCGGCACTCACTGTTGCAGAGACTTTTCCAGAATGATGGTTTCGGTCAGTTTCTTCGACAGGTCACTAATTATAACGCTCTGACTTCTGTTCTCGTCTGCTGCACGGTCAGAGGTCAAATCGTTTATTGCAAGCACAAAGCTAAAAAAAGAAGAGGGGAAAGAAAATTAAGCATTCAAGAGGAAAAATGTTGTAAAGCAGCTAAACAAAGCAGGAAAATCTCAGATTCAGACCCTGGTTTGTCAGGTTTCTGCTTCCTAATCACCATCCATGCTGGAAATTTTTATGTGTGGATTGGATCGGAGAACAGATCAGGTTCATCTGTCATGCCCCAAGATCAAACAGCTTGCCAGCACTCACTATTTAAGTTCACACATGAAGAATAGGGAATGGGACTAATTGGATAGCTCTTTCAAAGAACCAACACAGGCACAATGGGCCAAATGGCCTCCTTCTGTGTTGTATCATTCCATGATTCTAATTTGGTATGGTATTGGAATGCTGGTAGAACCATATCTCTGCAACAGTCACCACTTCAGAAGGAGCAAATTGGAAAAAGAAAACATTAGCAGACTTCAGATCCTGCCTTCTCCTCAACCCCACAGGCTTGAAAGTCTGATCTATTTGGGAAATCTTTGACAGACTAAGTTTTAAGTTCTATTTGCACACAGTTAACTTTAATAGTTCAGCAATAGTTGGCATGGATATGGTGTGTAGTCACCTGAAGTTCTTGATGCACTTTTCTGACAAACTGACTTTCTTTTCCCTGCTTTTTAATGTAGCTGCCAGTCTAGTCTCCCAGTGGGGAGATCAACAAGAGCTTTGAGTAATTCTCTCGGGAAAAGGAGTCAGTCTATTCTCACTATCCAACGACCTCTACCACCTAGAAGGACAAAGGCAGCACGGGAACACCACCACCTCAAAGTTCCCCTCCAAGTCACACACCATCCTGACTTGGAAATATATCGCTGTTCCTTCATCGACACTGGGTCAAAATCCTGAAACTCCTTCCTTAACAGCAGTGTGGAGTACCTTCACCACACGGACTGCAGCAGTTCAAGAAGGTGGCTCACCACCACCTTGCCAGCGACGCCCACATCCCGTGAAACAAATAAGAAAACTGCAAGGGTTATACCGGTTTCAGAGCATGAAGTGGCCAAGGCCATTCTCTGAATCTCTCACCGAAAGGTAAAAATACACAGAAACCCATTCTAAGAGGTTAGGACAGGATGGTCTTAGAATAGCCATAACTGGAGGTTGAAACAATAGGGTCCCAGAACCCTAAGCGATGAAGGGGAAAGATAAAATGAAAGCAGAGCAGGGGAAAATTAGTGGTTAACACAAAAGGGAGAAAATAATAGAAATATTATTAGAAGCTTATGAGACTTCCTAGTCTTTTTCAAAATGAATAAAAATGCATGAATGAATTCAAGCACTCCCTTCTGGTACCATAGTTGAAACCATGCAATTATTAATTCTGAGAAAGATTATATGAACTTCTAACCTCTTCATGTCAGGCACACCATAGACTCGAGATGGCACTGAAACAGGCAACTGAACCCGGTGATTTAAACAGGGAAAAATTTCAAACGAGACATTGACGTCCACTCGTTAATAATTCAGGAAGACAAGGCAAGAGCAGTTAATCAAGTGCCAGGCACCATCGTGAACTGTTTGTAAAAACAGACGGAGCAGCATATGGCATTAGAGCAGGGCGTCCAACCTTCAGTCCTTATCCCTGTCAATCTGGCTCTCGAAACCCAAGCAACTCAGTGCTGCTTGTGAGGAGTCCTTCTTCCTAGTTTGGCCAGTTTGAATTTTGAGAGCTTAGGGTTTTGAAAGGCTCATTCTTAACGTTTTCGCCTAATAGGTGGAGAAAACCTAAATCAGGACATCAAGATCTATTAACACCCACAGCTTGAGATATATGGTAAATAATGGTAACATGGATCTTTATAAGTGACCCTCCCCAAGGCTCCTTGATACACACATATGCAGCTATATGAAGACAAAATTTTGGACACCCCTGCATTAGATGAATTCAGTAGTACGAGAGTGGAAGAGAATGTTTGCGGATCTCATATCAACTCAGCTTAGATACCACCAAAAACTCGGTGTCATCTAATCATTACTTCCCAATTCATCTTACCTTTTAATTCTTTGTAACTTTGGCGGTGCCCAGTACAGACTTCACTATAGTTTCTCAGTTAAAAAAATACTGCACACAAAGAATAAAGATGCAAACCTTGACCGTTAGATGGCGCTATAACAACCTTAGTGCACAGAGTAAACTAATTCCATTGCTCCTCTGCTTTGCACAAAAGCACAATCAAAGCGGTGAACGAGTGGCTACAGCAGGAGGAGTTCTACAGCTTCTTTATACCATGTGATGCTGCCACCTCCAAACATTTTTCACATTTCACTGAATTGACATAATTAAGAACAGACAGCACAGAGGAGACACGAGGGAAACAAAAATTACCCAGCAAGTTATGATGATCTGGAATGCACTGCCTGAAAGGGTGGTGGAAGCAGACTCAATTGTAACCTTCACAAGGGAATTGGATAAATATTTGAAGGGGAAACATTTGCTGGGCTATGGGGAAAGAGCAGGGGAGTGGGACTAATTGGTTATCTCTTCCAAAGAACCGGCACAGGCACGATGGGCCGAATGGCCTCCTGTGCTGTATCAGTCTATGATTCTATGAAAGGGAAAAAATATTCTAGAGACATTGTAATCAGTATGGAATTCACACATCAATAATGCTCACATTTAAAGTCAATATTTGTGCTCCCTGATTTGCTTGGTGAGTTTACTAAGCGAGTGGCTCAGCTACACACACCAGGAAGGTCACAGGATCCTTAGTCTGTGTTGAGATGATTGATCTGAGCCAGTGTGCTGATTGGCCTCAGCACTGCTGGGTTAGGAAGCAGAAAATTCACTCTCGATTACTATCTACAAATCCTGTTTGAAGCGTGTTTACTGTCACCAGATGAAGACAGGAGCTGGGCAGATTATGATGCCATTGCAGTTGAATAGCCAGCTGTTACAGTTTCCCAGATGAAGAATGACCTCTTGGGTGAGGTATACTAGGGTGCCTGGCATCTATCTAACTGTACAAAGCAAGTGATGTCAGCTTTTGTTACAAAGGGATTAGAGTACAAGAGTAAAGAAGTCTTACTACAATTACACAGGGCATTGGTGAAGCCACACCTGGAGTACAGTGTACAGTTCTGGTCTCCTTACCCAAAGAAAGACATACTTGCCTTAGAGGGAGTGCAGCGAAAGTTCACTAGACTGGCTCCTGGGATGAGGGGATGGCCCTATGAGGAGAGATTGAGTAGACTAGGCCTATATTCCCTAGAGTTTAGAAGAATGAGAGGTGATCTAATTGAAACATATAAAATTCTTAATGGGCTTGACCGGGTTAATGCTAAGAAAATGTTTCCCCTGGCTGGGGAATCTAGAACATGGGGTCACAGTCTCAGAATAAGGGGTCAGCCATTTAGGACTGAGGAGAAATTTCATCACTCAAAGGGTTGTGAATCTTTGGAATTCTCTACCCCAGAGAGCTGTAGGTGCTCAGTCGTTGAGTATATTCAAGACAGAGGTCGATAAATCTTTGGGAACTAAGGGATATGGGGCTAGTGCAGGAAGGTGGAAATGAGGTAGAAGATCAGCCATGATCATACTGAATGGCGGAGCAGGCTCGAAGGGCCAAATGGCCGACTCCTGCTCCTATTTCTTGTTATGTTCTTGTACCAGGGGCCAGAGGCAGACAGCACTTTACAAAAAGTCAATGCCTTCATGAGCAGAGGAAAGAAGAATCATGGCCTGGGGAAAAATAAAATTAAAAAAACCTTCTGGAAGTATTCATTTAAGTAGCACCCAAGTGTAGGGAGGAGAAAAAAATTGCCATGGTCTCATTCCCAATTACTAGCCACTAGTGAGGACAGAATCGGGCTCGACAGTAATGCCGCCTACAATTGAGTAGACTGCAGACACTCACTGTCTAGACTCATGAACGATGGCCACATAGGCCAGAAAATGACCAGTAGCCAAGGAACCATACTGCAGCAAGGAGCTAATGTCTTCAGGAGAAGGGATGGGAGGGAAATCAAGTCTTGCATTTAAATTAATCACCATACCATGTTATACAACCAGAACATACGACAAGCTGTAGTATATGATTAGCATACATAGTGACATTAGCTATAACTCTCTCGAGGTGTGTATATCCCAACCACACAGCTCATGTTGAATTTTTTTTTCCTCTCTCACTAGTTATTCATCAAAGAGCTCAATGGCACAAATATGGCATGCAGAAAGGGGCCAGAGGCAGACAGCACTTTACTAACAGTCTTCATAGCAACATCAATGCATTCCACTTATTTATATCCCACTTCCCCTTTTGTGCAAGTTTTTTTTTGTTCCCATTCTAGGTTCTTTCCCAGTCCACTTCAAGGAAGGGCTGCGAGACATTCTTACTGTTTGCTTATAACCCCTATCGAATGGTTACCTGGTTAGAGAGGTATCTTTCAGGTCCAAAGCGAGGCTGCTATCCACCAGGTTTTTCAGGCAGCTAGACCCATTACTGGAGAGGCTGCTGGAGGACAAGCCCACACTCTCCATAACAAATTCCTGCATGTAGTCAGCTGAAGTGACAGAGAAAAGTAAACAGGAGCTTAAGGATTCAAATACAAGTGACCACATTTTTAGGTCAAGTTACAATCAGTATAAGCCTTGACCTGGGTGCTGGCAATCCGAGTCTTCATCCAGGTGCAAGACTTGAGGTTTGAATCACGAGAAACAGAACAGGTTAGGCAGTTAGAAAGATTAACTGTAATCGTCTGGCAGTGTTCTCTGACTATATATGCTGTGCCGATATCCATCTCTTCACTTCACCTGACAAAGGAGCAGCGCTCCGAAAGCTTGTGATTTCAAATAAAACTGTTGGACTATAACCTGGTGTTGTGCGACTTCTCACATTTGTCCACCTAAACAATGCCATGGTTAAAGCACAATCTCTAACTAGCTTGCTACCTGAGGGCACAACCACATGCAGGCCCATTGACAGTCGAGTTTTGTCATTTTTCTGATTATGAGCTGGTACTCAGACACAGCTTGTGGGGAAAGAGTTGGAAGAGCAGTGAGAGAATGCTAAACTGTCAAACCCAATTCCAAGAGTTACCAACAGAAAACCACGTTCCACACAGAGTCTGAAGCTAAAGAAGAACAGCCTGGCGTGATGCTATTTAAGACCGGGAAAAGAAAAATGTTGCAACCCCACTTAGCAACCTCCTCGACACCAAAGCTAAGGAAGGATTCTCCATATGCATGCAATCAGCAGTGTGAAATCCTGTGGTGCAGCACATCGGTGTGGTAATACTGCTAACTAACCCTACCCCCACCCAGATTCTGTATTCAATTTAATCCAGTTGAATAATATTCTGCAGCCAACTCACCATCAGACTTGTATTCCACACTTTTTAGCTTCAGATCCTCAATCAGTTGAATGACGTCATGGTCTCGAGTTTCATTCCGTTCCATCAGGCGACACAGAACATCCATGGTCCATGGGTTCACTTCATAGAAAGGGATTTGCTGGTCGCCAAAAATCTTTGATAGCCACATAGAAACCTACCGTTAAAACACAGGAAAACGTAAAAATGCAACTGGATTAAAATATCCATTCATATGGATCCCAAACTTCCACACTGTACACAAGCAGCAAATTTCACACCGCATTTCTCCAGTCTGTGGAACTCTTTCCAAACAACGTTATCAACTGGAATTCTGTCACTCGTACACAGAAGTTTAAATACATAATTATCACTGGCTGAAACAGGATTTTTCTGTTGTTATATTGTAGTGGAAGGCTCTGGGCCTGTTCCTCAGAACCCAATGTTCCTGTCCTCTCCATAGTACAAATTCTCCACAGTTCTGTGTCTTTGCAACGACCAAAATAAATTTTGCTGGATTTAGTGTCGAACGTGAGAAAATGATGGACAGGAAAAGCCCGGCTGGTCCATCAAGCCTGACCCATACTGTTATAATGCAACTTATGCACACGATGACCTTCATCTGCCCCCCTTCCCCCTCCCCTCACCAGCCATCCACGCAATCTCCTGGGAAATGCAAAATTGCACATATTGTTATGCCATCTAATATTAAACAAATGATCAATGCAGTATCTACAGAGGCACATGGGCAAGCTTTGCATCTGCATTTCCCAACATATGGGGCAGTTGGAAAATGATTTTCGCTGGTCAATGTGTTTGCAACATCACAAATATCGTAAGCAGATTTCCTGATTGCTATTTCTAATGAAATCGTAGCCTCGGCACTCAATCTCCATTTCTCAGGCGATGCAATAGCTTAATTGCTACATCTTGACCTCCTCCACGCCCTTTTAAAGGGGCAATAAAAATCTTGGTCCTTGTATTTTTCCCCAAGACCCAATTTCTTCACGTGCCCCACAGCTTTAACCAACAACCACCACATCTTTGATGGATTCACCTTAAGCCTTTCTTCATCTGTTGACATTCCTGGCCTCACCACCTTCTCTTAAATCAAATTTTCTGTATTCCTAAAGCTACTCAACATTATTGTCAGTGCTCCTCTGAACTGTTCTCTTTGTCCCTCCAAAGTGACAAATATATCTTTCTACACATTACACATCATTTTTATTTAACCCTCACTTTGTTGAAATAAATACTCATCACACAAAAGCAACATGAAACAAAAGCAAAATACTGCAAATGCAACAACAACTTGCATTTATATAGCACCTTTAACGTAAAGTCCCAAGGCCCTTCACAGGAGCGATTATCAAAAACAGTTCGACACCGAGCCACATAAGGAGATATTAGGACAGTCAAAGAGGTAGGTTTTACAGAGCATCTTAAAGGAGGAGAGAGCAGCAGAGAGGCGAGGATGTTTGGGGAGGGAATTCCAGAGCTTAGGGCCAAGGCAGCTGAAGGCACAGACGCCAATAGTGGAGCGATTAAAATCGTGGCTGCGCAAGAGGCCAGAATTGGAGGAGAGCAAAGATCTCGGAGGGTTGTAAGGCTGGAGGAGGTTAGAGACAGAGAGGGGCGAAGCCATGGAGGGATTCGGAAACAAAGATGAGAATTTTAAAAATCAAGGCGTTGCTGGACCTTTTAATGAATTCCTTCCCAGGATCTCAAAACTGTGAAATGTATTACCTCCCTTATAATTACAATTGTCAGATTTTTTTAACTTGAGATTGTTGTCGCCTGATTGCTTTTTTTTTAATTTACCTCAGCTTCTCTTTTACTCTTTTCAACCTTGGTGTCCTGCACAATGGTTCTTGGTCTCCAACCCTTCATATTATAACAAACACATTAAAATTATGGAATGAGAAGATACTATTCAGCTCAGCAATCTCAGTAATTTGAATAGGTTGTGTACAATGTGCAGAGTCATGGACTTGCCCCAATTTATTCAACCATATCCCAGCATACGTCAAGCGGAGAGAGTAGAGGAGGGGGAAGGCAATTGATTTTTCCCAAAACAAGCACCATCACTTCAAAAGCCACAATCTCACAGTAATTCAAGAAGTATTTAATTAGCAGAGACATTAGAAACAAGCAAGGAAACTGCCTCAAAGTTAAAAAATATAAAAGCTTATTTTGTTTACTGTCTGCACACATGCCAAACTACAAGACTCGCAAAAGCTGACAAGCAAGCCTAAAAAAAACCTGACAACTGAAGAAAAAACGTACAACTGAAAAAAGCCCTGAATAAAGGCCACTGCTTCAAGACAACTGAATAAGTTAAATTCATTTTTTATTACATTGTCTTCAGGATATTTATAACTGCTTGGGATCACATGCCACATTTCAGTTTGTTTTTCTGTTTATGACACATGAAAAGTAGGAGTTACAATGAGAGTACAACTAGACTTGAGCTTGTCATGAATCGAAGTGCAGGTGTACCCAATATTTCATCAGTCTCCCAAGGGAGAAAAATGAAGCACACAAACAATACTAGCAACAGGAAAAATAAATGTGACTTTTTTTTTTTGCAGAGGTGCACTTAGAAATTTACAAAGGGGGATGTGTGCACTGAAGGTGCAAGATTTCTTTCCTAGAGGGTCTGGGAACATGGCTCTCCCCCACTCCAGGAAATTTAGATGTTGACGGAGCATTTTCCACCATTCTGCTTTTGAAGCCAAAAGTGGAACGCAGTAGATCCCAAGCGAGTCAGTCAACAGCACAATATCTGCAAACAGGAACACGTTTCAGAAATTAAACTCAAAGTTGTCCTTTACAATTCCAATGAAGACGGCATCAAATAGGATAGTTGACGGTGGATAACCTTTGTCCCACTCTTCTTTCGAGAAGGATGGGTTCAGTGGATCTCCCACCTACCCATACAAAGATCTTGAAGCTGAAGTACACTTTCCAGATAAGTTCCAGCTTTTTCATGACACCTAAATGAAGCAGTAGGCCAAGGCCTTATGAAAATCAACAGAAACAATACACATTGGGTTGCTTTGTGCATTACAAAGCCCAGTGATCTCATTATAAAGCCACAACCTGCTCAAGATGTTTCTTGAGAACAAAAATGTTTTGTTCCCTTCCAATTGCTCTTGCAAGCCTGTAAAGTATCTGATATGTATGCCAATTACAACCTAAAGAACCCTGCTCAACACTAACAGTCACCACAAACACAGCAGTAATTCAAGGAGAAGGCCCACCACCACCACCTTCTCAGGGCTAACTAAGGAAGGGCAATAAATGCAACCTTACCAGCATCACACAGATGCCGAGAACAAACTTTAAAATGCCTGAAGCAGTAATTTTATAGTTGTTCTCGCAACCAAGCTCTCTGCTTACTGATACGATAGCAAAATACTGCGGATGCTGGAAATCCGAAATAACAACAGAAAACGCTGGAAGGGTTCCGACAAAGGGTTTCGACCTGAAACGTTAACTCTCTTTCTCTCTCCACGGATGTTGCCTGGCCTGCTGAGTTTTTCCAGCGTTTTCTGTTGTTTTCTCTGCTTACTGATCCTTGTGCACTGGGGGAACGCACTGCACATGTTGTCTTCCATGGGGATATTCCGAGATTGTGAATTTCTGCTGATTTGATGCCCAGACATTGACGGCCACAAAAAAAGCAGATGATTGGCAATCACGTGTATTTTAGCTATAGGTTGGTAATTTGTACAACTTCTACCAAAAAGCTTCCAACACCATCAAATCAGTTGAATTGGTCTTTCATCTCATTACATAAAATGGTTACCAGGTTCACTTCATAAATGTAGTGACTACCCTTCAAAGTAATTAACTGTATTTGAAGAAGTACTTTGGAATGTTTAATAGACACACTATCAAGACAAAATTGTTTATTTCTTCTTTCCTGTATTGGGGATTAAAGTGCACCAATCTGCAGAACACCAATTCAAATTAAAGTGCAACAATGAGCACAGATTCAAAATAGCAGAAGGCCAATTTAGGCCAGAGCGCCTGATGCATGGAATAATCTTCCATATTAGGTTAAAGGCAAAATCGTTTAAGAATTTGATAAGATTAAGACTTTAGAGTCTTTATTTATTTGGCCAATATTTATCCCTCAATCAACATAACAAAAAAAATTATCTGCTCATTATCACATTGCTGTTTGTGGGAGCTTGTTGTGTGTGCAAATCGGCAGCCCCATTTCCTACATCACAACAGCAACTACACTTCAAAAACTTCATTAGCTGTAAAGCGCTTTGGGATGTCCTGAAGTCATGAAAGGCGCTACATAAATGCAAGTCTTTCTTTTTCTTTCTGGCTGGATGAACTACGATGTGGCCATTGACTGGGAACCCAAGAAACACCAGCAATTCACAAATACACAAATCACTAAAAGTTGCTCCACAGGTTAGCAAGGCCATTAAAAATGCAACCCAAAACCAAGCACTAGGGCTTATTTCCAGAGTGATAGAATTGATAAGTAGGAAAGTTATGCTAAACCTGTATCAAACCTTGGTTAGATCACACTTGGAGAGTACTGTGTGCAGTTCTGGTCGCCATATTATAAAAAGGATATAGAGGCACTGGAGAGGGTGCAGAGATTTACAAGAATGATACCAAAAATGCGAGGGTATACATATCAGGAAAGGATGAACAGGCCGGGTCTCTCTCCTTTTGAAAAAAGAAAGCGGAGGGGTGACCTAATAGAGGTCTTTAAAATTGAGAGGTTTTGATAGAGTGCATAGAGAATGTTTCCACTTGTGGGGAAGAGCATAACTAGAGGCAGTCAATATAGTCACCGAGAAATCCAATAGGGAATTCAGAAGAAACTTCTTTACCCAGAGTAGTGAGAATGTGGAACTTGCTACCACAGGGGGTGGTTGAAGCGAAAAGTATACATGAAATTCAGGGGAGGCTAGACAAGCATATGAGGGAAAACGGAATAGAGGGTTATGCGGATAGATTTAGTTGAGGAAAGACAGGAGGAGGCTCGAGTGGAGCATAAACACCTGCATGGACTAGTCGGGCCGAATGGCCTGTTTCTGTGCCGTATATCCTATGTAATTCAGTAAACTTTTACCATGACCCAGCCTTTGAACCCTCACCAATATGTGTAGCTCTTGCTGAGGAAAAAGCCAATTCTAAAGTAACGGGTTCGAGTTCCGATGTAAATGTTTTGATTTGTGCCAATTGTGAAATGTCTCAAAAACCAGCGCCGCCCCCCTGGGTCCGCCGGCTGTTGCAGGGACTGACAATCACGCCGTCCAATCACGTTGCGCGTCAATCTCCTGCCGCTCAAGAACCACCAATCAGACGGCGGTAGGTAGGCGGGACTTCCGTTACCATGGCACTGGCGCAAAAAAAACCGTCGCAAATATGTTCCATAGTTTTAACACTCGAATTCTAACGTTATACTTTTATGCGTTTTTTGTTAAACATTTAAAGTTTGGGGACATTTTTTTTAAAAACTGTACCTTAGCGCTTTTGGAATCCATTTTGAGTTTTTTTAAAAAAGACATAAACGTCCGGTTAACAACCTAAGAAGCTCCCGGCTTTTCCCGCCATCTTTTTAGGCCCGGTTACCCAGGATCCTTTGAGTTATCCCCGCCCCTTTCCCGTGACGTCATCCACAGGCTCAACGTGACCTTCTTTGACACAGGAAAGAACAGCAATGAAGCTGAAAATGAGCCCAGCATCACCTCTCACATCAGAGCCATTGCTCCCATTTTTTTTGGACAGCAATGATTCTGCTGTCGCCATTTACAAATCCTCTTTTGTTTCTTTATTTGTTCCATTACCACCCCCTTTTGCCTCGCACCATCATCCCTTTTGTCATTGAATCGCTCCTACCTTCCACCCTTTTGTTCTTTCCTCCCCTCCCGTCTTTCCCTGCCTCTGTACTTGCTTAAAACCTGTTTCATCTCTAACATTTTCCAGTTCTGATGATAGGATTACATAGGATATTCAGCATAGAAACAGGCCGTTTGGCCCAACCAGTCCATGCCGGCGTTTATGCTCCACTCGAGCCGCCTTTCGTCTTTTTTCTCATCTAACTCTAGCAGCATAACCTCTATTCCCTTCTCCCCCATATGCTTATCTAGCCTCCCCTTTAAATGCATCTATACTATTCGCTTCAACCACTCCCTGTGGTAGCAAGTTCCACATTCTCACCACTCTCTGGGTAAAGAAGGTCTTAAAACGCATTCAGGAGAATTTTTTTAGCCAGTACGTAGCAAGCCCAACAAGAGAGGGGGCAGTTCTGGACCTAGTTTTAGGGAATGAAGCTGGGCAGGTAGAAAGGGTATCAGTGAGAGATCATATCGATGACGAAGTCCAGCACCGCCTTCAGTGTGCCAGTGCAGCCTTCGGTCGCCTGAGGAAGAGAGTGTTTGAAGAACAGGACCTCAGACTCGGCTCTAAGCTCATGGTCTACAGAGCAGCAGTGATACCCGCCCTGCTGTATTCCTCAGAGACATGGGCCATATACAGCAGGCACCTCAAAGCACTGATGAGGTACTACCAACGCTGCCTCCGCAAGATCCTGCAAATCCATTGGCAAGATAGGCGCACCAACGTCAGTGTTCTCGCTCAGGCCAACATCCCCAGCATCGAAGCTTTGACCACGCTCAATCAGCTCCGATGGACGGGTCACATCGTCCGCATGCCCGATACGAGACTCCCAAAACAAGCGCTCTACTCGGAGCTCCGGCACGGCAAGAGAGCCCCAGGTGGGCAGAGGAAACGCTTCAAGGACACCCTCAAAGCCTCCTTGAAAAAGTGCAACATCCCCACTGACACCTGGGAATCCCTGGCCCAAGACCGCACAAAGCGGAGGAGAAGCATCCAGGAAGGCGCCGAACACCTCGAGTCTCTTTGCCGGGAGCAAGCGGAAGCCAAGCACAAGGAGCGCACGTCAACCCAAGCACCCGACCCACCCACCCCTTCAACCACCGTCTGCCCCACCTGTGCCAGAGACTGTAGGTCCCGCATTGGACTCATCAGTCACATGAGAACTCATTTTTAATGTGGAAGCAAGTCATCCTCGGTTCCGAGGAACTGCCTAAAAAGAAGGATATTGGTGTTAGTGATCATAATTCAGTTAGATTTAAGGTAGTTATGCAAAAGGACAAGGATAGACCAGGAATAAAAGTTCTCAATTGGGAAAAAGCTAATTTTACTAAGCTGAGATGTGATTTAGCCAAAGTGGACTGGAGACAGAAACTTGAAGGTAAATCAGTGTCAGAGCAATAGAAACATAGAAGATAGGAGCAGGAGTAGGCCATTCTGCCTCTTGAGCCTTGCTCCGCCATTCAATGCAATCATGCCTGATCATCCAAATTCAGTACCCTGTCCCTGCTTTCTCCCCATATCCCTTGATCCCTTAGCCTTAAGAAATATATCTAACTCCTTCTTGAATATAGTTAATGAATTGGCCTCAACTGCCTTCTGTGGTAGAGAATTCCACAGGTTCACCACTCTCTGGGTGAAGAAATTCCTCCTAATCTCAGTCCTAAATGGCTTACCTCTTATCCTTAGACTGTGACCCCTGGTTCTGGACTCCCCCACAATCGGGAACAGCCTTCCTGCATCTAGTCTGTCTAGTTCTGTTAGAATTTTATAAGTTTCAATGAGATCCCCTCTCATTCTTCTAAACTCTAGCGAATATAAGCCTAATTGACCCAATCTCTCTTCATACATCATTCCTGCCATCCCAGGTATCAGTCTGGTGAATCTTCGCTGCACTCCCTCCATGGCAAGAACATCCTTCTCAGATAAGATGACCAAAACTGCACACAATACTCAAGGTGTGGTCTCACCAAGGCCCTGTACAACTGCAGCAAGACATCCTTGCTCCTGTACTCGAATCCTTTCGCTATGAAGGCCAACATACCATTTGCCTTCTTAACCGCCTGCTGCACCTGCATGCTAACATTCAGCGACTGGTGCACAAGGACACCCAGGTCTCGTTGCACTTCTCCTTTTCCCAATCTATTGCCGTTCAGATAATAATCTGCCTTCCTGTTTTTGCCACCAAAGTGGATAACCTCGCATTTATCCACATTATACTGCATCTGCCATGCATCTGCCCAATCACCCAACCTATCCAAATCATCCTGGAGTTTCTCTGCATCCTCCTCACAGCACACACGCCGACCCAGCTTTGTGTCATCTGCAAACTTGGAGATATTACATCTAGTTACCTCGTCTAGATCATTAATATATATTGTGAATAACTGGGGTCCTAGCACCGATCCCTGCGGTACCCATTAGTCACTGCCTGCCACTCGGAAAAAGACCCATTTATTCCAACTCTTTGCTTCGTGTCTGCCAACCAGTTCTCTATCCAAGTCAGTACCTTACCCCCAATCCCATGTGTTTTAACTTTGCATGCTAATCTCTTATGCAGGACCTTATCGAAAGCCTTCTGAAGTCCAAATACACCACATCCACTGGTTCTCCCTTATCTATTCTACCAGTTACATCCTCAAAAAATTCCAGTAGATTAGACAAGCATGATTTACCTTTTGTAAATCCATGTTGACTTTGTCCGATCCTGTCACTGTTTTCCAAGTGCTCTGCTATTGCATCTTTTATAATGGACTCTAGCATTTTCCCCACTACCGATGTCAGGCTTACCAGTCTATAATTCCCTGTTTTCTCTCTACCACCTTTTTTAAATAGTGGGGTTACATTAGCTACCCTCCAATCCATGGGAACTGTTCCAGAGTCTATAGAATTTTGGAAGATGACCAGCAATGCATCTACTATTTCTAGGGCCACTTCCTTAAGTACCCTAGGATGTAGATTATCAAGCCCTGGGGATTTATCGGCCTTCAATCCCGTCAATTTCACTCACACCATTTCCCTACAAATACTGATTTCATTCAGTTCCTCCCTCTCATTAGACACTATGTTCCCCAACATCTCTGGGAGTTTATTTGTGTCCTCCTTTGTGAAGACAGAACCAAAGTATGTATTTAATTGGTCTGCCATTTCTTTGTTCCCCATTATAAATTCCCCTGATTCTGACTGCAAGGGACCTACGCTTGACTTCACCAATCTTTTTCTCTTCACATATCTATAGAAGCTTTTACAGTCAGTTTTTATGTTCCCTGCAAGCTAACTCTCATACTCTATTTTCCCCCTCTTAATTAATCCCTTTGTCCTCCTTTGATGAATCCTAAACTGCTTCCAATCCTCAGGTTTGCTGCTTTTTCTGGCCAATTTATATGTGCTCTCCTTGGATCTTATGCTATCCCTAATTTCCCTTGTTAGCCACGGCTGAGTCACCTTTTTTGTTTTATTTTTATGCCAAACAGGGATGAACAAATTCTGTAGTTCATCCATGCAATCTTTAAATGTTTGCCATTGCCTATCTACCGTCAACCCTTTAAGTAACATTCCCCAATCCATCCTAGCTAGCTCGCGCCTCATACCATCGTAGTTTCCTTTATTTAAATTCAGTACCCTAGTCTCTGAGTCAACTACTACTTCACTCTGCATCTTAATGAACAATTCTATCATACTATGATCGCTCCTCCCCAAGGGGCCTCGCACAACAAGATTGCTAATTAATCATTTCTCATTACATAATACCCAGTCTAAGATGGCCTGATCTCTAGTTGGTTCCTCGACATATTGGTCCAGGAAACCATCCCGTATACACTCTAGGAATTCCTCTTCCACAGTATTGTTACTAATTTGTTTAGCCCAATCTATATGTAGATTAAAGTCACCCATGATAACTGCTGTGCCCTTATTGCACATATCTCTAATTTCCCATTTAATGCCATCCCCAACCTCAGCATTACTGTTTGGGGGTCTGTAAACAACTCCCACTAATGTTTTCTGCCCCTTGGTATTTCTCAGCTCTACCCATACAGATTCCACATCATTAGAGCTAATATCTTTCCTTACTATTGTGTTAATCTCCTCTTTAACCAGCAATGCTACCCCACCTCCTTTTCCTTTTTGCCTGACCTTCCTGAATATTGAATACCCCTGGATGTTGAATTCCCAGCCTTGGTCACCCTGGAGCCATGTCTCTGTAATCCCAATTATATCATATCTGTTTACATCTATTTGTGCAGCTAATTCATCCAGCTTATTATGAATGCTCCTCGCATTAGACACAAAGCCTTCAGGCTTGTTTTTTTAACACTCTTAGGGGGAGAAATTCAGTTTCACCCCATTTGGGGCGCAATTATCGGCCGGGCGCAAAGATTAGCGCCTGGCGCTAATTATCGCCACCGACTGCAAACTTGACTTTTATCGCCCCTGGAGGTGATTGGAGCGCTAAATCAGGCGCTTCACACCTGTCTTAAGGCGCAAAGGCCGAGGAGCGAGGCGCTACCTCAGAGCGCTGGCGAAGCTCATGTGATGTCAGTCAGCAATGGAACACACACACAATGGCACCGGCCAGTTCTTAAAGGGGATGGTTGATCTTGCTTTCAATCCACATCCTGCTCATTGCAGCCTTGAATCTCTGCCTGGAGAGACCTGCACATCAAATCTGCTGGAAAGAACAATGGAGAGTACCAGGGAAAGAGCTTAGAGTGCAGCCCCCACAGTCTCTTCTAAATCGATACAAGGAATGGCAAATCAAAATGAACCTGCAAAGTGCTGCTCAGTACCCAAAATTCCTTCACACAGCGTTGAATCTCTCCAGAAGTCTCTCTCTCTCTCTCTCTCAGAATACGTGGTTCAAAAATGGCACCAACAATAAAAGGCAGGAAGCGGTCGCCTTTAAATAGCACTCCCCCAGTCCCTTCATGACTGCAATTCGCTCCCCTCAACCGGTCGTTGCTAGCGTCAGGCGGTAAGGCAGGGGGTGCTACTCAATATCTGCTCCGGGGCGATACCGGGGCGTTGCGCACTCAACTGACGTCACGATCTGCCGGCGCAGGAGATCGTGGCAGTAGTGTTTAGCGCCGCCGCAAAATGTCTAGTTAATTTCGCGAGCGGCGCAAACATCGCCGCGCCGGGGCACTAGATGCTTTGCGCCCCATTAGCGCCCTCTTAAGGCGCTAACGGGAGGCGCAACCAACTGAATTATTCCCCCTTAGACTTTTTAGAATTATTGTTTACTGTGGCCATGTTTGATTTACACACTTGATTTCTCTGACTTCCACTTTTGCTTTTCTCCTTCCTGTCTTTTGCTTCTATCCTTGCTTCCCTTTCATCTGTCTCCCTGCACAGGTTCCGAACCCCCTGCCATTTTAGTTTAAACCCTCCCCAACAGCACTAGCAAACACTCCCCCTATGACATCGGTCCCGGTCCTGCCCAGGTGCAAACCGTCCAGTTTGTACTGGTCCCACATCCCCCAGAACCGGTTCCAATGTCCCAGGAATTTGAATCCCTCCCCCTTGCACCATTCTTCTCGCCAAGTATTCATCTGAAATATCCTTCTATTTCTACTCTGACTAGTATGTGGCACTGGTAGCAGTCCTGAGATTACTACCTTTGAGGTCCTATTTTATAATTTACCTCCTAACTCCCTATATTCAGCTTTTAGGACCTCATCCCGTTTTTTACCTATATCGTTGGTACCTATATGCACCACGACAACTGGCTGTTCACTCTCCCCCTCCAGAATGCCCTGAGCTGCTCCGAGACATCCTTGACCCTTGCACCAGGGAGGCAACATACCATCCTGGAGTCGCGTTTGCGGCCGCAGAAACGCCTATCTATTCCCCTTACAATAGAATCCCCTATCACTATAACTCTCCCGCTCTTTTTCCTCCCGTCCTGTGCAGCAGAACCACCCATGGTGCCAGGAAGTTGGTTGCTGCTGCCTTCCCCCGATAAGCCATCCTCCTCAACAATATCCAAAGTGGTATATCTGTTTGAGAGAGGGATGGCCACAGGAGAGCCCTGCACTACCTGCCTGCGCCTACTACTCTGCCTGGCGATCACCCATTCCCTTCCTGCCTGTGCAGCCTTTACCTGCGGTGTGACCAACTCATTAAACGTGCTATCCACAACGTCCTCAGCATCGCGAATGCTCCAGTATGTATCCATTCGCAGCTGCAGCGCCGCAATGCGGTCTGCCAGTAGCTGCAGCTGGATACACTTCCCGCACACATGGTCGTCAGGGACACAGGAAGTGTCCCTGATTTCCCACATAGTGCAGGAGGAGCATACCACGGGGCCAAGCTGTGCTGCCATGACTTATCCTTTAATTAATTTAAATTAAATTAAATCAAATCAATACCACAAATTACACTACAATTAAATGATATAGTCAAGGGCCCTTGTTTACTAGCACTCCCCGCTACACAACAGAGACCTTAGAAACTATAACCACAAAATTAAGACCTTCTAAACTTTATAAACTATTAACCTTAACTGTCAAACTATAGAGTAGTATAAATACTCACCTGGCCGTACTCACCCAATCAGCTGCTTCCTCTTGCCCACGTCACTTTTTGAATCGTGACGTGGCTCTGGAACGCTGCCACTGGTCTGCGAGATTGGTAAGCCTCTGAAAAAAAGCCCAGGAAAGTGAGTTTAAATACTCACTGTACCGTCGCTCTCTCCGCTCCCGACACCGGCATTCAAGGAGGAGATAGTGAGGGTTCAGAGCAAGTATGTTCCCTTAAAGAAAAAGTGTGGGACTAACAAATTTAGAGCTCCCTAGATGTCAAGGTGCATACAGGGAAGGATAAAGAAAAAGAGGGATGCTTATGACAGATACCAAGGGCTCAATACTGCAGAAACCCTAGAGGAGTAGAGAAAGTGCAGGGGTGAAATTAAAAAGGAAATTAGGAAAGCAGAGAGGGCATGAAAAAATATTGGCAAGTAAAATCAAGGAAAACCCAAAGATGTTTTATAAATACAGTAAGAGCAAGAGGATAAATAAAGTAAGAGTAGGGCTTATTGGGGCCCATAAAGGTAACCAGTGTGTGGAGGCGGAAGACATGGGTATGGTTCTTAATGAATACTTTGCGTCTGTTTTCACAAAAGAGAGGGATGATGCAGACATTACAATAGGGGTGGAGGGAAGTGAAATATTAGATGAAATAAATATAGTGAAAGAGGAAGTATTAAGGGGTTTAGCATCTTTGAAAGTGGGTAAATCCCTAGGCCCGGATGAAATGTATCCCAGACTGTTAAGAGAAGTAAGAAAGGAAATAGCAGAGGCTCTGACCATCATTTTCCAATCCTCTCTGGCTACAGGTGTGGTGCCGGACATAGATTAATCAAGGATAGTCAGCACGGATTTGTTAAGGGAAGGTCTTGTCTAACAAACTTGATTGAGTTTTTTGAGGAGGTAACAAGGAGGGTAGATGAGGGTAGTGTGTTTGATGTAGTGTATATGGACTTTAGCAAGGCTTTTGATAAGGTTCCACATGGCAGACTGGGGGGGAGGAGTGTGAAATATTAGATGAAATAAACATAGTGAGAGAGGAAGTATTAAGGGGTTTAGCAGCTTTAAAAGTGGAAAAATCCCCAGGCCCGGATGAAATGTATCCCAGGCTGTTAAGCGAAGCAAAAGAGGAAATAGCAGAGGCCCTGTCCATCATTTTTCAATCCTCTCTGGCTTCAGGTGTGATGCCGGAGGACTGGAGGACTGCTAATGTGGTACCCTTGTTTAAAAAGGGAGAAAAGGATAGACCGAATAATTACAGGCCAGTCAGCCTAACCTCGGTGGTAGGAAAATTATTGGAAGAATTCTGAAGGACAGGATAAATCTTCATTTAGAAAGACACGGATTAATCAAGGATAGTCAGCATGGATTTGTTAAGGGAAGGTCTTGTCTGACAAACTTGATTGAATTTTTTGAGGAGGTAACAAGGAGCGTAGATGAGGGTAGTGCGTTTGATGTAGTGTATATGGACTTTAGCAAGGCTTTTGATAAGGTTCCACATGGCAGACTGGTCACGAAGTTAAAAGCTCATGAGATCCAAGGCAAAGTGTCAAGTTTGATTCAAAACTGGCTCGGAGACAGGAAGCAGAGGGTAATGGTTGATGGGTGTTTTTGTGACTGGAAGGCTGTTTCCAGTGGAGTTCCGCAGGGCTCAGTACTAGGTCCCTTGCTTTTTGTGGTATATATCAATGATCTTGACTTGAATATAGGGGGTATGATTAAGAAGTTTGCAGATGATACTAAAATCGGCTGTGTGGTTGATACTGAAGAAGGAAGCTGTAGACTGCAGGAAGATATCAATAAATTGGTCAGGTGGGCAGAACAGTGGCAAATGGAATTCAATCCGGAGAAGTGTGAGGTAATGCATTTGGGGAGGGCTAACAAGGAAAGGGAATACACAATAAATGGTAGGACACTGAGAAGTGCAGAGGATCAGAGGGACCTTGGAGTGCATGGCCACAGATCCCTGAAGGTAGCAGGACAGGTAGATAAGGTGGTTAAGGAGGCATACGAGATACTTGCCTTTATTAGCCGAGGCATAGAATACAAGAGCAGGGAGGTTCTGCTTGAAATGTATAAAAGACTAATATAAAAACAGAAAATGCTGGAGAAACTCAGCAGGTCAGGCAGCATCTGTGAAGAGAGAAACAAAGTTAACGTTTCAGGTTGATGACCTTTCGTCAGAACTGGAAAAAAGCAGGAAATGGAACAGATTTTTAAGCAAGTGTAGCAGCTGGGAAAGGGGGGAGGGGATGAAAGAACAAAAGGGAAGGTCTGTGATAGGATAGAAGGCAGGAGAGGTTAAGAGACATTAAGAGATATTCAAGGCAAAAGGAGATGGTAATGGGACAGGTTAAGAAACAAAGATGTCTCTAGATGAAGTGTAAATTGCACTGGCAGAATGAAAGACAGCTGCCATGTGGGAGAGAAGAAAAGAAAACACAAAAAAAGGGTGGAAAAAAAAGATATATGATAGGGGCCAAGGTTATGATCTGAAATTGTTGAACTCTATGTTGAGTCCAGAAGGCTGTAAAGTGCCTAATCGAAAGATGAGGTGCTGTTCCTCGAGCTTATGTTGAGCTTCAGTGGAACAATGTAAGAGGCCTAGGACGGTGAGGTCTGAGTGGGAGTGGAGCGGAGAATTAAAGTGACAGGCGACCGGAAGCTCAGGGTCTCCCTTACGGACTGAACGGAGGTGTTCCGCAAAGCAATCACCCAATCTGCGTTTGGTCTCCCCAATGTGGAGGAGACTGCATCGTGAGCAGCGAATACAGTATACTAAATTGCAAGAAGTACAAGTAAATCGCTGTTTCACCTGGAAGATGAACCGAGGATTCCCCTCTACTGTGGTTGACACGGCCCTTGACCGTGTCCGTTCTATCTCCCGCACTTCTGCCCTCACCCCTGCCCCTCCCTCCGGGAACCACGATAAGGTTCCCCTTGTCCTCACCTTTCACCCCACCAGCCTCCACATTCAACTGATCATCCTCCGCCATTTCCGCCACCTCCAGTGTGATCCCACCACCAAACACATCTTCCCCTCACCTCCCCTTTTAGCATTCCGAAGGGACCACTCCCTCCGCGACACCCTAGTCCACTCCTCTATCACCCCCGACACCCCTTCCCCTTCGCCCGGCACCTTCCCGTGCAAGCGCAGGAGATGCAACACATGCCCCTATACATGCCCCCTTCCCACTGCCCAGGGCCCCAAACACCCCTTCCAGGTGAAACAGCGATTTACTTGTACTTCTTGCAATTTAGTATACTGTATTCGCTGCTCACGATGCGGTCACCTCTCCATTGGGGAGACCAAATGCAGATTGGGTGACCGCTTTGCGGGACACCTCTGTTCAGTCCGTAAGGGGAACCCTGAGCTTCAGGTCGCCTGTCACTTTAATTCACCGCTCTACTCCCACTCAGACCTCACCGTCCTAGGCCTCTTACATTGTTCCACTGAAGCTCAACATAAGCTCGAGGAACAGCACCTCATCTTTCGATGAGGCACTTTACAGCCTTCTGGGCTCAACATAGAGTTCAACAATTTCAGATCATAACCTCGGCCCCTGTCATATATATTTTTTTTCCACCCTTTTTTTTGTTTGTGTCTTTTCTTCTCTCCCATATGGCAGCTGTCTTTCATTCTGCCAGCGCAATTTACACTTCATCTAGAGCCATCCTTTGTTTCTTAACCTGTCCCATTACCATCCCCTTTTGCCTTGAATATCTCTTAATGTCTCTCAATGTCTCCTGCCTTCTATCCTATCAGAGACCTTCCCTTTTGTTCTTTCATCCCCTCCCCCCTTCCCAGTTCCTACACTTGCTTAAAAATCTGTTCCATTTCCTGCTTTTTTCCAGTTCTGATGAAAGGTCATCGACCTGAAACGTTAACTCTGTTTCTCTCTTCACAGGTGCTGCCTGACCTGCTGAGTATCTCCAGCATTTTCTGTTTTTATTTCAGATTTCCAGCATCTGCAGTATTTTCTTTTTGTATAAAACACTAGTTAGGCCGCAGCTAGAGTACTGCGTGCAGTTCTGGTCACCACAGGAAGGATGTGATTTCACTAGAGAGGGTGCAGAGGAGATTTACGAGGATGTTTCCAGGGCTGGGGAATTTTAGCTACAATGAAAGATTGAATAGGCTGTTTTCTTTGGAACAGAGGAGGTGGAGGGGCGACCTAATTGAGGTGTATAAAATTATATGGGGCCTAGATAGAGTGGATCAGAAGGACCTATTTCCCTTAACAGAGGGGTCGATAACCAGGGGCATAGATTTAAAGTAATTGGTAGAAGGATTAGAGGGGATTTGAGGAGAAAGTTTTTCACCCAGAGGGTGGTGGGGGTCTGGAACTCGCTGCCTGAAAGGGTGGTAGAGGCAGAAACCCTCACCACATTTAAAAAGTACTTGGATATGTACTTGAAGTGCCATAACCTACAAGGATACGGACCAAGTGCTGGAAAGTGGGATTAGGCTGGATAGATCTTTGTCGGCCGGCACAAACAAGATGGGCCGAATGGCCTCCTTGCAGCTTCCTTTGGTCTTCTAGAGAATTAACTATACCTCATGATTTCCTTACTCTTCTGAACAGAGAATAGCTAATGTAACTTTTTAAAAAGCAGACAGACCGAATCCAGGTAATTTCAGGCCAGTTAGCTTACTTTCTGTGGTAGGGAAAATTTTAGTCTTTATTTAAGGATAAAATTACCACGTACATAGATGAAAAGAAAGTCATTGGAAGAAATCAGCATAGATTCCAAAAGGCACAATTGAGCTTGGAAAACATCATAGAATTCTTTGAAGAGATAACAGATATGGTGGATGTAGTGGATATAGTATAATATCCCAGAGGGACCCTGGTTCCAAATGATTCAAGGTTGACCTGTACTGGGGACAGTGATTTAACTTTATTCAGCACAAGCAAGACAATACATTACAGTATTCGAGCAGCAGTTTACAGGGTATAATTGAGACTTATATTACCACTTATACTCTGGGTAGAAGCCACATTATTATAACAATATGGGAGAAATGGAAATCTTAATCTTGTCTCTATATATAAACAATTGACCGTTCCATTGCAACACCACAGTGAGATAAGATCCAGTCTTTACTATACTATAAACAAAGCTTGTAGCAGAGGCAAAGGCTGAAAGATATAAGCTGGGTAAACACCTAAAAATGTGGCCTCAGCTAAATGTTCAATCTACACATTACATAACCAGAAGCCAAGGTTGTATTATAGTATAAGAATAGAACCAGGCCCTCTTTAACTTCAGAGCGTTCGATGGTCAGGAGCAATGCAGCCACGTGCAGGGCCAGGAGGACGGGAACTGGTCACTCCAGGACTTGTGTTGTTCTCTGACATCAGAGAGCGTTCTCGGAGGTAGTCAGAGCCTGAGAACCAAGTTGTATTATTTGCATGTCATTTATTATAAATGGAAGACCAAATCAGTCACTGTAATAAAGCTTATTATAAAAGCATGTTATTATAAAAAACATTCATGCATGAAGTATAAGTGGAGTTATTGTTGCGACGGTAACTAAGAAATCTGCTAACATAAGCAAATTAGATATACATATAAGTGGCATAGCTGGAGTCTGGCAGAACAGACTTGAGCAGATAGTCCAAAAATGTGCGGGTTAGGTTGATTTGGCTATGATAAAATTGACCCTTAGTGTTAGGGGGGGGGATTAAATATGTGGGGTTATGGGGATAGGATGGGATATGTTAGGGGGAATTAAATACGTGGGGTTACAGGGGTAGGGTGGGATATGTGTACTGTGGGGATTAAAGCAGGGACAGGGTACTGGATTTGGATGATCAGCCATGATCGTATTGAATGGTGGAGCAGGCTCGACGGGCCGAATGGCCTACTTCTGCTCCTAGATTCTATGTTTCTATGTTTCTATGTTTACACTGAAGCCACTGTACTTCTGTTCTCTGCACTGAGGTAATTCCACTCTCTGTATTTGGCAGTGCTGCTAATAAAAAGTAATTGAAGATAATTTGTTGTTGTGAGCTAACAGGACTTTCAAAAACTCCTGAAGACAGAACAAAAGGCCTTTGATGTAAATGCAACTCCACTGAGCAGTAATAACTACTTATAACAGCCTGCTCAAAGTCACCCTGCAGAGTGGCAACAGGAGCAAGACACCCAGATGAAGCAAAAATCCACGGAGCATGCTGCATCCACAACACTTACTGTGCTGCCCATTTTGTAATACCATTACTCCAATTAACAAACTCAAGCAAGTGTAGGGTTTGGCCGGTGCCAACATCAGTGGGTGCATGTGCCTGAAGGATTTTTGGACTTTTAAAATGGATATGTACCCTTTTAAAATGGAGACGCACTTGGGCTGCATTTCAAAATGGAGTTTGGACTTTTGGACTTTAAAAAAGACTGTTGGTTTCTGTGAAGATAGCAGGAACTGTCTGTCTTTTGGGTTGCCATGGGACCAGTCTCAATGCTGACATCATGAAACGGTGTTGGACTGGGGTGGACAAAATTGAGAGGTCGCACAACACCAGGTTATAGTCCAACAGTTTTATTTGAAATCACAAGCTTTCGGAGCTTACTACTCCTTCGTCGGGTGAAGTAAAAAGATACATGACGTGATCCGGACTCGAGTCGTCGTTGGCTTGTTCACAGATGTGATTCCCAGTAAAAAAGTAAAAATTTTCCCAGTAAAAAAGTAAAAATTTTAAAGCTTTTCGTTTTACATACAGACGGCAGCTTTTGACACGTTAGACCCCCTGCGACTCCACCTCATTGTCTCAGTTGTATCTTGCTATGTCTTTGATGTGGTACCTTCCTGGCTGACCTGATTAACTTTATCACACCTCGGCAGATAGTCAGGATGATTTAATTTAGTTGTCTGCAATTGTAAGGTACATATGCATTGTTCTCTATCTATATATGCTTTGGTGATTCTGTATCTTTTTACTTCACCCGACGAAGGAGTAGTAAGCTCCGAAAGCTTGTGATTTCAAATAAAACTGTTGGACTATAACCTGGTGTTGTGCGACCTCTCGACATCATGAAAGGCAGGAGCCTTTTCATATTCGAACTTGTGTGATTTGGGGAAAACCACCTTTTGTCCATGGAGCCGGGATGTCTGGATGGACAATGAGGTTTGCAGGCCAAAAGTAACACCTCTGGACTCTTTCAATGAAGGAGCAGTCAAGAACTTAACAGTTAGCAATTCGAGAACTGCTTATCTACAGTAATGGCCTACCATTGTTTTCATCAAGATGACCAATCCAGGACAGAGACGTCACCAGGAAGGCCAACTAGCATCTCTGCGACCATGGTAGCCAGGAATCGCCCAGACAGTTTTGTGTATTATACGGGGTATAAATAAATATGCTGAACTTTGGGGATTCAGAGCTTGCTTTTCTCTACCATCTGGGATGGGGTTTTCCGCGTAACTATGCGTCCGTCAACTCTCCAGGAACGCCCGAAGTGAGTGCCTCGTCGTACCAACTGAACGTAACTCTCTAGGCTTCATCGCATGCCTCTGTTAGGCACGGTTGTGTCTCTGGAGTCGAACGGAGCCGGGACCGCGTGAATCAACAACAAGGGCTGGTAATTATATCCAGCATACACCTCCAGAAATCCCCAGGACCGCCCGCGTGTTTGGCTGCTGAGGAACTGCAAGTGCCCAAGACGCAGGCTAACGTGTGTGTATGTGTGAGGAGGCTTCCAAGTGTGGGTTCTGACCAAACCGGGAGAGGGGTTTAGTTCGAAGGGTTTTTCCATTATCTAGGCTTAGATTCTGGGAAGGGGTTGGTTTGGCGTAACCAACAGGGTGGGTATTTTAGTCTAAAGTTATAAGCTAGTGTCCACGGTCACCTACTCGTTATGTCGTAAGCGAGAGGAGTAGGGATTGTCGTTTTGTGAGTGCAATAAAAGGAATCGATCTTTGACCAACCTGAACCGTTTCATTTTGTCTGAGTCAATTATAATCTATCCATAGTAACTCCTTGGATCCGAACTTGGGGGTTGTGGGGCTTGTGGTTCGCGGTATAATTTGGAAGACCAACCGGGTGGCATCCGGTCATGGCCGGGTTACACAGTAATCCCACTGGGGACGCTGCGCATCGAGCATAGGAGAAGACCTATCTGGCCTTGGTCTCTCTCTCTCTCTCTCTGTGTGGGATTACCCGCTAATCGACGGGCTAGGCAGGGACTATTGGCAAAAGCTCCTGCCGTCCAAGGGAAACAACACAAACTGGGGAGTTTTTGAGGCACGGGTTGACTCAAGGGAGAGTCATAGAAACACGGGGCACGCAAAAACACCCTACACAAGTCAACATGGAGTGTTTACAAGTATGTTTAAACTCTGTACACTTATGTCACCACCACTATAACATACCGCATTGCATTAGAGAGGCCCTTATCTAACTTGAATTCTTGTTCAATAAAGGGCGCTCTACACTAAGTCTTCACACTATGTATCAAAACTAAACTTACAGCTGGGGCTTCAGATGTCACACCTAGTGATGAAATGTACTTGTACAACTTGTGTGTATATCACAAATGTAAACAAAACACTGTGTAGAGAACCTTAGTGTACACCACTAACAATCTAAATGTTGTGCAAGAACACTGCACCTCAACCTTTCTTTAAAATTTTTTGAATTAGCTGTAAAGAGTCATTCAGCCCACCTACCGATTCTGCAGAACCTAGATGTGTATCCAAACAGTGAGAAAGGTTCCTCTTCAAGTCGGAAGCTCCTCTGTAGATCCTATGAAGCAAAACATCTTTTTCCCTTTTTCATGTGACACATTAATCCCAAACACTTAGCTGTGTGTTCAAATGAAAAGTAGCCATCAATCTCCATTAGGGTTCCCAGCTCTTTTCCCTCAAGCTCGATCAGGCCTTCATTCACATACCCAAATGTGCCAATTTCACAGGGAAAACAATCAGATTTCAGCCAGTCCCAAAGCAATTAATTTCCCATATTCCTGAGCAAATAGGGGCTGGAAAACCTGAATGCCTGTGAAAAGTAAATGGTTGGTAACTATGTAGTCCCAGTCTGTCTTTGGTTAGATCACTGTTCCAGGTCTATGTTTGGTTAGAAATCTACTCCTGGTTTCTGGCTACAATCCCACTCCTGTCTCCCACATGGCAGCTGTCTTTCATTCTGCCAGTGCAATTTACACTTTGAGCCATCTTTTGTTTCTTAACCTGTCCCATTACCATCTCCTTTTGCCTTGAATATCTCAATGTCTCTTAACCTCTCCTGCCTTCTATCCTATCACAGACCTTCCCTTTTGTTCTTTCATCCCCTCCCCCCTTTCCCAGCCTCTACACTTGCTTAAAAATCTGTTCCATTTCCTGCTTTTTTCCAGTTCTGCCAAAAGGTCATCGACCTGAAATGTTAACTCTTTCTCTCTTCACAGATGCTGCCAGACCGGCTGAGTGTCTCCAGCATTTTCTGTTTTTATTCCTTATGCAACAGCCTGGTAGACGGATGGCACTCTTTCCCAAATCAGAAAGCTGTTGGTTCAAACCCCTCTACAGAGCCCAAGCATGGTCAGGGAGTACTGCATTGCCAAAGTACCATCTTTCAGATTAGATAGTAAATTGAAGCCTCATCCTCCTGTTCAGATAATAGAAGTTGTACCACTTCCACCCAAGCATAGAGCTTCCCAGGTATCCGAACACCACCATCCAAACAGATTACCTAGTCATTGAACCTTACTGTGAGCAAAGTGGCCAATACTTTTATAGTCATTATATAGGTAACAATTCATTGGTGAAGTAACAATTCATTGGTGAAGTAATGATGTGAAAGGTGCTATATAATTGCAAGTTCTTTAACTTATGCTTAACAGTAAATACAGCACATTCAAAAACAATCTTCCTCTCCCTTTGATGAATTCAGCCTTAACACTATCTCTTTACTGGAGCCCAATGGTGAATATAAAGATCAGTTATCTCACCAAAATTATACACTGGTTGTTTAATTCTTTCCAGACATACAATTTGCTAAGCTCTGGTCTCAGGTACCCTTTCCAAAACACACAACTCACAGCACCAGCAAAAGTTGCAAGATTGATCCCCAGCAACCATCAGCTGCCTCCCAAGCATCAAGCGATGGAAGGAATCAGCAATTATACCATCAAATGACACCTAGTTACTCAATTCCGGTTCCACTAGAACCACTCATCTCCAGACCGCATCACAGGTTTGGTCCAGACATGGACGCGAGCTAAACGCGGAGAGTAGCTGCTCGATATCAAGGAAGCATGAGTGATTATGGCACCAAGAAGCATAGGAACAGGAGTAGGCCATTGAGCCCGGAGCCCGTTTTGACATTCAATGAGATCATGGCTGATCTATCCTTTAAGGTCCAAACTGGATGACCTTGCACTTGCCTACATTGAAATCCATTTGCCACAGTTCTACCCACTTCGCTGAGTAATTTTATGCTTCCATCTACACTGCTTATACCACCCATCAGCAGACTTGGATATGTGGCTCTCTATTGTAAATATGGTGAATAGTTGAGGCCCCACAGATCCTGTGGGGCAGCCCTAGTCACAACCTGCCAATTAAGAGTACCTGCCCATATCCTTACAATAGCAAAATACTGTGGATGCTAGAAAGCCAAAATAACAAAACGCTGGAAAAACCTCAGGCCAGGCAGCATCCGTGGAGAAACAGCTAACATTTCAGGTCGAAGACCTTTTGTCAGAACTGGAAAAAAAAAAAAGCAGGAAATGGAATAGATACTGTGGATGCTAGAAAGCCAAAATAACAAAACGCTGGAAAAACCTCAGGCCAGGCAGCATCCGTGGAGAAACAGCTAACATTTCAGGTCGAAGACCTTTTGTCAGAACTGGAAAAAAAAAAGCAGGAAATGGAATAGATTTTGAAGCAAGTTTAGGGGCTGGGAAAAGGGGGAGGGGATGAAAGAACAAAAGGGAAGGTCAGTGATCAGATAGAAAGCAGAAGCAATTAAGAGACATTCAAGGCAAGAGCAGTATGATTTGGACAGGTTGGGCCGATGCAGTATGTGAATAAATGTGAGGTTATCCACTTTGGTGGCAAAAACAGGAAGGCAGATTATCTGAATGGCAATAAATTGGCAATAAATTGGGAAAAGGGGAAGTGCAACGAGACCTGGGTGTCCTTGTGCACCAGTCGCTGAAGGTAAGCATGCAGGTGCAGCAGGCGGTTAAGGTGGCAAATGGTATGTTGGCCTTCATAGCAAGAGGATTAGAGTACAGGAGCAAGGATGTCTTGCTGCAGTTGTACAGGGCCTTGGTGAGACCACACCTTAAGTATTATGCAGTTTTGGTCACCTTATCTGAGGAAGGATGTTCTTGCTATGGAGGGAGTGCAGCAAAGATTCACCAGACTGCTACCTGGGATGCAGGAATGATGTAAGAGAGATTGGGTCGATTAGGCTTATATTCGCTAGAGAGTTTAGCAGAATGAGGGGATCTCATGGAAATTTATAAAATTCTAACAGGACTAGATGTAGGAAGGCTGTTCCCAATGGCAGAGGAGTCTAAGGATAAGGGGTAAGATGAGGAGGAATTTCTTCACCCACAGAAGGCAGTTGAGGCCAATTCATTAAATATATTCAAGAAGGAGTTAGATATATTTAAGGCTAAGGGGATCAAGCAGGGACAGGGTACTGAATTTGGATGATCAGCCATGATCACATTGAATGGTGGAGCAGGCTCAAGGGCCAAATGGCCTACTCCTGCTCCTATCTAGGTTTCTATGTTTTTTCATCCCCTCCTTTTCCCAGCCCCTAAACTTGCTTCAAAATCTATTCCATTTCCTGCTTTCCCAGTTCTGACAAACGGTCTTTGACCTGAAATGTTAACTTTCTCGCCACAGATGCTGCCTGGCCTGCTGAGTTTTTCCCCAGTGTTATTACCCATATCCTTACTCTGGCTGAATTTCCTAACCAGGAAAATATTTGCCCTCAATGCCATGGGCTTCAACTTTAGCTAACAGTCTGAGGGACTATCAAATGGCATCTGGAACTCCATACACTTAACAGCCATAGATATTCCCTGGCCACTACTTTAGTCACCTCTTCAAAAAATTTAATCAGGCATGACTTACCTTTTACAAATCTATGCTGGCTCACTGATCAACTGTAAATCAGTCACTAGCCTTTAGACTCTAGTAATTGCCTGACAACAGATGCTGGCTAACTGGTCTATAATTCAGTTTTCTCTAACTTTTCAAAGAGAGTGACATGTATTTTTCTAATCTAAAAAGGAACAGTTTTACACAAGCAAATGTCTGCAGCAAAACACTAAGCTCACCACTATCCAAGACACGCAGTTTGCCTAATCAGCATCTCAATATCCACCTCCCATCACCTGTGCATTGTCGCCACAGCATTCCATATACTGTATAGGATTCACTGCAGCAAATCTGTTACTTCAACAGCACCTCCCTCCACTGCAACCCATACCAAGAAACAGAACAGCAGCAATGTTACAGGACCACCATAAACATCACAGGCCTTTCATGGTCAGAGTCAATATAATTGGAATTTATCGATCACTGAGGACCACCACCACCTTCTCAGCACAACTATGTGGCCTAGGTCAGGGACACAAGGAAGAGATCCTTACATCACTCCTTTTTACAAGTTCTTGCAATTGGAGTCATTCTAGGAACTCAACCAACCAAAACAGCCAAGCGCTGTGCAGACACATCAGCTTGGACGTGCAATACTGGGCATTATTTGGGATCACTGTTGGTGAGTAAATTTATCAAATCCCGTCATTTATAAAGCACTAAATAATCACAGAACAATGTTTCACCTGCCACAATACATAAATCGAAAAAAGCTTCACAATATTTTTATTATCAGCATAATTTACATTTTCCATGTGAGCATTAAAATCTATGATCAGTTACAGAAAGCCAAGTCTCCTCATTGGTCACATTTGATTTACAGCAAATTAAGCATCAGATACCATAGAGATACAATAGATAAGACTAGATGACAGTTTCTCAACAGTATAACTTGTCAATTTCAAACAGGAAATCCTGCCAGGATGGGACAGATTTAGTTGTTACAAGGATCCAAGCTGTGACAGGCCTTTATTTGCATTGATGCCAAGAGTGCAGCTTAGTGGAGTGCACAAAGATGAAGTTTCAGGGTAGATGGCACCCAGAATCCATTCAGCTGGCATGTGGTTTTTCCACACAAGATTGAGTAAACACCAACCAGTCTGATTAAGTATAGCAGTAAACCACCATTGATTTTTGAAGCTTTAAAAAAATATTCAGGACTCCCGACATCTACTTAAGCATCGGTCTCTACAAAGTCATGAGCTTTTACATTAAAAAGGTTGTCGATACCACATACTTATCCAGTTTGGCATTGGACATCAGAACACCATTTGTTTCCTGCAGTATTGATTAGGATGTGCTGAATGTTTTAGGAGACAAGATCCCACTGTGCCTGTTCAGAATAACTTGTGGCAGTATTTACCATCACAACCAAATAATTGAAAGGGGGGGGAAGAAAAAATCCTACTAGCTACCTAAATACTATGGATACTGCTGCTAGTTTTCTGAAAAAAAAAGGACATTTGGTTTAAGCCAAGGAGCTACACTATCAGCAAGTGCTTACTAAAAAGTTACCAAGAGATGTAGACTTAGATTTGATATTAAAATACAATTAACCTATAAATACAATTAAAGGTCAGATCTGAAGAATTGAGCTATCAATAACTGATTTGGCAAAAGAAAAAACACATTCTAAACTCATTAAATGCAATATTTTTTTTTAAACTACTCTTTACTTATCCTCAGTAGCTCATTGTATCCACAACCCAAAAAGGAATCACTTCAATTAAGTGGTTAGTGCATCTTTTCATTTGGCCATTAGTAGCAAGACACAGACTCGCTCTGTTTATTTGTGCAGTAACTGGAGACTGAAAGAAGATTAGTCTTGAAACTTGTTAAAGGTAAAGAACACAGGGTGGCTACAACAGCCCTTTACAGCAAATATTAGATTGGAATACAAACAAATAGAATTCATGGATTAATAAGGTCCCACTATGGTGGTCAGGGTCTGACCCACATCAATGGGGGGGGGGGGAGAAGAAAGGAAAAAATAGTAATGTGAAAACCAAAAAAAGTCAGTTTCAAATTACCTGGTTATATGCCTGTTAAATAAAGCTTCCCTCCTTCCTAGAGGCAGTCAGTAAAATGGATTTATGGTTCACTTGTTACAATATGAAGCTACCATTGCAGCCTCAGCAGCTTTGGATGCAGTATCTACACATCTAGAAATAGGTATTTTGTGGTAACTAGATTTCCTGTTTGATTGCAACACTGCAGCTCACAGCCAAACATCAAAAGCAAAACAATCAAGGGGAGAAGGAACTTTAAAAAGGTAAATGTATGCAATAGGTAATGTGATTGGTACAGAATTTAGTCTCCAGTGTTGCAAGTTAACCACATTAATGCTTTGCCTTGCCTCTGAAAGAGGGGCCAAGGGTAGCTTTAAAAAAGGAACACTGCCAACTGCTATTTTAGGGGGGGGGGGGGGGGGGGAGCCAGAAATTAATGTGGTGGGTCTGAACAAATTTCCACTCATTAGCATAGTGCAACAGTTCTCAAAATAAGCTCCTTAAAGCTTGAAATCTTCATCATAGCCTTGATTTCCTTCATGCATACATTCCAGCATGGAGTGGTTGGTAGTCTGTATGTTTTTGTCTGCAGCCAATCACACAGATGCTGATCATTCCAAAAAACTGGAGAAAAATATAGAAAGCACATTTTAGTATACTTAATCCTATACAAGAGTCTGGTTTACCAGCATGCAGGGGCCCAGGACCATAAACTGATGACTAACCTCCACCAAGGCTAGAAGAGGATGCAAACACTACATTTGGCTCCACTCAAGCCCCAACCCCAATCACCTGAGCCCATGAACCAACTCACAATTACCCTTACTTAGCACAATGCTTTCTGGCAGTCAGTGGCTCCCTCTCCTCAGGAACCTTTATCCCAGTTGTGCCCAACAACCCAGACATGGGACTTTGGTATTCTAGTCTAGGTTTAAATGAAAAATCAATACCTGAACAATGGCAAATCCCAGGATGACCAGCATAGCATAGCTCAGAATGGATTCCAGGCCCATCTCCAACTTCCCTTCACATCCCTACAAGTAGAAAGAGGGTTAATTGAAGTTACACATACTAGTATCAAAACCAACCACAGGGATACAAGCAAAGTTTCCTGAAACTAATGGCCCATAATTTGCAGTCAGTAGCAAAGCAAAGGAGTTTGTCGCTGGCCCTGAAGTAAGCTTCAAAGACTGTGGTGAGATCGGCTTTTCTGACAGTTAAGATCAGTAGTGTAGTGGGAATCCCATAGCCATGACCTGCTGTGATGCCAACAAGCTGTATCACAATGCATAAAAATGTTAGAGCAAAATAAAGATTGGGGCTGTCACATGGTGAGAGATATGCCTGAAATAAAGATGAAACAAACTTTAAAAATTAAGGGGTAAAAATTCACTTGGTTGCGCCTCCCGTTAGCGCCTTAAGAGGGCGCTAATGGGGCGTTAAGCCGCTAACGCCCGGGCGCAGCGCTGTTTGCGCCGCTCGAGAACTTAACTTGAGATTGTGCGGCGGCGCTAAAACTTACCGCTGCGACCACCTGCGCGCGCAGATTGTGACGTCATTCCATGGTGCAACGCCCTTGGGGCGCCCCGTAGCGGAAATTGAGTGGCGCCCCCTGCCTTACCGCCTGGCGCTTCCAACGACCGGAAGACTGGAACGTTATCAATTGCTGTGGGGCTGGGGGGGCGCTATTTAAAGGGGGCCTCTTCCTGTCTTTTATTGTTGGTGGCATTTTTGAACTACGCATTCTGAGAGAGAGAGGGAGAGACTTCTGGAGAGATTCAACGTTGTGTGAAGGAGTTTTGGGTACTGAGCAGCACTTTGCAGGTTCATTTTGATTTGCCATTCCTTGTATCGATTTAGCAGAGACCATGGGAGCTGCACTCTGAGCTCTTTGCCTGGTGCTCTCCATTGTTCTTTCCAGCACATTTGATGTACAGGTCTCTCCAGGCCGAGATTCAAGGCAGCAATGAACAGGATGTGGATGGAAAGCAAGATCAACCCTCCCCTTTAAGAACTGGCCCGTGCCATTGTGTGTGTGTTCCATTGCTGACTGACATTACATGAGGTTCGCCAGCACTCTGAGTTAGCGCCTCACTGCTCGGCCTTTGCGCCTTGAGGTATGCAGCGCCTGCTTTAGCGCTCCACTCACCTCCCGGGGCGGTAAAAGTGAAGTTTCCCGTCAGTGCCGATAATTAGCGCCAGGCGCTAATATTTGCGTCCGGACGATATTTGCGCCCCAAATGGGGCGCGACCTAATTTCTACCCCTAAGCTTCTTAAATTTATTAAAATGGGTAAATTTGACTTAGTTTCAGGGCCATGTTTGTTTAGCAGTCAATGCTTTTAAAACCCCCAGTTACACCTGATCTAAAAGGGTTTAACTTTTGATGGGGTATTTAACAGCAATATTAACGTGGAAAAGCCAAAGTTAATCAGTTTGCCTGATTCCTGGCTGTGGGGGACTACAGTGCAGAGAATGACTGACTGCAGCTTCAGGATTTCTGGGTTAGGATGTGCATGTGCTAAATCCTGAAGTTGCAGTCAGTTTAAGGGGTAATAACAGCAAACGCTGCAAGTTTGCTGTTATTATGCAATTTCCAGGCCAATATATTGTGCAGCTGAAGTTAGTAATACCTTATTCCCATTGCCACTAAACACACTTTCACCCCAAACTTGACACCTCTCCTCCCATCTCACTCTAGAACACCACAACCTGCATTTTATCCTGCACAAAGTTCCCCAACATGCATTGGCTCACTAGCCCCTAATGCCTGGACCTTATACTGTCCGCAAATTGCTCCTCACAAGTTTCTCCCTACCAAGAGCTACCTTGTAACTCTGGTCTACTGCACCCACCTGCCAATCTACAGTGAAGAATCTTTGTCCATACTTGGGAACACTTCTCTAAACCCCACTGTCTAGTTTACTTCTCTCCCCACCTTCAAGTCTTCAATCACCTACTCATTTCCTTAATAAAGCACCTTTGGACATTTTGACAAGACACTAGAGGTTAGTTGCATTAAGGGCAATTCCATTTCCCTATAGCCAAGGGAAGTTCAACAAGCCAAAAAAGAGAAGTGTGCAAATCAATCTTTCTATCCAAAAAGCCAACGATTGCCTATTTTACTAAATGTGAAAGTTTAAATGTGCCAGAGGCCATTTAAGCCTCACTATTCTAAATTCAAAGTTAATAGACAAATCTCCCTTCCTATGCCACAGGCCATCCCCAGGGGGGGGGGGGGGGAGAAGACAGTATTCAGATTTCTCCCAAAACTACTGGAAAGTGGGTCAAAGATAATCAAGCCCATTCCACACTGCATGGAAACTCTTGCTCCAAAAAAGGTACAAGAACATAAGAAATAAGCAGGAGTAGGCCATACAGCCTTGAGCCTGCTCCACCATTCAATAAGATCATGGCTGATCATAGACCTCAACAACTTTCCTACACAATCGCCATATCCCTCGATTCCCCAGAGTCCAAAAATCTATCTCAGCCTTGAATATGCTCAACGACTCAGCATCCACAACCCTCTGGGGTAGAGAATTCCAAAGATTCACAACTGAGTGAAGAAATGCCTCCTCATCTTGGTCTTCATGGTCTACCCTTTATCCTGAGACTATGCCCCTGAGTTCTAGACACTCCAGCCAGGGGAAAAACAACCTCAGCACCTACCCTGTCAATCCCCTTCAGAATCATGTATGTTTCAGTGAGATCACCTCATTCTTCTAAACAAGAGTACAGGCCCAATCAATCATAGGACAGCCCTCATCCCAGGAATCAATCTAGTGAACCTTCATTGCACTGCCTCCAAGGCAAGTATATCCTTCCTTAGATAAGGAGACCAAAACTGTGCACAGTACTCCAGGTGTGGTCTCACCAAGGCCCTGTACAATTGTAGCAAGACTTCCTTACTCTTATACTCCAACCCCCTGGCAATAAAGGCCAACATGCCATTTGCCTTCCTTATTGCTTGCTAGCTTTGTGTTTATTGCACAAGGACACCCAAATCTCTGAACACCCAACATTAAAGTATGGCTGATATAGAATTCCTAATACAACCCATCATTCTGGAGTGTTATACATGGCAGCAAAGAGTGACCAGCAAAAATATTTTACAGCAAATGACATTAGGCACCAAGAGAATGGATTGGATACTGCAAACAAAGAACTTGTTTGCCACATCACTACATTTGATGGCAATACTAGTGTTGGCATGAGCCAATAGAAAGAGGGGGAGCATTTCATAAAAGGGCACCAATCAAGGGGGTGCTTGGATTTACATTTGGTTTCCTCAACATTGCTCAGTGGGTGGATTCACTTAAACAGCATTTCAGTTTCAAGAGCCACTTTTAACATCCTGTACTACCATCTCAGAAGTAACAAGACTAGTCAGGAAACTGCAGTACATAGATTGGAGATTACACCATGAAATTAGTTTGTTTCTTCAAGCGATCTAGATATATTTAAATATACTCTTTCCTTTCCCTGCTCCCTCATTTGCTTTTCACTGGAGTGCCATCTCAAAAGTAGATCTAGTGTTGCTGCCAATCTTAAAGGGCAAAAGCAAAATACTGCAGATGCTGGAAATCTGAAATAAAATAGAAAATGCTGGAAATACTCTGGTCAGGCAGCATCTGCGGAGAGAGAAACTAGTTAACGTTTCAGGTCCTGACGAAGGGTCACAGATGCTGCCTGACCTGAGTATTACCAGCATTTTCTATTTTATTAAAAGGGGCAAGGTGGGGGGCTGAGGGTGAAAGTTTGATAAGACTCACTGCTGTGTTGAGGAGCTCAGGGTGTCTTGGGCTTCCTGTGCAGTTAGAGAATTGAGACTTGCAGCAGCTGTGGGGGAGAGTTTTGTTCCCTTTGATGAACCAGTCAGTGGTTTCCCAGTAGGTGTAGTTCTTAATTCCACAGCACTCCATCTAGGAGGAAGGACAAGATGTTAAAGCAAAACCCCTTCAATACTAGTTTAGTGTTTGCATAGTTATAATACATTCCCTGCAGAGTTCCAAAAAAGTGTCAATTGAATGTTTGGCAACTCTGCTGGAGTTTAACATAATGAATAAAAGTTACTGAACTCAGTGTAACTTTTTTTTGTACGGTCAAGTCTTAACCTATCTTCTACCCCTCCCATTATGGGTTACCATATGGTTGGGGGAACCCCAACAGAATATGGAGAACAAGATGCTCTTGTGCCTCTGCCAAGTGTTCTGTAGGGCATGTACATAGGGCTGTATTTGATTGCTGATGAAGAAAAAAAATCAGAAACTCAGCAGGAAAAATAAGTTAACTTGCTTCCACCACTCATTTTACAGAATTGAAAGTTACCACTACAGAAACACCTGATTGCACCAGTCAACACTTCAACTCTGGGTGCTTATTAGGTGAAGATGCTATACTAAATTTCTGCCCAAGGTGAGGTCAGTTTCAAACTTGGTCTAAGTTGATTTAGTTAGACCAAGATGGTGAGTTACAGGATCTCTTCTGGCTACTCAAGTGCTGGTTTGAATAGAAAACACCCAAGTCCCCATTCCTGAAATGGAATCCCATCAGGGATGTGCTTGGAGGCAAAAAATCATCTGGGCAGATCTGAAGTATAAGGCAACACCATGCAGGGCAAGAGGATAAAGGAGAAGGTGCTGATTTCCACAGTTTACCACCCCCAACCTCTCCAAGGTGGGAAGGCAGGAAAATAGTTATTTGCCTTCCACCTTCCAAATCTATGAAATCTGAGATCAGAGATACTGTCCAAGCACCAGTGGAAATTTTCCACCTTCAACAAGACAAGTTTACTGTTACAATGCAGAGCAGCATCAGCTGGTTCTTGACCCTTGACTTGTAATTAGACAAGTTAGCATCTTGGTACAGTAGTGCATGCCTGGTGAGATGGTAACATTTGCAAAGCCCTCATTGCACAGCTCAGTAAGCAATCACCATGCTTCAGTCTTACCTGCTCCTGCAAGTAGTCCACAGCCCTGCTCTCGCTATTTTTCCCATTGTATTTTGCAAAGACAACAGCCATAGACTTATCCACACCTTCATGTACCTGTGGGAAACATCACAGATTAGTTTCTCATCTCACTTATTTACAAAAAACACCAGGAAGAGTATTACCACAACACCATATTCTCCCCCACCCCAAAAAACCTCCTGTCAGAAGCAAGCACAACATAGCCTGGTGCATGCAGAATAAAGCTCCTTTTTACTGCAGTGTTGTTCAATATATTAGCCATGTTGCTAATTGGGAATTCAACAAATTGTATTAATTAGTAAATAAAGAATGAGTAACAATTGTTGGGCATGTGAACAATACTCAAAAGAGGAAGTTTTAATTTTCAGAACCTCACTGGAATGCACATTTCAGTGCTGCCTGTGGTTCAGTCTCATTGTTCAGTGGTTGCTCGTCTGTACCCATGGCTCTTGCTGGTATGCAGCAACAGTCTTATTGTATACTAGTTTTGAAGTTTTTTTCTTCAACAACCCCACCCCAAAAAAAAATCCAATGGAGTCAAATTTGAGCCTCAGGATAAATAAGAGAATCTGGGACATTAGTTTGTACAACTTGGCTAGACAGTAGTGCCTTTTACACAATAGGCCAGTGAGCTCCAGATAAAGCCTCAAGAAAACTAAAACAAGCCTTTATCACACACACCACCCCCCCCCCCCCCAACCAAAGGAAATACTAGCCAGTCACCTGGGGGTGGGGTCAGGAAAGAAAGGAGAAACAAAAGTGCATATTCTGCCCCAAGCTAGTACCTGTTTTCTGTAGATGATTCCCAGAACAAAGGTAGACACTTCTGCAGCAAAGATGAGCAGGAGTATGAACAGGAACTAAGCAAGATAAAAACAGCAGGAAGTTAGCAATGTTCATACACCATCTAACTTGCATTTACTATCAAATTCTGATTGAAAACCAAATTACAAAATTCCAAGTGAAGCATAGATGGTCAAGAGGGGACATTGAGAAATGCTTAACTCAACAACCCAGGGCAATTTGGCAAGCCTCATCCATTTGCTTACTTTCATACAAAGACACCCTCTCCCTGAAATGGAGAAATTACCTTAAAAACCCCACAATGACTTTTTTGTAACTAGGCCAAAGTGATAGATGCCCCTGAATCAGAGTTAAAGGCTAAAGTTTAAAGTTGATCTAGACTTTCCATTTAGCCTTGTACTGGCAGCAGGCCAAAACCCTCACCCTGGAGATGCCCTTGACCCTTTCTGCCCCCAAGGTTATTAACTTGCAGAAACCAGATTTCCAGGCCAGGAAATCATGCCAGTCAGTGAAAATGTGGTCTTGCCTGCCAGTGCTGGAAACTGGTGGCTAGGTGCTGCCCATTTGGATTAAAAGTCAGCTTTCAAGTTTAAGTTCCTTTTCACCTGATGAGAACTGTGCAAGGCCATGCTCAGACAGCACGTGCACAGGCCCTTCATTTTTGGCCCAAAACCTGCCCACTGACATTTAAATATTGGAACCTACAAGATGGCCCATTTGTATAGTGAAAATGGCTGGAAACTTGTGGACTTTGCACCTGCCCACATGGTTGAATGCAGTTCCTCCTCCCACTTTCCATCAGAAAGTCTGATGTGGATTTCCCTTTTCTCCCTCCACAGGGACAATTAGGCCTCCAACTCCAGAGCTACCAAAAAGTCAGTAGGGATACCAGAAAACCTAGGCCACTGAGTACCAATTCAAAGAAACCTAGCACTCAATTCATCTTCAGCCTTTCAACAGCATTTGTGGAGACTGTATGCTGCAGTACTTAACATTCAAATTTTGCCATTGTTCAGTCCACTTACATATTTTCTTAAACTCAGTATTCTGAGCTGCCAATTTTAGAATCAACTGCCCTCCATGTTTGGTAGTACACATTTTTCTGGGCAAAGTCAATAGAAGCAGTAGTGGTCCACACTAATTTTCCCCCCCCCCCCAAATCCCTGAGTTGAAATATCCAACCACCAATTTCTTATTCAGGTTTACTTTGAATCTCCATTGGTTTGAGCTTAACCAATGGCCTTTCATGCAGAACTTTGATACTTTTGGAAGACTAGGTATTGGAAGGGTTTTTTTTGGTATCACTTCACATGATCTCCCTTTCTTGAAAAGATATTGACTGGTTTACTAGTTAATAGTAGACAATCCTCAGGTTCAATATTTGAGAGTTGTCAGAAAGAAAGCCTAGTACCACATTATGGACTACCTTTACCAACAAACCGCAATGGAGTCACAAATTTAGTACATTTCCTTTATCTACTATGCATCTGTTTATAAATAAATGATTGCTCCCCTCACCTTTAATTCTAATTCATCTTCTGAAGTTTTCTAATATATGGTAAACTCTTTCCTACTCCTCTTTTCCTCACCCTAGTCCCACCCAGTATAGCACTCAAGCTGATGCCCTGGTTAAGGTCAGCTACTTACTACCAACCAGAAATCTGGGACTTTAGTTTGTATAACTTGGCTAGCTAGTAGTGCCTTTACACAATAGGCCAGTGAGCTCCAGATAAAGCCTCAAGAAATCTAAAAACCAAGCCTTTTCATCTAAGAAAATCCTAGTCAGTCACCCTTCAAGTCGAAGATGCAAGAATGGACAATAGGAAATAAAAACTCACCAATCCCAATCCACAGCGAGACTCCCTCAGAGTGGCACAGCAGCCAATGATTCCAATAACAAACATCACAAGTGCTATGCCAATGATCACCACAGCTGGGAGCACAGTGTACTTGTTTTCAAAAAAGTGGTTATAGTTTTTATAGGTGGATAACAAGATGGCTGCCACATAAGTGAGCACACCCCCTGCAGCCTGCAAAACAAGGAAAAATAAGTTTGCAAAATTATAATGGTAATGTTTGTTAAAAAGGAACAAACAAGGAATCAAGAGGTAGATTATAGTTGTGGTTACAATTGCCCAACTGAATAATGTTACCTGGAGCAGACAAGACAATTTAACTCATCCCCACATGAAAAAACTTCTACTCTCCTTCCAAGACAGACAGGGAGTTTCTGTAGACAACCTTTCCTTAATTGGAGCTAAACAGCATTAGTTTTTACTTCACCTCCTACAACAATACTATTCATTATACTCAACACCTACATAAACAGTTTCAGGAATGGGGCTGGGAAGGGAGGAAGATAAGGCAGGACATTAAGCAACCAGGAAAATTGCTGAGCAACTAGTATTTCCATGAAAGCAATTATATAATGAACATAAGGGGTACTACAGAATTAGTATTGGGATAATAGCATACCGGCTGCGTGAACTAGTAATCTGGAGGCTTGAACCAATATGCAGAGAATGAGTTCAAATCCCACCATTGCAGTTTGAAAAGTTGAAATCAGTTTAAAATAAAAAACTGTTGCAAGTGACATGAAGCTGTTGGACTTTTGTAAAAACCCAACTGATTCACTAATGTCCTTTAGGGACAGAAACTGGTCATCCTTACCCATTCTGGCCTATATGGGTTTTAAATTCCACAACAATGTGGTTGACTCATAACTGCCCTCTGAAGTGAGTTGTATCAAATCTTCAGGAAGCTCACCACCACCCTCAAGGCAACTGGAGCTGGGCAATAAATGGCTGCCTTGCTAGCAAAGCCCACACCTCAAGTGGTGGTCTGAATCCAGAGGATGCCTTGGAGGTCAAATCCCAATTGAAGTTTAAGAGGGAGTTAAGAAAGTCCATCTTTGACTCTAATCTAGGATGATGGGAGGGGTGTGGGGAAAGAGAAAAAGGGATAGTCATGGTTTTTGGAATCCTGCAAAGTCCTTCTTTAAAGCACAGGACAGGGAAAGAAAATAGGAAATGTAAGCAGAGAATTATGAAACAGGTTACCAGGTGAAGAGAAAGCCAGGGTAGACTTTTCATTAAAAAAACTGGATGAATTCATTAAGGGAGTACAGGGCTATTAGTTCCAGAATCTGAGCAAGAGAACTAGGAGATGTGAAGGCTAGGTTAGTTAGAATTAATGATCTTCTCTTCCATTAATCATTTTTAAAAAGTTAAAAAGTTCCATGTGGTCACTTGACTATCTAGATTGCTGATGTTTGCAAGTTTTACTTCTGTTTTGTGCCGACAGGAAGAGAATGATGCTTACATTTTGTAAAGTCCCAACACCAAACCGAGTTATAAATTCCTTACTGTGTTAAATACATTTAAGCTCTTGCTCAATGTTGTATTTGGTCTGCTCCCAACCTCTTCCAATGTTGTTCCAGCATACAACTGGTTTCACAGCCTGATCAAGTGCTTCTAGTAGACAATTGGATTGTGCTTCTAGACGACAATATTTGATCTTTGCCTTTGTACCTTGTCGCAAATGTGGGACTCAACCTGGGATATGGAGTGTGCTGAACTCTCATCCAACCACTCATGCACACACTGGAGCTGGCTTTTAAAATAGTTTCACAAAAGTAGCTTTTTCAGAGCTTGGTTGGGGGCAGGGAGAAAGTGGAGAGTTTTTCTGTTTTTGAAAGTGCTAAACACCCAAGTAACTGCTGACTAAAAGGAGTTTGTTACACAACATAGCATACAGATAATCACCAGTGTCCAATAGCACACCAGTTGGAAAAGTATGCACACAAATGAAGTGAAGTAGCAGTTTCTGCCCATATACTTTGGTTGTTACTAACTGGAAGCCAAGTTCTAGCCTTAAAAAAAAAAGAGTATGCCTACTTGGGGAGAGAGATTTGCATCATCAAAACCTATTATCAGAAGGTCGCAAGTGAATCTTAATCTTCACTGCCTGGTCATGGGGGCAGAAAGAAGCCCCAACTTCATAATTAACCCAGTATCTACTTGTGAAATCAAGACACCTTGCCTCAAGATACCCAAACTGTACATATTCTAATTGCAGCCTTGGCTAACCATCTTGAACAAGTTAATTATCTCCTGGTGTTCAATACTTTAGATACAAATACCCAAGGTTTTCATTTGCCTCTATGGCCTTATTGACCTGCACACAAAAGGTGGAAACCTTGGTGGGAGAAGTGGCATTAATGGTTTGGTCAATGAACCCTTCTTTTTATAGCCTAGTAAATTGGAGCTTGAGTAAATCCACTTTTTTTGGGATATGGGCAAGGCTATATTTATGCCTATCCAAGCTGCCCAGAGAAGGTAGTGTAGGCCTTTGAACTGTTGCAGTTTGTGGCAATAGTGTTGGTAGATGTTCAAGTTGAATGTTGTGCAACTTTGAGGCTATGGTTTTCTTGTCCTTCAGTATGAAAGGTTGTGGGGCTTAAAGGTGCTGTTAGGGTAAGCGTGGCAAATTGTTAGTGCATCCTGTAAATAGTACATACTGCAGCCAGTGCCAGGGTGGATATGGAGTTCATGAGCACTGATCAAGCAAATGCATTTGTGCTGGATGATAATGGCTGGACAGTATTCCAGTATGCTCCTGAATTGAGCCTTGTAGATGGTAGAGGCATTGAAGGGTCAGGAAGAGAGAGTCAAGAGTACCCAGCTTATGCCCTGCTCTTGTAGACATAGTATTGAATTGGCTGGTCCAATAAGTTTCTGGTCAATGTTATTGATGATTCTGGGGGCAGGGAGAAAGATTTGATGCTGTTGAAGCTTAGGAAGAGATTATTCCCTGGTATTTGTAGTGCAAGTGTTACCCACCACTTACCAGTCCAAGCTTGCATACTGTATCAGTTAGCATAGGCTACTTCATTTATCAGCAGTGTTCAGCTTCATTCACTGGAATTCAGTGAACAGCCCCATTCCTGACCTTTGTAACAGGGAGAAGGTCATTGATAAAGCAGCTGATATTTGTGCCAAGAAGGCTGCATTGCAATGACTGGCTTCTTACAACCACACCCACCTTTCCTGTCCACTCCCAAATCAGTAAGATTCCAGGAGGGTTTTCCAATTGACAGTTTTTTCCCCCCTATGGCTCCTTAGTGCCAAACTCAAAGCAGACAGTAGTCAGCTATTGTCACCTCTGGCATTCAGGTGGACTAGAGCTGACTGTAGTTGTCCTTGTCCTAGAAACATTCATCCAAGTTCTACACACTATAAATGGATCCACTGAAGTGTTGAATTTATGGGCCAAACTCACTTGGCCTCTACTTGTAGAGGTAAATCTACTTGATCCGCAATCAGATTCAATTTAAACATGTACAACTTTCAACCAATTAACAAATCATACCCAACCACTGGTACGGTCACATCCCTGGATTTCTCAGTAACTCGTTTAAGCATGCTGTCTACATTAACCGCAACTGCTGGAGTGGAGTATCCACCCTAGTAATTGAGAAATATTTTCTAATAAAAGATCTTACAGCTGCACACCAAGTTCTGTTGTCAGTCAACTCAGAAGTTATGAATTTTTGCTTATATAAACTAATGATTATGGCACAATCATGAATGAAGTTGCAGCTGTCTGTGCTAGCTTAGTCATCTTACTTTTGGCAGCACTATAGGCTCCCCCATAAGTGAAACCTCAACATTAATAGAAAATGCAAGAAAGAATTTAATATTTCTCTTTAGGCCACTATTTGTTAGCCTCCCTTGTAAAAGTTAGTTACTTAGGACCCTGCTGGCCTTTGGTTCTGATCCAAGATCTCCAGGTACCATCCCTTTCTGTAGCCCAAAATGGCTGTGCAGTTTAAAATATACATCACTGCCCCTCAGTTGTGGCTGGGTCCAGTCTGGAGATGGCTGCCAGCCAGCCAGCCTGCCCCTTTCCCATCCCCGTCTTGTTGGCTCCATGCATCTAGACAGCCCTAGGCCAATGATTTTTTTTTTTTAAATAAAGCTCCCAAGGCCAGTTGGTGCAGTCCTAATTCCTATGCAGCCAACCCAACTATATTTGGTACCTTCCCCAGCTCATTGGCCAAGCCAGGTCTCAACTCACTGGTAGCCACCCTGGTCCACATTTGTTTTGCAGTAGTCAGTGTGGCTTTTACATAAAAAAAGTGGGGGAGTGTTGACAACCCTGGTATAGCTGTAATGTACACAATGCTGGGGAGTTAGTGTTTTTTTGGCTCCCAGAGATTGCTATGCAAATCTAAGGATGGAGCTTAAATGTCCTATAGGTGGAAAGTCTAATTTTAAATTCCTAAATTTCATCATGTTATGGAGACACTGTATGGTCATAAGCTGCTTATGTATACAGAGGATTGTCTGAATACATTTAAGTGCAATATAGCCCAGCATTTTATGAAAAGGCAGCCATGGTACTCTGATCAAGCCTATTATGGGGCCCAAGTGGAGATCAGGTGATGATATGCAGCTCTGTAAAATGGCACAATGAAAATTGACCACATTAAGAATCATAACAATGTAGATCTGCAGTTCATTAAAGACTCTTGTTGCAGTAAAGCAAATACCAAGCATGTTGACCTTCAAGTGTTTGATGGAAACCAGCAAGATTCCAAAAATATAAAACAAAGGAACAGTCTTCTCCAAGGTGGAAATAAGTGCCATTTATGTCCACCCTCCCATGCCCCAAAATCTTGAACCCATCAGCACCAATTACCTGTAATGGATGAAACCACACAAGAGTATCATGCAGCACTGAACCTGCCTCTTTACCAAGATTTAAAATCTTTTTGTTGAGCAATCTAGAGTAAAAATACTTAATTGGAGGAAGGCAAATTTCAGTGGGTTGAGAATGCATCTGGCCCAGGTAAATTGGAATCAAAGATTGGCAGGCACAACTGTAATCAAATGATGGGCTGCCTTTAAAGAGGAGATGGTTTGGGTACAGTCAAGGTACATACCTACAAGGGGGAAAGTAGGGCAACTAAAGTCAGAACACCCTGGATGACAAAGCATGCATGACAGATGTCAGGTGGAGAACAAAAGTGAGAATCAGGCATAGAGAAAATTAAGTGGGGAAGAAGAGAATACAAGAGGGGCAAAGAGTGTATGAGAATAGATTAGCAGCTAACAAAAGGGAATTCAAAAGTCTTGAGGCATATAAACAAACTGGTAGTAAGGAAGGGTGGGGCCAACTGGGGATCAAAAGGAGACCTACGCATGGCTGAGGTACTAAATGAGTACTTTGCATCAGTGTTCACCAAGGAAGATGCTGCCAAAGTCAGTGAAAGAGGAGGCAGTGGAGATAAAAATTGATAAAGGAGGTACTAGAAAGGCTGTCTGTACTTAAAAGTTGATAAGTCACCAGGACCAGATGAGATGCATTCTTGGATGCTGAGGGAGATTAAGGAGGAACTTGCAGAGGTACTTGCCATAACTTTCCAATCCTCCTTGGATACAGGGAGAGAACTGGAGAATTGCAAATGTTACATCCTTGTTCAAAAAAAGGGTGCAAGGATAAACCCAGCAACTACAAGCCAGTCAGTTTAACCGAGTGGAGAAGCTTTTAGAAACGATAATCAGGGACAAAAAGTTGTCACTTGGACAAGTGTGAATTAAGGAAAGCCAACACAGATGTGTTAAGGCAGATTGTGTTTAACTAACTTGATTAGTTTTTTGATGAGGTAATAGAGGGTTGATAAGGGCAATGTGGTTGACGTGGTGTGTAGAGACTTCCAAAAAGGCATTTGCTAAAGTGCCACATAATAGGCTTGCCAGCAAAGTTGAAGCCCATGGAATAAAATGGTCAGTGGTAGCATGGATACAAAATTGGCTAAATGACAGGAAACAGTAGTGGTGAACAGTTAATAAAAAACAGAAAGTGCTGGAAATACTCAGGTCAGGCAGCATCTGTGGAGAGAGAAACAGTTAACGTTTCAGGTCGATGACCCTTTGTCAGAACTGGAAATCGAACAGGGGAGGGGGAGGGGCAAAAGGGAAGGTCTGTGATAGGATGGAAGGCAGGAGAGATTAAGAGATGGTGCAAGGCAAAAGGAGATGGTAATGGGACAAGAAACAAAAATGGCTCTAGATGCAGTGTAAATGGCACTGGCAGAATGAAAGAAAAAATAGATAGGGGCAGAGGTTATGGTCTGAAATTGTTGAACGGTTGTTTTCAGACTGGAGGAAGGTATACAGTGGTGTTCCCCAGGGGTCGGTACTAGGACCACTGCTTTTCTTGATATAATAACTTAGACTTGGGGAGTACAAGGCACAATTTCAAAATTTGAAGATGAAACTTGGAAGTACAGGAAAGTCTTTATTAACCGGCACCGGCGTGGTGCCGGTTAATCAAAGTCCAGATAACGGAGAGTTATATCTCCCAACGTACGAGAGTCCCGTACACATTGACATGCGCCTGCATTCAGAGCTCCGTCTCCCCAGGGACCGCCAGCTGACCATCTGTCGTGTCCGCTGCCTACCCGGGCTGCACATTCCCCTCCCAATCTACACGCTCCGATACAAGGCAAATGCCTCGGGGTTTTTTTTAAAGTTAATTTTAAACGAGAGATGAAGGAAAACCCCAGTTACCTACAAGAATTTTGCCGGTTAAGAGAGATTTCTGGATATTTGGGTGCCGGTTAATAAAGAGTTTCCTGTATAGTGAACAGTGAGGAGATTGAGACTTAAATTTCACCAGCCTGTCTGTAACAGAAAAATGCAAAGTGACACATTTTGGTAGGAAGAACGAGGAGAGGCAATAGAAACTAAAGGGTACAATCCTAAATGGGGTGCATGAACAGAGAGACCTGGTGGTATATGTGCACAAATCATTGAAGGTGGCAGGGCAGGTTGAGAAAGTGTTTAAAAAAGCATATGGGATCCTGGGCTTCATAAATAGAGGTCATGATGCGGAGATGCCGGTGTTGGACTGGGGTGGACAAAATTGAGAGGTCGCACAACACCAGGTTATAATCCAACAGTTTTATTTGAAATCACAAGCTTTCGGAGCTATCGATTGCCCCTTCCTCAGGTGAAGTAAATAGATACAGAATCGCCAAAGCATATATATGCTTTGGCGATTCTGTATCTATTTACTTCACCTGAGGAAGGGGCAATCGATAGCTCCGAAAGCTTGTGATTTCAAATAAAACTGTTGGACTATAACCTGGTGTTGTGCGACCTCTCAATTTCATAAATAGAGGCATAGAGTACAAAAGCAAGGAAGTTATGATGAATCTTCATAAAACACTGGTTCGGCCTCAACTGGAGTATGGTGTCCAATTCTAGGCACCGCACTTTAGGAAGGATGTGAAGGCCTTAGAGGGTGCAGAAAAGATTTACGAGAATGATTCCAGGGATGAGGAACTTCAGTTACATGGATAGTCTGGAGAAGCTGGGGTTGTTCTCCTTAGAGCAGAGAAGCTTGAGATTTGATAGGTGTTCAAAATCATGAAAGGTCTAGACAGAGTCGATAGAGAGAAACTGTTCCCATTGGCAGAAGGGTTGAGAACCAGAGGACACAGATTTAAAGGTGATTGGCAAAAGAACCAAAGGTGACCGGAGGAAAAGCTTCTTTACACAGCGAGTGGTTATGATCTGGAATTCACTGCCCGAGAGGGTGGTGGAGCCAGACTCAATCATGGCTTTCAAGAAGGGAATTGGATAAGTACCTGAAGGAAGAAAATTGAGGGCTGCAGGAAAAGGACAGGGGAGTGGGACTAGCTGAAGTGCTCTTGCAGAGGGCTGGCATGGGCTCAACAGGCCTCCTCCTGTGCTGTAACCATTCTATGATTCTTTTACACAAATAGATGCAGAAGTGGTATATTTACAACTAGCAGTACAAGCAAGTCTTGCTGCATTGTCGTCTATAGTTGCTTGCAACTCATTTTAATTAGGACTAGTCTGCTTTTGGGTCATGGTGTTTTCTCGGACAAGCAAAGCCTGGGTTGACTGCAGCTGTGGTTACTGAAAAGTTCAACCACGTTGCAAATGCAAAAACTAAACTTGACAGGATTGCTTCCTCCATCCCCCTCTTAAGCAGGGGTGGTCCAGGCTTCAAGTGTGCAGTGTTGGTATCAATTGGATCCTTGCTATCCAGAGTTTGTGGTTAACTTTAAGCACAGACTTGCCAACTGTAAACACATCCACAAGATGCTATGAACACACACCTTAACATTAAATTATTAAAACATTACCATGCAGGATCTCTACAATCCAATTACTGAGCATCTTTAAATATATTTTCCAAGTGCTCACACTAAAGAATTGAGAGCCAGAGGAGTTCAGCCAGCCATTACAACATAATTTAGGAGCAGGACATACGGCCCCTCAAGCCTGCTCCGCCATTCAATAAAATCACGAAGTTGAGGTCGAAGATCAGCCATGAGTCCAAAAATCTATCTAGATGCAACTCAGCAGCTACAGCCCTTTGGGGTAGAGAATTATATTGACTACAGGACTAATTGTTCTCACCACACTAGATTGGTTTATGGCTGAGGGGCTAAATCCTGCATTGCTGTTCACTACTGGAAGCTGGTTCTGGGACATGTACTGTATACTTGAGTCAAAAGATCATATGGAATAACAGTTTGTTAAAAGCTCTTGTGCTGAGCTTCAGGAATAAGGGATCACATGATTTTCAAAGCAAAGAAATTAGGAATGGGGATGAGCATGTGATATTGCCATTGGTGATCATTAATCCCTGTACCATGACTCACTCCAGATCCTTAAATGGAAAGTGAGAATGCAATCTAAACTGAAAGCTGGCTTCATTGCTTATAGATTGTGCTTTGAAAGTTTTTGAACTTGATTTGTGTATTTAAATTGTAATAGATATTGGACCAATGATTCAGCTTAATAAGTCAGATTCCAGGTGAAAAACTAGGTGGTTTTATTTCCTTTGCCCCCAAACCCTCTGTGGGGGTGGCCCCAAGCAGGGGAAAAAAGAAACACTCCCTGAAGCAATCCATGCTTCATCATTAGCAGTCGGACAGTAGGCAGAGTATTTACGCAAATTGTGCATTTAAATTTGCTGCCAAGAAAAAAGTTGAAGTAAATACATGTGTTATCTTTTAGTGTTATCTTTTAGTGATGGTGGAAGAACCAGCACCAATGGAAATACTGAACCCATGTCTTTAGTGTAAAATTGATTTCCTTCTCCATTCAATCATTAATGAACCTGCTCTGTTGCTAGGAGAGAAGGATTTTAATAGTGTTGTATAGTTTATGGATGTTTAGAAATCTGATTAATAGGTTTCCCAGGTTAAAGTGTCAGACAGCCACTCAGTTTTAAAATCCTTACCAAAACCTGAATGACAAAGCTACATCACCGGTCCACTAAATATCAAAGTTCACAAATGATTACAAAAGTTTAAGACAGTAGCCTTCAGGTTCAACTGCTGACAGCACAATCATGCAGACTCCCAACTACAAGGAAAAAGGAGTTTCACATGATCCGTTACAAGGGGCAGTTGGACAGAGGCCAACATTCAAAGGAGTGTTTCCTGCTGCCGCCATCGCCCTCCACCTCCATTTTACTTGAGCTACTTTAAAAAGGCAGTACTTCACCGGAGGGGGCAGGGAAGCACACACACAGTGGAAAGAAATCAGCAACCGGCTTATTTAACATGATTGGTACTAATATGTTGCTGGGGAAGGAGGCAGAGTAAAAGGATAACCAACACTAGCCATTATGCTTTGGACTAAAGGTTGTAGGTTCAAACCTCACACACACACCTGCCAACATCTGATGGTACTGAAGGAGTACTGCATCAGGAGGGTGTGGCCTTTGGATGAGATTTTCAATTAAGACCACACTTGTCTTTCAGTTAGACATTCAAAATTCTATTCCGTTTGAAAAGATAATGCAATTGGGAGTGGGAAACTCTGCACAAGACCACAGCATTCTGAATTAAGACTTGCATTTATATAGCACCTTTCACAACCACTGAACATCCCTCCCAAAGCACTTTACAGCCAATGAAAATTTTTTGAAGTGGAGTCACTGTTGTAATGTGGGAAAAGTTCTAATTTAACCAGTTAAAAGACCATAGTGGAGACAGCCAAATGGAGTCATGGTCTTCAGAGAAATGGGCAGATCAAAAGAGTTGGGTAGATAAGAGTTAAGTGCACCCATCCTATTATTGACAATTTAGCACCAGACCACATTACAGATAGGAGAGTTTCAAAATGAAAGTACACATAGCTGGAGGCAGAAACTGAAAATATACCTCTTTGCAGTTCTGGCATTTTTGTCCAGTCTCTCCAAATGCTGCCTGACTAGCTTCTCCACTTAAAAAAAAATATACAAAAGGAAAAAAGATATCCAACAGTTTTTTGGTCTTTGACCAAGTCGCAGTTACCTTGCCAAACACTGAAGTGATTAAAGGGTCAAGTTACCTGACAATTAGTAGCATAGCCCAAGAAAGGACACAGCTCCATCTTAACAGAACATATTGTACAATGTACAAGCCTTATTGAAATGAAACTTTTAAAAACCAACCGATCCAAGCATTCATTCCAAGTCTGCAAATCAAGTACAACATCATCCAAACTTTAAAACACCCACACCTAAAATCATTCGCAATACAATTCGCGCGTTGTTTGGCATTGCAGGAGGTCGGGTTTCTTGTTAACAGACTTGGTCAACAACACAGGCTAAAATGCAAAAAAAAAGTTAGACGGGAGTTTGATTCGGAGTAAGTGAGCAGAGAGACAGTAACCCGCGCTGTCGGTTCACACCGAGAAACGAAAGCCGCCCTGCCACAGACTTCGCAAACGTAGATACATTTGAAGGTTTTACACCAAGCTTTGTTAAACGGAGATACAAAAAGAAAATACTGCAGATGCTGGAAATCTGAAATAAACAGGATCTCCAGCATTTTCTGTTTTTATTTGTTAAACGGAGAAACGTTTCTAGATAAACACATTTAAAAGTTCAATATGTAAACTCACCCAGAAAATAAGGCTGAGGAAAAGGAGGATGCTTTTGGAGGTTAACACACCACAGTCCATGGTGTCTGAGCGTTGTGTTACCGACTGACGACCGACTTTGTGCGGTTATAACTCACTGTCCCGCTTTCTGCCCTTTTATTTCCTTTTCCCCCCGGAGTTTTTTCTCTCGATCACTGCCTGCTGATTAGTTCGGCTTCACATTTGATGACATAAGCCGCACATGACTAATTATCTCGAGTCACTGAGAACACTTTCCACTGCGGCGGTCCTAGCGCTCGCCCAATTAAAGGAGCAATTAAGCGAGATTCACTTTGGTTTTTTCTGTGTTTTTTCTTTCCCCCCGCCCGCCCGCCCACCGATTCCTCCCACTCTCCTGAAGGTTTGAGAAGAAGAAGCCTACCCAAGTGGCTATTCTTTGCGGCTGACTCCATACGATGAGCGTCTGCAGGCTATTGTTGGTCAAAGACTTCACATTAAACCTCATCGTTACATCACAACAATGTAATAGTGTCACTCCAGTGTGATGAAGAAGATGATTTGTGGCTCTTGCTGATCTCTTTTGCCGAGCCTCCCTTCATGTTCTTCATGTGTGAGCCTAAAGTGTCACCAAGTTTTTCGACCATAGATAGCATCACGGATGAGCCAGATTCTTAGTTGGCTTGACATCCAACAACAACAACTTGTATTTATGTAGCACCTTTAACATAGTAAAACGTCCCAAGGCGCTTCACAGAAGTGTTAAAAGACAAAAAAAATTGACACTGAGCCACATGAGGAGAAATTAGGGCAGGTGATCAAAAGCTTAGTCAAAGAGGTAGGTTTTAAGGAGCGTCTTAAAGGAGGAATAAAAATGAGAAGTCGCACAACACCAGGTTATGGTCGGAGGACCTCCTCGTAGGACTGCTCCTGGGCCTGGCCAAGAAAGCCATTAATTGGTCCAGGCAGCGGGCGGTCGAGGGGGTCGTTCGGCCCGATTGCCTGCCTCTCTTCCGCGGCCATGTTCGCGCCCGGGTGGCCCTGGAGATGGAGCACGCGGTGTCCGCCGGCACGCTTGAGTTTTTCCGCGACCGGTGGGCGCCGCGGGGACTGGAGTGCATCGTCACCCCGGACTTTCAAATTTTAATTTGATTTATTAAGTTTCATTTCAAGTTTTAATTGATTTACAGTAAATTTGCGTTCTGTCAAACCAAAAAGATCAACACCAGGTTATCACCCGGTGCGGAGGGGAGCGGGTAGGTCGGAGGACCTCCTCGTAGGACTGCTCCTGGGCCTGGCCAAGAAAGCCATTAATTGGTCCAGGCAGCGGGCGGTCGAGGGGGTCGTTCGGCCCGATTGCCTGCCTCTCTTCCGCGGCCATGTTCGCGCCCGGGTGGCCCTGGAGATGGAGCACGCTTGAGGTTTTCCGCGACCGGTGGGCGCCGCGGGGGCTGGAGTGCATCGTCACCCCGGACTTCCAAATTTTGATTTGATTTATTAAGTTTCATTTAAAGTTTTAATTGATTTACAGTAAATTTTGATTTGTCCAACCAAAAAGAGCAACACCAGGTTATAGTCCAACAGTTTTATTTAAAATTACGAGCTTTCGGAGCTCTGCTCCTTCTTCAGGTACAGGTATTCCCTCACTGTACCTGTACCTGAAGAAGGAGCAGAGCTCCGAAAGCTCGTAATTTTAAATAAAACTGTTGGACTATAACCTGGTGTTGTGCGACTTCTCATTTTTAAAGGAGGAAAGAGAGGTAGTGAGCTGGAGAGGTTTAGGCAGGCAATTCCAGAGCTTAGGGCCTAGGCAACAGAAGGCACGGCCACCAATGGTTGAGTGATTATAATCAGGGATGCTCAAGAGGGTGCAGGAGGTTTGTGGGGCTGAAGGAAATGGTCACTTTCTAGCATGGGCTAGTGAACAGCAATTAGGATTGGGAATCCAACCTGATTTTTCTCTCCCCAGCTCAGATGCTGAGACCAATTCGGAGTACCCCAACAGGCTGAGATCAGATCTGGGACCTTCTAGATTTAAGTGGCCAAGTACCATATTAGACAGTGTCCATTAGACCATTGGGTGAGCTGACAATACCCTTTAAAAGTTATTATGCAACAATGTGACCCATGAATTTATGTTGCCCGACCTGAGATAACAACCAAATGGGAATCATCTTTACACAGGACCTTGGCTGTTTAAAAATAAGGCAAACAGCGTGTGCTTCCATTTACCATCAGCAGGCACTAGCTGAAACCATGGCAACTCCCTCTCCACGTCTTCCCTTAAGCTTTCAATGGATCTATTTTTAGGTACCAGAGGAAATTATATTTTTAAGAGTTGCCTATACCTGTTTATATTCCTCGACATGTATCCCTGCTTGTAACCTCTATCTCAACATGTACCTCCTCCACTGCCAACTCTATCAGATGTTCCACTTCTTGCCTTTTGTAAAATTTGTTTTTAGGTATATGGGCAACACCAGCAAGGCAGTATTTATTGACCCATCCCTAGTTTCCCTGAGGACATTGAGTCAACCACATAGTGTGGGACTGTAGTTGCATGTGGGCCAGAGCAGCTAGGGGTGGCAGGTTCCCTTCCCTAAAGGATATTAAGTGAACCAACCAGGTTTTTACAAAAATCCAGCAGCCCAAAAATGACCAGATTTCTTGAATTCAATTTCACAATTTCTCATGGTGGGATTTGATCTCTGGGTTGCTAGTCAAGTACCACAGCCATAGCCTATAACTTAAACTTTTGTTTTTCTCTCAGGTTTCTCCCTCTCTCCTCTCCTGAAGGCACTAACTCTTGCTGGGGAATGGTTCCATGGGCATCAGCCACCTTCAGCACCTCATTCTTCCTTTGTGAAACTTGACAGTGAGTGACGGTAGACTATTGAATCATGCACAACCCCACAGCCTCGCCACTCACTGATATCTCGTACATACTTTCCACGAGGGGTCATCAGATAGGGGTCAGGAATGGAAACCCCAGCTGATTTTTCCCCTTCCTATCTCAGGGACACAAAGGGTATCTTTACCCACTAGGCCATTAGGAACCTACCTCAACTGCTACATAAGAACATAAGAAATAGGAGCAGGGGTAGGCCATACGGCTGCTCGAGCCTGCTCCGCCATTCAATCAGATCACGGCTGATCTTTGACCTCAACTCCACTTTCCCGCCCGATCCCCATATCCCTCGATTCCCTTAGAGTCCAAAAATCTATCGATCTCAGCCTTGAATATACTCAACAACTCAGCATTCACAGCCCACTGGGGTAGAGAAATACAAAGATTCACAACTCTCTGAGTGAAGAAATTCCTCCTCATCTCAGTCTTAAATGGCCTGACCCCTTATCCTGAGACTATGCCCCCTAGTTCTAGCTAGACTCTCTAGCCAGGGGAAACAGCTTCTCCGCATCTACAGCTACAGCTACCTGTACATTTCTCCCTGTACCCCTCTATACAGTTTGGGGTTTTTATCAACACTTTCTCTCATGTTTCGAGCTAGACAGCAGTTTCCATAAGTAGCCCGACTCTTTTATGAACTGAAATTGCACCTTCATTCACTGCCGTGTCTGGGATAGCATGCCCTGGTTTAGCAATTGCTCCTAATTCCAGTAAAGCATTGACTAGAGAGTATGTGGGATAACTACAATGACCTCCCGTGAAGATGAAAAATAGCACCTCGCCAGATCAATGCATATCTAAAACTAGTTGGTTTTCAGAGAGAAAAAGAGGAATGGGAATTTACACTCAAGGGAAAGATACTAAAGGACATAGATGAACAGAGAAACTTACGATTCAAACACGTAATTCCTAAAAGTGCGAGTGCAGGTAGATAAAGCCATAAAAAAGGCCAACAATATTTTGGGTTTTATAAATAGGGACATAGAGTATTAAAGAAGGAATTATGAATTTGCACAAAACATTGGTTAAGACACAGAGTACTGTGAAAAGTTCTGGGTACCCCATTGGAGGAAGGACATGAAAGACATAGAGAGCATACATTGCAGATTCACGAGGATAATGCCAAGGATTGGAAACTAAGTCATGAGGAGAGACCAGGTACTGCGATAATTACCACTGGATCAGAAAAGGCTAAGATGAGATTTAATTAAGGTTTTTAAATTCTGATGGGCTTTGATAGGGTGATAGGGAAATACTATCTCCTCTGGTTGGAGAGTTAGTGATGAAGGGCCATCAATTCAAAATTGTCACTAAGAGAGTGAAGAGAGAACGTAGGAGAAATTTCTCTATGTACAGAATAGTTGGCGCATGAAATGCTTTGCCACAGGGGGTGGTTGAGGCTGAGACAATAGTAGCTTTTAAGGGAAAATTGGATAATTATTTGAAGTAAAGTTAGATACAAGACTATTTTTTTAAATTCGTTTGTGGGATGTGGGCGTCGCTGGCAAGGCCAGCATTTATTGCCCATCCCTAGTTGTCCTTGTGAAGATGGTGGTGAGCCGCCTTCTTGAACCGCTGCAGTCCGTGTGGTGAAAGTACTCCCACAGTGCTGTTAGGGAGGGAGTTCCAGGATTTTGACCCAGCGACGATGAAGGATCGGCGATATGCTTCTAAGTCAGGATGGTGTGTGACTTGGAGAGGAACTTGGAGGTGGTGGTGTTCCCATGCATCTGCTGCCCTTGTCCTTCTAGGTGGAAGAGGTCGTGGGTTTGGGAGGTGCTGCCGAAGAAGCCTTGGCGAGTTGCTGCAGTGCATCTTGTAGATAGTATACACTGCAGCCACGGTACGCCGGTGGTGGAGGGAGTGAATGTTTAAGGTGGTAGATGGGGTGCCAATTAAGCGGGCTGCTTTGTCCTGGATGGTGTTGAGCTTCTTGAGTGTTGTTGGAGCTGCACTCATCCAGGCAAGTGGAGATTATTCCATCACACTCCTTACTTGTGCCTTGATGGTAGAAAGGCTTTGGGGAGTCAGGAGGTGAGACACTCCCCTCAGAATACCTCGCCTCTGACCTGCTCTTGTTGCCACTGTATTTATGTGGCTGGTCCAGTTAAGTTTCTGGTCAATGGTAACCCCCAGGATGTTGATGGTGGGGGATTCAGCGATGGTAATGCTGTTGAATGTCAAGGGGCGGTGGTTAGACTATCGTTTGTTGGAGATAGACGTTACCTGCCACTTATCAGCCCAAGCCTGAACGTCGTCCAAGTCTTGTTGCATGCGGGCATGGACTGCTTCATTATCTGAGGAGTTGTGAATGGGGAGAGGAGGTAGTGGGATTAATTTTGGACTGCTCTAGCAAAGAGCCGGCACAGACACGATGGACTGAATGTCCTCATTCTTTCCTGTGAAATTCTATGGTTCAATGGTACCCCTCGAACTCTCCCTATATCCCTCTACTCCTTTCTGTATTCCTCCATCCCTGCCTCTCACTGTACTCCTCTACCTCTATCTCTCTACCTGTACCTCTTTACCTGTACCAGTCTAGTTATCTTGTTACCTTCAGTCTTTTACTTTCAACACTATCCCCGTTACATCCGTTGCCCCACAACTTGTACCCTTCTACCCTTCTATCTGTACACCTTTCCTTCCACCAATACACTTTTACCTCTATTTCTAGCTGTCATTAAAAGTTACCCTTGTGCCCTCTAAGAACACAGGGGCGCCAAAAAAGAATTGCAGACCCATCAATGGAATAATGCATATGCCAATAACCTGGCTAACAAAGTATGATGGAGGGAAGCCTATACTTTTTGTTTTTGGATGTTAAAGCATGCTCACTTTTTGGTGGCATGTCGTTGAGCGTATACTTGGGTACGCTGAGTATACTCAGTTTCTATTTGTGGAGCCTAAGGTACAAATTAGGATTAAACATTGTGGCTCTAAAAATCCACAGAATGGCTGCATCAGTATTTGTCGGGAAGCATCTACCAGATCCCACTCCTGAGCCTACCAAAGTATTCAGGATCAAGGAAGGTCGCATTTTAATATGACTGGCAGGCACCAACAACAGTATAGGGCTCGATTTTGCCAGGCCCGAGGAGGCGGGATTGGAGGTGTGTGAGGTGTTAAAATTGCAAAAACTGGTGGGCAGGCCCGATCCCGCCTCCATCCCACCTCCGAGCAATTTTCCCACATGCGAGTTTTCTGACCCCGTCTCCATCCCGCCTCCAAGAGGCGGGATAGGTCCTTAAGGCCCTTAACAACCAGTTAAGTGCCTCTATAATCCCATTTTGAGAGGCCTTTCTGATTTTAACACTTTTTCCATGTGCTTCACGCCTCCTCTGGAACACGCCAGTTAATCCTGGTGGCCTCACAAGTGGATGGCTTACTAACAGCTGCAGCTCCACCATTAAAAAGGAGTTTTCAGCAATCATCATTTGCAGGTGGCAGAACTTTGTTGTCTCAGGTCTGGGGGAACTTTTAGCAGGCATACCCATTGTTGTGGAAGTTTGGAGCCTGACACCCATCTCCAGTGTGACCTCCTGGGAAACCCCTCTCACCACCTTGACTGAGCGCTTCCTCAACTGAGGCATATACCAGAAGCATGGGAACCATTTATTTCCTTTCCTCCTGGACATTAGATTCGGATGAAGACCAGCCATGGCAGCAGCAGAACCATGAACAACAGCACCACCAGCAGCAGCAGCATCAACAGGAGCGCCAAGCTGCTGCTCACCCACCTGAAGCTGCACAGGCCAGAAGGCGCCAGCGTGCGACCACATTGCTGCCCGGAATGCAAGGGATGCACTTGACCAGATTTGCTTAGCCTGCACAATCAAACACTTTTGCCTCGCACCTTCTTATCAGACCATCGACAATGGCCAAGATCCTGCGGATTCCTATCACTCTGACCACCATACTGACAATTGCAAGTCATCCTAAGCCCTCAATGTGGAAGTCCCATTTGCGAAATGACAGACGCCACAACTTCAGCAGTTTGCCAGCAGAATTTTTAATCACACCAAGCAAGTGCTGGCATTTCAAGGTTAAACACAACATTACACCCAAGTGACTACCCTTGTGACTACTTGTGCATTAATTTTCTTTACGCGTGCTCTAACGTGGTGCTTCCCCTGTGGCTTCAGCAGATGTGGAGGCCCCTTGCTCACTTTCTTGCTGCTCCTACCTCGACACCTTTGGCGGGTGTCCTCTGGGGTTGCGAGCCTGTGAGGGCTCGGCAACAGTCTGCTGCTCCTGCGGCTGTGCAGTGGTTGAGACGCCGATCTCAGTTGGCTGGGGACTCTGGTGGGGCTCTGACCGAGGGCTCTGCAGTGGCATGGAAGTGTGAGCGCTTGGAGAGGAGCCCCCACTTCCTTGATGTCTGCCACCAACTTCGCTCTCACCTCAGCGCTTGCAAGTGGCTTGAGAGCACCTTGCTGCACATCAGGGGGGCCATAGGGACCCGTCTCTGCACTGGCAGTCCTACTCAGAAGGACTTCCATGAAGCTCTGGTTTCTCTGTTCAATAGCTGACCATCGCTCCTCCACAGATGTCAGTCTATTCTGAACACTCACCATGTTTTCCTCACTCTGGCGACTTACTGCTTCCATGGCCGCAGCCAGCCTTTCCACGGAGGTTGCCATCCTTTCCATGGTGCTGCGTTCATGAGCCAACGCCTCCACAAAGGCTCTGCTCATGTTAGCGAGGGACTCCTCCATTCGCTCCACACTCACAGCTACCCGAGAGACAAAACCTGCCAGAGACTCCTGCGCCTGTTCCTGGAGTTCCAGCACCGCTGTTCTTCTCGATGGACCCGGAGGCACAGGGTCAACATGCAGCTGAGCCAAGCTGGCAGAGTCCTGCGCCCTCCGACGAGGACTCTCCACTGCTGTCCCTGTCTCCACCATCTGCTGATGCTCACTTGTGAGCTGTGATACACCAGGTGACAACACTACTCTATCTCGCGAGGGTCCCACCGAGGTGTGAGTGTCTGCGCTGGTGCTGGGTGCTCTGAATTCTGCTGACGCTGCGCCCTCAGAGGTTGGAGCTTCCTCTGAGGAGTGTGGAAGCTCAGGCTCTTCCTCCTGGACAGTGGGGTCGGGGGCTTTGGATGGTCCTGTGGGGGAGTAAAGGAAAGAGTTAGAGATGTGAGGTCAAGGTTACATGAACATTGAATAGTGCAGATGATCATAAGTCAATCAGTTAGAGCATCAGCTTCATTATCAGTGACTCATGCAATGTCAATGAGAGAGATGCCAAACTATTCTGTCACCAGCTTGCTGTGATGCGCCCGTCTGTCCGTCCCCCACTTGCGCATCCTCCTCCACATCCCACAATCTCCAGGGCCGCCTCCTACGCAGGGGTGAGCTAGGCTACTGAGGGTGGCCCTCCTCCAGTCCTTGCCCTCTCCCTCTTATTGTGGGCTCTCTTTTCCTGCAATGAGGGACACAAGTGGAGTTTGAGTGAAAATGAAGGAGTGAGTGTAGAGATTCCATAGCAAAGATGCTTAGAAGGAGACAAAGATGGAGTGAGGTGCCAGGACCAAGGGCCCTCCCTGTGTTTTGTAAGTTATTGTCATAGCATCACAGCAATAGGGAGTGTGAGGGCTGCATAGTCGAATAGCTAAGTGAATGTGAACATACAGAGAGAGGGAATGGGTAAGGGTGCAGGGATGTCAGTGTCAAGTGGGATGTGGAGGAAGAGGTTGGCAAAGCAGAATGCTGGTGAGGCGAGGCGATGGGGATCAGATTGAGGGTGATGGGAAAGTCATACTCACTTTTCCAGTGCGCAGAAGGTCATGAAACCTCTTCCTGCACTGCAGCCAGGTTCTGCGGCACATAGACAGAGAATTGACCTCCTGGGCCACTTGCATCCACACAGCTTTAGTCTGCTGAGGAGGCTTTTTCCTCCCCGAGGAAGGGAAGAGCACCTCCTTATTGGATCTGGCTCCTCCACCAGAGCTTGCAGGGCGGCTTCATCAAAGCGTGGAGCAGACTTTGGCCTGCTGCTGGACATCGTTGCTGAAATAAGGGCTTACAGCAATGGGCATGAAGTTTGTAGTCTGCAGAAGAAGCAAGGCTGCTTGCAGGCCTTAAATCCAGCAGCATTGATGATGTCATCGGAGGCGACTTTCAGGATGGAAAGACTAATTGGGCCAGGGGTTCCCACACGCTGGAAATCAAGTGTCCAATTCGGGGAAAATTGCAATTATTTCCCACATCTCATTGGAGTCGGGTGGCTAACACGAAAACCAGCTGACACGCCCCCAGCCCGCCCCAATGGCAAAAATCGAGCCCATGAGCGTGTTATGTCCAAATAAACTCTCAAATTGGTGGGGTAATAACTAGATGCTTTTATTTCCAGACCCTCTAGAACATTAAAAATAAGAATAACAAAAGTAATACAAGAGAGACATTGAAGTGTAATTGCTACTATGTGCTTACTTCCATCAAGCAGCCATCTAGTGTTCAGTTAACAAAATGCAAGTACCATAGATATCAGGTTGCATCTTGCCAGAGGAGGGTGGTACCACTGACGGACAAGAGGACTTTTTTCTATGCCCAACTGACTCCCTTTTACAAGGGAGGTGACTTAATTAAAATTGTGGCAATGTTTTGGGGAGTCCAAGCCAGACCGACCCAGGACTCGATCCTCAGGTAAACCCCACATCCACAGATCGTTGAATCCAAAATAATTTCCAGTATGCCGGGTTCATCCCAGCGTATCAGGTGATTGGTGGAACGCAGTGGGGTAGATTTTCCTCTTATCGTTTTGGCATAAAACATTGCCTGGGTGCAGCACATAGAGGAAAATGGGGTCGGAAGGATCACGCACTCCTAACGAAGAAATCAGTTAGGCTCCATCACAGGCAAGCAATCCCACTCCCAATATTCCTCTACATGATCCACCCAGCTGATGCGTTATGTCCAAGTGGTAAGGAGGAAAACCTGCCCCAGCAAGTCTCAAGTGGTGAACTTCAATGAACCACTTCTTCCCTTATGAGCGCCAAAGAAGAAAGTCAATATCAGATCCTGTCTCCAAAAGCACAAGACAGCAAATAACACAAGAGTCGAGATGATATGGGCTCTGTGGCTATTTTTGATACTATACTATTTATTTTAGGACCAAAGCCTAGAAATTACAGTTGGTAATATTGGTAGATGAATGCTTAATGCATTAATATGAAATCCCTTTGTCCACTATTTTAACAGGGGTGTTAACTTGTTTAAAATAAATTAATTAATACTTGAGTTAAAATAATGGAGAAAGGAATATCATACAAGTGCATTAAGCTTTCACCCACTAATTACATCAACAATAATTTCCACAGTCAAAATATATGGATGGTACAGCAAGAAGCATGTTGAAACAAGAGTCAAGAGACAAGTGCATTAGTTTGTTAATAATAGATTACCACACAAACATAATTCACCATTATAGTTGTTTTCTGTCCAGTTTCCAAATGGGCTGTATTCTATCATAAGAGTACACATTAGAAAAAAGATCAAGGGGGAAAAATTGGGTTGCTTTGCGCCTCCCGTTAGCGCCCTAAGAGGGCGCTAACAGGGCGCAAAGCAACTAGCGCCCAGGCGCGGCACCGCCCACGCCTCCCGCGAAATTCAGCGGGTAGATCTTCGGGAGCGCCCCCTGACATTCCGCCGGACGGGGTCAGGAGGGCCTACCTGCGGCTGGGGAGGTGCAATTTAAAGGCGAGGTGCGGGGTGGCCATTTTTGTTGCTGGCCGCCTGCCAGCACCTGCCTGCGCTCCCGTCCCCGGCCTCCTGAACGGCCCCCCGCGGAGTGCTGGCTGCGTTCCAAGAGCCTGGCACTTCTCTTGAGTGCCGGGCTCTTTTGCCAGCACTCCCGATCCCCGGGGGCCCAGCTGGGCCCCGGGTTGCGCTGCGCAAGGCCCCTCCCCTTTAAGAAGGGGAGGAAGGCCTCCAATACCACGGCACGGAGCGCTGCGATAGTGACTCGCAGCGACCCAAGAGGGATGCGGGGCGCTTCCAGTAGTGCCCCGCTTCCCTCTTGGGGCACAACCACTCAATTTCCGGCGCGGGGCAGCTAATTTTTCCGGGGCGCTAAAAATACTAAAAATACTAAAAATGAGGCGCTACTCAATTTTTAGCCCCAAGTATCTGTATTGCCTATAACAACAGTGACTGCACTTGAAACTAAGACACTGTGGCCCGAAAATTAGACCTAATACGCGAGAGTACGCACTGTGTACTCTCGCGTTTTAGGTCTCCAATTGCCGGTTTCCTGCATGCACTGCGCATGCGCGGGAAACCGGCACTTCGTGAATTCAAAAGGGGGCGGTTCCTAAGTGAACCGCGTGCGTGCTACAGGCTGCGCGCACGCAGTGCACTTAGTTATTTTTGCAGCTTTGAACGCGCAGGTAAGCATGGAAGATTTTACACATAAAGAAAGGAGGCGTAAGACCCTCTTTTAACAAGGTAAGTAGTTAATTAAGTGTTATTTTAAATTTTTTTCAACAGGTTTATCTTTTTTAGAGACTTTAAAGAAAGGTAAGTTTATTTTTATAACTTTTAAAAAGATTTGAAATTTTTTCAAAAATTTAATTTTTGGTTTAAAGTGGTTAATTTATTTAACTATACTTATTTTATTAATGTGATGGCTTTTTAAAAAAATTTAATTGAGGTTTAGCTGTTCTTTTGGGGGTGTTTAGTATTCATAGCTTTGACAGCTCTTGCCGTCAAAACTATGAATGAAAGATGGTGTGCTGCCATTGGCTCTAACTGAATCACGTGATCCCAGAGCTCGCACGAACTAATTGCGTCTCTGGGACACGCAAGCACTGCACGGCTGCATGTGGGACTGGCCTTGAAACTAAAGTTCGTGTGGGCCCGGAGGAAAAAGGTAGGCGCGGAGTGAGATATCGCGGGGAAGCCTTACCCCCGCGTGAACACTCACTGTTTAATTTCTGGGCCTGTATGTGAAACCCTTTGGGACATTTCTAAAAGAGATAAGGTGAATGTTTCTTTAAAAGAAAGTCTACACCTAAATGCTGGATAATGCACCAGATAAGTGTCAAATGTCAACATTTCTGGAGGAGCATGCCCCTAGGATGTAAAGTACACCTATTGTCTAAAATTGCCACTCCAGCATTGTTAACAAGTGTTGGTTAACTTTGCATTTGAACTTCTGCTTACAACTGACAGTTTTATGGTCCTGATTAACACATTTCCTCCATTACAGGAGTCCTGATGGAATGATTCCTTCCTTAAAAAGAGGCCCAGTCTGCGAGACTCCTTCTTTATTTGCAGATTATATGACAGTGAAATCCCCTTTTTGATAGGGTGCTGATGGATCAATTTGCTCTCTAAAAGGGGTCTTCATGGTGAAGTTCCCTCTTTAAAAGGGATCCTGATGAAGAAAGTCCTTCTTGTATTTTCTACTTTTCTCCCTTTCCTCTATTAAAGACACTGGAATAGAAATTGGATCTCATTGCACCGGTATTACCTACAACTTGGTATCATCTGCAAATTTCGATGCCTTACCTCCAATTTCTGAGTCCAAATCATTTAAGTAACATAGGGGGAGAAATTCAGTATCGCCCCATTTGGGGCGCAATTATCGGCCGGGCGCAAAGATTAGCGCCTGGCGCTAATTATCACCATAAACTGCAAACTTGACTTTTATCGCCCCTGGAGGTGATTGCAGCGCTAAATCAGGCGCTTCACACCTGTCTTAAGGCGCAAAGGCCGAGGAGCGAGGCGCTACCTCAGAGCGCTGGCGAAGCTCATGTAATGTCAGTCAGCAATGGAACACACACACAATGGCATGGGCCAGTTCTTAAAGGGGATGGTTAATCTTGCTTTCCATCCACATCCTGCTCATTGCAGCCTTGAATCTCGGCCTGGAGAGACCTGCACATCAAATGTGCTGGAAAGAACAATGGAGAGCACCAGGCAAAGAGCTCAGAGTGCAGCCCCCACAGTCTCTGCTAAATCGATACAAGGAATGGCAACTCAAAATGAACCTGCAAAGTGCTGCTCAGTACCCAAAACTCCTTCACACAACGTTGAATCTCTCCAGAAGTCTCTCCCTCTCTCTCTCAGAATGCATAGTTCAAAAATGGCACCAACAATAAAAGGCAGGAAGCGGTCACCTTTAAATAGCGCTCCCCCTTTCCCTTCATGACTGCAGAACGCTCCCCTCAACCTGTCGTTGCTCGCGTCAGGCGGTAAGGCAGGGGGCGCCACTCAATATCCGCTCCGGGGCGATACCGGGGCGTTGCGCACTCGAGTGATGTCATGATCTGCCGGCGCAGGAGATCGTGGCGGTAGTGTTTAGCGCCGCTGCAAAATGTCTAGTTAATTTCGCGAGCGGCGCAAACGTCGCCGCGCCCGGGCGCTAGATGCTTTGCACCCAATTAGCGCCCTCTTAAGGCGCTAACGGGAGGCGCAACCAACTGAATTTTTCCCCCAGAGAAACATAGAAGATAGGAGCAGGAGTAGGCCATTCGGCCCCTCGAGCCTGCTCTGCCATTCGATGCGATCATGGCTGATCATCCAAATTCAGTACCCTGTCCCTGCTTTCTCCCCATATCCCTTGATCCCCTTAGCCTTAAGAAATATATCTAACTCCTTCTTGAATATATTTAATGAATTGGCCTCTACTGCCTTCTGTGGTAGAGAATTCCACAGGTTCACCACTCTCTGGGTGAAGAAATTCCTCCTCATCTCAGTCCTAAATGGCTTACCCCTTATCCTTAGACTATGACCCCTGGTTCTGGACTCCCCGGCCATCGGGAACATCCTTCCTGCATCTAGTCTGTCTAGTCCTGTTAGAATTTTATAAGTTTCAATGAGATCCCCTCTCATTCTTCTAAACTCCAGCGAGTATAAGCCCAATCGACCCAATCTCTCTTCATACGTCATTCCTGCCATCCCAGGTATCAGCCTGGTGAATCTTCGCTGCACTCCCTCCATGGCAAGAACATCTTTCCTCAGATAAGGCGACCAAAACTGCACACAATACTCAAGATGTGGTCTCACCAAGGCCCTGTACAACTTCAGCAAGACATCTTTGCTCCTGTACTCGAACTCTTTCGCTACGAAGGCCAACATACCATTTGCCTTCTTAACCGCCTGCTGCACCTGCATGCTTACCTTCAGCGACTGGTGCACAAGGACACCCAGGTCTCGTTGCACTTCCCCTTTTCCCAATCTATTGCCATTCAGATAATAATCTGCCTTCCTGTTTTTGCCACCAAAGTGGATAACCACGCATTTATCCACATTATATTGCATCTGCCATGCATCTGCCCAATCACCCAACCTGTCCAAATCATACTGGAGTTTCTTGGCATCCTCCTCACGGCACACACTCCCACCCACCTTTGTGTCGTCTGCAAACTTGGAGATATTACATCCAATTCCCTCGTCTAGATCATTAATATATATTTTAATAGCTGGGGTCCTAGGATCGATCCCTGCGGTACCCCACTAGTCACTGCCTGCCACTCGGAAAAAGACCCGTTTATTCCAACTCTTTGCTTTCTGTCTGCCAACCAGTTCACTATCCAAGTCAATACCTTGCCCCCAATCCCATGTGCCTTAACTTTACACGCTAATCTCTTATGCGGGACCTTATTGAAAGCCTTCTGAAAGTCCAAATACACCACATCCACTGGTTCTCCCTTATCTATTTTACCAGTTACATCCTCAAAAAATTCCAGTAGATTAGTCAAGTACGATTTACCTTTTGTAAATCCATGTTGACTTTGTCCGATCCTGTCACTGTTTCCAAGTGCTCTGCTATTGCATCTTTTATAATGGACTCTAGCATTTTCCCCACTACCGATGTCAGGCTTACCGGTCTATAATTCCCCATTTTCTCTCTACCACCTTTTTTGAATAGTGGGGTAACATTAGCTACCCTCCAATCCATGGGTACTGTTCCAGAGTCTATAGAATTTTGGAAGATGACCAGCAATGCATCTAATATTTCTAGGGCCACTTCCTTAAGTACCCTAGGATGTAGATTATCAGGCCCTGGGGATTTATCGGCCTTCAACCCCGTCAATTTCCCTAACACCATGTCCCTACAAATACTGATTTCTTTCAGTTCCTCCCTCTCATTAGACCCTATGGGGTAGAAATTAGGTCGCGCCCCATTTGGGGCGCAAATATCGTCTGGACGCAAATATTAGCGCCTGGCGCTAATTATCGGCACTGACTGGAAACTTCACTTTTACCGCCCCGGGAGGTGAGTGGAGCGCTAAAGCAGGCGCTGCACACCTGTCTTAAGGCGCAAAGGCCAAGGAGTGAGGCGCTAACTCAGCGCGCGAGCGCAGCGCAGCTGCTGCCAGTTAGCGAGGGAACACAGACACACTGGCGCCGGCCACTTCTTAAAGCGGGGGGGGGCCACTTGCTCCCCAGCCACACCCTGCTCATTGCAGCCTTGAATCTCGGCCTGGAGAGACCTGTGAATCCATTTTGCTGCCAAGCATGGAGAGGGTGAGAGAACGCGCTCATCGCTTCACCGAGCGGGCCTTGGATGCTCTGGTTGGCGTGGTGGAGCGCAGACGATGTATGCTCTTCCCTGAGAGTGGCAGGAGGCCTTTGCCACGCGAGTTCAGAAGAGTGTGGAGGGAGGTGGCTCAGAGCGTCTCCTCCAGGAGCATGGTGCCCAGGACCCATACTCAATGCCGCAAAAAGTTCAACGACCTCACTCGGGTCGTCAGGGTGAGTGGCTTTTTCTCAATACCTCTCCATCCCTCCATCTCAACCTCACTCTATGGCCAGAGGGTCTTAAAACCCCAATGCACAACACTCATCCAACACCTATGGCCCTTTCATCAAACACACACACACATTCCACACTTTGCATACAGTAAGGGCTATTCCCCTATGGGAGGCACATCAGGCAAGACCATGGCTGCATACAGTAAGGGCTATTCACCTATGGGAGGCACATCAGGCAACACCATGGCTGCATACAGTAAGGGCTATTCACCTATGGGAGGCACATCAGGCAACACCATGGCTGCATACAGTAAGGGCTATTCACCTATGGGAGGCACATCAGGCAAGACCATGGCTGTATATTTACTCAGATGCTGTCCTTTTTCTTGCAGGCCAAGCTGGCTCATAATAGGAGACAGCAGCAACGGACAGGTGGAGGGCGGCCTCAGCTGCAACCCCTCAGCAATCTTGAGGAGCGCGTCCACAGGATTGTGGCAAGCCGGGTGATCGGTCCCGTCGCCACTGGAGACGCCGACCCCGTTCTGGACAGCAATGGTAAGGTCATCACCTTTTTGTCCTCTGTCCTTCCACTTGTCCCTCACAACACCAGCCTTTGACACTTTCAATCCAACTTGCTAACTCGCTGCACTTATTCCTCCCTTACTGCCACCCTGTCCTCACGCTAAAGCCACACTTGTACCTCCCTGCTTTCAGATGGTGATTCACCAGCTGAGGAGACGGGCCCTGAAGCTGCCACTGGGAGTGATGCTGCAGCTGAGGAGGAAGAGGAAGCCAGAGCTTCAGTGCCACCCTCTCCCGAGGAAGCCCATGCCCACACTGGGAACACGCCTTCCCCGGAGGGGAGCAGGGGGGAAGGGGCTGATGAGGGTGAAGCTCCAGGACCCAGCGGGCTGCAGCAACGCCATCGGGGGGGTAGGGAAGAACGGGGGCCTTCTCCCCAGAGGGAGAGTATGCCAGACACTCCTACTGCAATGGACGCAGAGGAGGAGCGGCTGATCGCAGAAATGAACACCCAGGCATGCACACTGAGCTCATGGGTGCAGTGGGAAGGGTGCCCGAATGCATTGAGTCACTGGCAAGGAGTGTGGAGCACTTCGCTGTAGCACAGGCGGATGCCACACTAACGCTTAGTGCTGCAATTCAGTCACTGGCTGCCGTGATCCCATCTCTGACTGCTCTCATACAGACTCAGATTGAGGCTACGCAAGCACAGACTGCTGCCAACCTCGATGGTTCGTGCACATGTCCCCGGGGCTGTCACCGCGCCGCAGCAGGCCAGCAATCTGTTCTCCGGCAGATTGCTCCGGATGCTGAAGTGCTGCCCCGTGGGAGTGCCAGTGTGTCGGGCGAGCAGGGAGTTGCTGTCCTCTCTCACGATGACAGCATTCCTGCTGCCAACACTGTCACTTCTCCACTGCACTTGCCACCGCCTGTAGGACAGACTGCTGCCGCCCATGCAGAGTTGGTGCAGTCTGCAGCCGGGCCCTCCAGGCCCAGAAGTGGTCGAGGCCGTCCTTCAGGGGCATCTGCAGTGTCAGGGTCTGACGAGCAGCAGCCTTCCACCAGCCTTGCTGCAGCCACTGAGGTCCCATTACGGAGGAGCAGTAGGGTTAGAAGGGGGGAAGTGCGCAAGGGAAGGAGATCACCCTCGAAGGGCAAAAAGTAGGAGGTGTGACAAAATGCTGGTCATTTTTTTATTAAAGGTCGAGGTTCATGGTCCAACTTTTGTTTAGTGTTTTGGACATTATCTCCAGGTTGTGAGAACCAGTTATGTTATTGACTGTTTTTTTGTGTTTATTTCTATGAGTTTGTCATGAGGAATTGACACACACAGAGTTTGTAAAATAAATAAGTTTCTGTATTCAAAATATACATGGTTGGTGGTTGGAATTATTGGTGCCTTGGCCGGCTTAGGGGTTGCGTGCTGGGTTCATTAATGTTGGTAGCAATGGCAGGGGCCCTAGAAGCGGCTTGCTATTAGCCGTTGACGGACGGCCCTTGCAGTTTGACCATTGTGGGCCGCCCTCCTGCCTTGGTGCTGCTGATGATCATCGTCCTCGTCCTGTTCCTCCTCTTCCTCCTCCTCCTCTGGTGGTGCTCCAAGGCCTGGTGGCATTGGCTGGGTCCTGAGGATTGCCATGTTATGCAACATGCAGCACACGACTACGAAGTTCGATACTCGCTCAGGCGAGTACTGCAGGGCTCCTCCGGAATGGTCCAGACAGCGGAACCGTTGCTTCAGCACGCCGATTGTGCACTCAATAATGTTCCTGGTTGCTTGATGGCTCTCATTGTACCGCAGCTCAGCAGGGGTGTTGGGCGTACGGAGCGGTGTCATCAGCCAGGTGCTCAATGCATACCCCTTGTCCCCGAGAAGCCAACCAACTGGCTGATGCAGTGCCTCGAAAAGTTCTGCCACAGTAGTCTGGCGCAGGATAAAAGCATCGTGGCAGCTGCCAGGATACTGGGCATTGACAGCGAGTATCAGCTGTCTGTGGTCACAGACCAACTGGACATTCAAGGAATGGAACCCCTTTCTGTTCCTGAATTCCTCGGCATTCTCACGCGGAGCACGCAAAGCCACATGCGTGCAGTCAATGGCGCCCTGCACCATGGGGAAGCCCGCTACCCTCGCAAAGCCCAGAGCGCGGTCACGCTGCTTGTCTGGGGTCATGGGGAAAGAGATGAACTCTCGTCTCCTTCTGAAGAGAGCATTTGTGACCTGCCGGATGCAGCAATGCACCGCGAACTGGGAGATATTGGCGAGGTCCCCAGCAGCAGCTTGAAATGAGCCAGTGGCGTAAAAGTTCAAAGCCACTGTGACCTTCACTGCCACCGACAGAGACGTCCTGGACCTCAGTTGAGGCTGCAGATCTGGCTGCAGCAGGTGGCAGAGCTCAGTGACCACCTCCTTGCTGAATCGCAGCCTTCGCAAACACAGCTCCTCGGACATATGGATGTAGGAGAGCTGTTCACGATATACCCTGGGAGAGTAAGCTCTCCTGTACATACGCCTGATGGCCCTCCTCCGTCTGGCCATCATTGCCACTCTCTCTCTGCGTCTCTGTATCCTCCGATTCAGCTGGAGCAGGACGACGCCCCCAATCAGTGCAGCCCCCATATTCTCTTTGCAAGCAAAGTAATGAGGGACAGCAACTAAAGTAGCAGCAAAGTTAGGATCAATAGGCAAAACTACCTCACAAAGCGTTGAGTCAATGTAGAAGTCTCTCTCTCTCTCTCTCCGAATCTCTCTCTCTCTCTCAGAACGAGTGGTGCATAAATGTCGACCACAGAAAAAGACAGGAAGAGGCCCCCTTTAAATAGCGCCCCCCCCAGCCCCACAGCGATTGATAGCGTTCCAGTCTTCCGGTCGTTGGAAGCGCCAGGCGGTAAGGCAGGGGGCGCCACTCAATTTCCGCTCCGGGGCGCCACAAGGGCGTTGCACCATGGAATGACGTCACAATCTGCGCGCGCAGGTGGTCGCAGCGGTAAGTTTTAGCGCCGCCGCACAATGTCAAGTTAAGTTCCCGAGCGGCGCAAACATCGCTGCGCCCGGGCGTTAGCGGCTTTGCGCCCCATTAGTGCCCTCTTAAGGCGCTAACGGGAGGCGCAACCAACTGAATTTTTACCCCTATGTTCCTTGACATCTCTGGGAGGTTATTTGTGTCCTCCTTTGTGAAGACAGAACCAAAGTATGTATTTAATTGGTCTGCCATTTCTTTGTTCCCCATTATAAATTCCCCTGATTCTGACTGCAAGGGACCTACGCTTGACTTCACCAATCTTTTTCTCTTCACATATCTATAGAAGCTTTTACAGTCAGTTTTTATGTTCCCTGCAAGCTAACTCTCATACTCTATTTTCCCCCTCTTAATTAATCCCTTTGTCCTCCTTTGATGAATCCTAAACTGCTCCCAATCCTCAGGTTTTCTGCTTTTTCTGGCCAATTTATATGTCCTCTCCTTGGATCTTATGCTATCCCTAATTTCCTTTGTTAGCCACGGTTGAGTCACCTTTTTTGTTTTATTTTTATGCCAAACTGGGATGAACAAATTCTGTAGTTCATTCATGCGATCTTTGAATGTTTGCCATTGCCTATCCACCATCAACCCTTTGAGTGACATTCCCCAATCAATCCTACCCAACTCGCGCCTCATACCATCATAGTTTCCTTTATTTAAATTCAGGACCCTAGTCTCTGAGTCAACTACTTCACTCTCCATCTTAATGAAGAATTCTATCATATTATGATTGCTCCGACCCAAGGGGCCTCGCACAACAAGATTGCTAATTAATCCTTTCTCATTACATAATACCCAGTCTAAGATGGCCTGATCTCTAGTTGATTCCTCGACATATTGGTCCAGGAAACCATCCCGTATACACTCCAGGAATTCCTCCTCCACAGTATTGTTACTAATTTGGTTAGCCCAATCTATATGTAGATTAAAGTCGCCTATGATAACTGCTGTGCTCTTATTGCACGCTTCTCTAATTTCCCTTTTAATGCCATCCCCAACCTCCGTATTACTGTTTGGGGGTCTATACGCCACTCCCACTAACGTTTTCTGCCCCTTGGTATTTCTCAGTTCTACCCATACAGATTCCACATCATCAGAGCTAATATCCTTCCTTACAATTGTGTTAATCCCTTCTTTAACCAGCAATGCTACCCCACCTCCTTTTCCTTTTTGCCTATCTTTCCTGAATATTGAATACCCCTGTATGTTGAGTTCCCAGTCTTGGTCACCTTGGAGACATGTTTCCGTAATCCCAATCATATCATATTCGTTTACCTCTATTTGCGCAGCTAATTCATCCACCTTATTACGAATGCTCCTCGCATTAAGACACAAAGCCTTCAGGCTTGTTTTTTTAACGCTCTTCGACCTTTTAGAATTATTATTTACTGTGGCCACGTTTGATTTAAACCCTTGATTTCTCTGACTGACACCTTTGTTTTTTTCCTTCCTGACTTTTGCTTCTATCTTTGTTTCCCTTTCCTCTGTCTCTCTGCTCAGGTTCCCAACCCCCTGCCATTTTAGTTTAAATCCTCCCCCAGAGCACTAGCAAACACTCCCTCAAGGACATCGGACCCGGTCCTGCCCAGGTGCAAACCGTCCGATTTGTACTGGTCCCACCTCCCCCAGAACCGGTTCCAATGTCCCAGGAATTTGAATCCCTCCCCCTTGCACCATTCCTCTAGCCACGTATTCATCTGAAATATCCTTCTATTTCTACCCTGACTAGCACATGGCACTGGAGCAATCCTGAGATTACTATCTTTGAGGTCCTATTTTTTAATTTACCTCCTAACTCCCTATATTCAGCTTTTAGGACCTCATCCCGTTTTTTACCTATATCGTTGGTACCTATATGCACCACGACAACTGGCTGTTCACCCTCCCCTTCCAAAATGTTCTGCAGCCGCTCTGAGACATCCTTGACCCTTGCACCAGGGAGGCAACACACCATCCTGGAGTCTCGTTTGCGGCCGCAGAAACGCCTATCTATTCCCCTTACAATAGAATCCCCTATCACTATAGCTCTACCCCTCTTTTTCCTCCCGTCCTGTGCAGCAGAACCACCCCTGGTGCCAGGAAGTTGGCTGCTGCTGCCTTCCCCTGATAAGCCATCCCCCTCAACAGTATCCAAAGCGGTATATCTGTTTGAGAGGGGGATGTCCACAGGGGACTCCTGCACTACCTGCCTGCGCCTACTACTCTGCCTGGTGGTCACCCATTCCCTTTCTGCCTGTGCAACCTTTACCTGCGGTGTGACCAACTGGTTAAACGTGCTATCCACGAGGTCCTCAGCATCGCGAATGCCCCAATATGTATCCATTCGCAGCTCCAGCGCCACAATGCGGTCTGCCAGGAGCTGCAGCTGGATGGTCGTCAGGGACACAGGAAGTATCCCCGATTTCCCACATAGCGCAGGAGGAGCATGCCACGGGGCTGAGCTGTGTTGCCATGACTTACCCTTTAATTAATTGAACTTAAATTAAATCAAATCAATTATACTATAATTAAATGATATAGGGCCCTTGTTTACCAACTGTCCCCGCTACACCACAGAGACCCTAGAAACTATAAACCACAATATTTAAGTTTGGAAAAAGGAGAAAAAGAGAAATACTCACCAACCAATCACTTACCTGCTTTCTGGTGACGTCACACTTTGATTATTTTTTACTTCTCTCTCTCCCGCTCTCGGGGCTCAGATTGGTGGGCCTACCTGGTCACTGCCGCCTCGCCGCTGTCGCTCCACCCAGGTCCGCCGCCTCTTAAGGTGAACAACAGTGGTCCCAGCACGGATCCCTGTGGGACATCAGTTGCCACTTTCTGCCAGGTCAAGAAACTTCCCTTCACTCCTAACCTCTGTTTTCTGCTTTGTAGCCATCTTTCAACCCGTTCTTCTACATGGCCCCTGACTCCACCTGCCATGAGTCTCTTATATGGCACCATATCGAAAACCTTCTGAAAGTTTGTGTACACCTCATCCAATGCATTGACCTTGTTTACTCTTTCTGTTATTTCCTCAAAGAATTCAATAAGGTTAGTGAAACATGACTTTCCTTTTCGAATCCCATGCTAACTATTTTTTATCATATTCTCTGTCTCTAGATAGGAATATAGTAACATAGGAACAGGATGAGGCCATTCAGCCCCTCGAGCCTGCTCCGCCATTCAATGAGATCATGGTTGATCTGCGATCTAACTCCATTTACCCACCTTTGGCCCATATTCCTTAATACCTATGGTAAACAGAAAGCTATCAATCTTCGATTTAAAATTAACAATTGATCTAGCATCAATTGCTGTTTGCGGAAGAGAGTTCCAAACTTCTACCACCCTTGGTGTGTAGAAGTGTTTCCTAATTTCACTCCTGAAAGGTCTGGCTCTAATTTTTAGACTCTGCCCCCTTGTCCTAGACTCCCCAACCAGCAGAAATAGTTTCTCTCTATCGACCCTATCTGTTTCCCTTAATATCCTGAAAACTTCGATCAGATCACCCTTTAACCTTCTAAATTCTGGGGAATACAACCCTAATTTGTGTAATCTCTCCTCGTAACTTAACCTTTGGAGTCCAGGTATCATTCTGGTAAACCTACACTGCACTCCCTCCAAGGCCAATAATCCTTCCTAAGGTGTGGTGCCCAGAACTGCTCACAGTACTCCAGGTGTGGTCTAACCAGGGTTTTGTATAGCTGCAGCATAACTTCTACCCCCTTGTATTCTAGTCCTCTAGATATAAAGGCCAGCATTCCATTAGCCTTTTTGATTATTTTCTGTATCTGTTCATGACATTTTAATGATCTATGTACCTGGACCCCCAAGTCTCTTTCGACTTCCACTGTTTTTAGCCTTTCACCATTTAGAAAGTATCCTGTTCTATCCTTTTTAGGTCCAAAGTGGATGACCTCACATTTGCCTACATTGAAATCCATTTGCCACAGTTTTGCCCATTCACTTAATCTGTCGATATTCCTTTGTAATTTTATACTTCCATCTACACTGCCTCCAATTCCACCTATCTTTGTGTCATTGGCAAATTTGGATGTATGACTTTCTATGCCATCATCTAAGTCGTTAATAAATACTGTGAATAGTTGAGGCCCCAACACAGATCCCTGTCACTTCCTGCCAATTTGAGTACCTACCAATTATTCCCACTCTCTGTCTCCTGCCTGCTCAGCCAGTTTCCTAACCAGGTCAATAATTTGCCATCAATTCCGTGGGCCTCTACCGTAGTTAACGGTCTCTTATGTGGGACTTTATCAAATGCCTTCTGGAATACGTGCTGAGATGCAGCCATCCGGGCTCCGCTGCTGATTCCACCAAAGTTTACAGAATCAGGCAGCGATCCATTGATTAACATCTGAATAGCACTAGAGACGCAACTAGGGTACCCGCCTACTGAAGAGGCTGCAGATTGTGGCTGAAGAATGCCCGCCACCAGAAACTGAAGATACCTATCCCCTTGGTAATGACTGCATTGAATGAGTTTTTACTTTGTCCTTCGGCCTGGACCCCTAGATTCTCGGCAAGGTATGTCTGACAACCCTACAACAACAACAACAATAACAACTTGCATTTATATAGTGCCTTTAATGTAGTAAAACATCCCAAGGCTCTTCACAGGAGTGTTATCAAACAAAATTTGGCACAGAGCCACATATTAGGACAGATGACCAAAAGCTTGGTCAAAGAGGTAGGTTTTAAGGAGCATCTTAAAGGAAGCGAGAGAGGTAGAGGCGCAGAGAGGTTTAGGGAGGGAATTACAGAGCTTAGGGCCCAGGCAGCTGAAGGCACGGCCGCCAAGGGTGGAACAATTAAAATAGGGGATGCGCAGGAGGCCAGAGTTGGAGGAGCGCAGAGATCTCGGAGGATTGTAGGGCTGGAGCCATGATCTTATTGAATGGCGGAGCAGGCTCGAAGGGCCGAATGGCCGACTCCTGCTCCTATTTCTTGTGTTCCTGTGTTCTTGTGGAGGAGATACAGAGATAGGGAGGGTCGAGGCTATGGATGGATTTGAAAACAAGGATGAGAACTTTAAAATTGAGGCGTTGTCGGCAATGTTCCCTCTTATTTTTTGGGGGTGCACGGCCCCCTTAAGGGGCTGCGTGGCCCATTCACAGTTACGCGCGAAACTTACCATTGAAAAAGCCGGTCCCGGGCTGCACAGGACCAGCAGAGTGCTGCGCAGCTGCGCAGGTTATAGGGAACACTGGTTGCCGGACTGGGATCCAATGTAGATCAGACCCAATCTAGACCCATCTTTTGTTTCTTTACTTGTCCCATTACCATCTCTTTTTGCTTAGTACAATCATACATTTTGTCATTTAATCTCTCCTGCTTTCCACTCTATCACAGACCTTCCCTTTTGTTCTTTCCTCCCCTCCCCTGCCTGTACACTTGCTTAAAACCTGTTACATCTCTAACTTTTTCTAGCTCTGATGAAAGGTCATCGACCTGAAATGTTGGGCTTGATTTTGCCAGCGCTCAGAGGGCGGGTTTGGAGGTGGGTCAGGTGGTAAAATTGGAAATATTGACGGCGGGTTCCGATCCTGCCGTCAACCCGCCTCTGTGCAACTTTACCAAAGGCGGCCTCCTAGACTCCTGATCGGTCCCGCCACCAAGCGGCAGGATAGGCCCTTAAGGCAGTTAACTGCTTGTTAACTGCCTGGATAATGCTACTTTGACAGCGTTTTTAGAATTTACCACTTTTTCTGCGTGTTCCATACCGTTCCCAAAACACGCCAACTGATTGTGTCGGGTTCACAAGTAGCTGTCTTCTTCACAGCTGTAGGTCCAGCATAAAAATGGAGCTCTCAACAAGGCTCAGTTGCAGATGACAGAACTTTGTTTTTTCAGGTCTTGGAAAACTTTTTGCAGGTCTACTGATCTTGGAAGTGGTGAAGCTGAGATCCATCTCCACTGTGACCTCCTGGGAAAACCCTCTCACCACAAAGGAAGCTGAGACTTTTGCGAGAGGTAGTCGCTTTATCTCTGCAATGCTGCACCAACACCTGGAGCCCAGAGGAGCGGGTGGACACCCCTTACCAGTGGCTGTCAAAGTCACCACCGCCCTCAATTTTTTTGCTTCAGGGTCCTTCCAGGGCTCATCAGCAGACATCAGCGCATCTCCCAGTCGGCTGCACACACTTGCATCACGCAGGTAACCGATGCCCTCTTTGCAAAGGCGCACAATTGCATACACTTCTCCACGGATGAAGCAAGTGTCACCACGCGTGCGGTTGACTTTGTAAATATGGCAGGCTTGCCAAGGGTGCAGGGCATCGTAGACTGCACATATGTGGCCCTTAGGGCACCCCATCACAACCCAGCTGTTTTTGTCAATCGAAAGGGCTTCCACTCCCTCAACATCCAGCTGGTGTGTAACCACAGGAAGGACATTTTGCATGTTTGCGCGAAGTACCCTGGCAGTTGTCATGACTCGTTCATCCTGCGGCAGTCTAGTGTGCCTCCACTCTTCAATCTGCCAACACAACTTTCCGGATGGCTTCTTGGAGACAATGGCTATCTCCTGAAGACATGGCTGATGACGCCATTGAGGAGGCCACCGAACAAAGCTGAGAAGCGCTAGAATGCCAGCCACATTTCCACCAGATCCATCATAGAAACATAGAAACATAGAATCTAGGAGCAGGAGTAGGCCATTCAGCCCGTCGAGCCTGCACCACCATTCAATACGATCATGGCTGATCATTCAAATCCAGTACCCTGTCCCTGCTTTAATCCCCACAGTACACATATCCCACCCGACCCCCGTAACCCCACGTATTTAATTCCCCCTAACATATCCCATCCTATCCCCATAACCCCACATATTTAATCCCCCCCTAACACTAAGGGTCAATTTATCATAGCCAAATCAACCTAACCCGCACATTTTTGGACAGTGGGAGGAAACCGGAGCACCCGGAGGAAACCCACGCAGACACGGGGAGAATGTGCAAACTCCACACAGACAGTCACCCGAGGTCAGATTCGAACCCGGGTCTCTGGCGCTGTGAGGCACCAGTGCTAACCACTATGCCACCGTGTTGCCCAAGCAAACCATCGGCTTGCTGAAGATGCGATTCAGATGCCTTGACAGATCAGGTGGAGCCCTACAGTACTCAGCAGCCAGGGTCTCCAGAATCATTATGGTCTGCTGTGCACTGCACAACATCACACAGCATCGTGGCTTGCAGCTTCCTGAGGAACAAGTGGCTCAGCGCATAGACTCCTCGGAAGAGGAGGAGGAGGAGGTGGAAGACCTTGCGGAGGCGGATGAGCCAGCTGCAGCAGCACGCGAGCACATTGCTGCCCGTGATGCAAGGGATGCACTAATCTTTGCCAGATTCGCGTAGGTAGACGAATCAAACACATGTGGCTGGCACCTTCTTATCATACCATAGACAATGGACAAGAACCTGTGGGTTCCTATCACTCTGACCACCATCATTACAAATGCAAGTCGCCCTGAACCCTCAATGTGCAACTTCAATTTCCCAGATCACATAAGCCAGAACTTCAACTGTTTGCCATCACCTCTGTTTATTCAATGCACAAAAGGATGACAATGGCAAAAATTAAATACAACAGAACAGAACACCCAAGTGACTACCATTGTGACTAATTGTGCTTTATCTTCCTCTTACACGTGCTTCTACGTGATGTTTCCCCTGTGGCTTCAGCAGATGTGGGGGCACCTTGCTCACTTTCATGCTGCTCTTGCTTCGACACCTTTGGCGGGCGTCCTCTGGGTTTGCGAGCCTGTGAGGGCTCGGCAACAGTCTGCTCCTCCTGCGTCTGTGCAGGGGCTGAGACGCCCATTTCAGTTGGGTGAGGACTCTGGTGGGGCTCTGACCGAGGGCTACTCAGTGGCATGGGAGTGTGAGCGCTTGGAGAGGAGCCCCCACTTCCTTGTTGCCTGCCACCAACATCCCTCTCATGGGTCAGCCCCATTTCAGTGCTAGCAAGTGGCTTGACAGCACCTTGCTGCACATCAGGGGGGCCATGAGGACCCGTATCTGCACTGGCAGTCCTACTCAAAAGGACTTCCATGAAGCTCTGGTTTCTCTGCTCAATAGCTGCCCATCGCTCCTCCAGGGATGTCAGTCTATTCTGAACATTCACCATGTTTTCCAGACTCTGGTGACTTATTTCCTCCATGGCTGTAGCCATCCTCTCCTCTACCGTAGTCACCCTTTCCAGAGAGGTAGGCATCCTTACCACGGAGGTAGCCATCCTTTCCACGGAGGTTGCCATCCTTTCTGTGGTGGTGCATTCATGCGCCATTGCATCCACAAAGGCACTGCTCATGTTAGAGTTGGACTCCTCCATCCTCTCCACACTCGCAGTAACCCTGGAGACATTACCTGCCAGAGACTCCTGCACTTGTTCCTGGAGTTCCAGCACTGCTCTCTTTCTGGATGGACCCGGAGGCACCGGAGCACCCTGCAGCCTCCGACGAGGACTCTCCACTGCTGTCCCTGTCTCCACCATCTGCTGATGCTCACTTGTGAGCTGTGATACACCAGGTGACAACACTACTCTATCTCCCGAGGGTCCCACCGAGGCGTGCGTCTCTGCGCTGGTGCTGGGTGTGCTTAATTTTGCTGATGCTGCGCCCTCAGAGGTTGCAGGTTCCTCTGAGGAGTCTTCAGGCTCAGGCTCTTCCTCCTGGACAGTGGGGAGGGGGGCTGTCGATGGTCCTGTGGGGGAGTAAAAGCATGAGTTAGACATGTGATATTAACGTAGCATGCACATGGAATTGTGTAGATGATCATAAGTCAATCTGAATGAGCATCAGATGCCATATCAGTCACTCATGCAATGTAAATGAGAGAGATGCAGATCTATTCTGTCACCAGTTTGCTCTGCTGCACCCATCTGAACGTCCCCCACTTGCGCATCCTCATCGCCTCCGATGATTTCCAGTGCCGCCTCCTCAGCGTTAGTGAGATGTGAAATGGAAGGTGGCCCTCCTCCTGTCTTAGCCCTCTCCCTCTTATTGTGGGCTCTCTTTTCCTGCAATGAGGGACACAAGTGGAGTTTGAGTGAGAATGATGGAGTGAGTGTAGAGATGCTTAGAAGGAGACAAAGATGGAGAGAGGTGCCAATACCAAGGGTCCTCCCTGTGCGTTGTTAGTTGTTGTCATAGCATCACAGTGATAGCAAGTGTGAGGGAAGCATAGTCGAATAGTGAAGTGATTATGTACATAGAGAGAGGGGGATGGTTAAGGGTGCAAGGGATGTAAGGGTAAAGTGGGATGTGCAGGAGTAGGTTGACAATGCAGAGTGCTGGTGATGAGAGGAGATGGGGAGCAGATTGAGGGCAAGTGTGATGTTATACTCACTTTTCCTAAGCAGACCAGGTCATTCAACCTTTTCTGCACTGCACCCAGGTTCGAGTGCACAACGATCTGGAGCTCACCTCCTGAGCAATTTGCAGCCAGACTGCTTTGCTTTGCTGTGGTGGCTTCTTCCGCCCAGAGGATGGGTAGAGTACCTGCCTGCGCCCTCTGACTCCCTCCACAAGAGAATGGAGGGAGTCATCATCAAGTCGGGGAGAGGCCTTGGCCCTTGAGGTAGTCATGGCAGCAGATGTCACAGGCAAATCCAGCAGCAAAATAATGAGAGAATGAACCAAGGCTGCATGGGCCCCTTCAAAGCAGCTGGCTCACTGACAACAGCAGAGGCGAGTTCCAGACCCAAAACACTAATTGGCCAGGGGAGCGCGCACTTAGGGCAAAATCGCAAATTTTTACCGGCTGAAAGCAGCGGCGGGATCGGAACCCGCCGACCACCTGACCCGCACCCACCCCGCCACCAATGGGAACATCACGGCCGTTAACTCTGTTTCTCTCTCCACAGATGCTGCCTGACCTGCTGAGTATTTCCAGCATTTTCTGTTTTTTATTTCAGATTTCCAGCATCCGCAGTATTTTGTGTAGGTCAGTGAGCACAGGGGTGATGGGTGAACGGGACTTGGTGCGAGTTAGGATACGGGCAGCAGAGTTTTGGATGAGCCCAAGTTTATGGAGGGCGGAAGATGGGAGGCCGGCTACGAGAGCGTTGGAATAGTCAAGTCTAAAGGTAACAAAGGCATGGATGAGGGCTTCAGCAGCAAATAAACTGAGGCAGGGGCGGAGTCGGGCTATGTTACGGAGGTGGAAGTAGGCGGTCTTACTGATGGTGTGGATATGTGGTCGGAAGCTCATCTCGGGATCAAACACAACACCAAGTGTGCAAACAGTCTGGTTCAGCCTCAGACAGTTGCCAGGAAGAGGGATGGAGTCAGTGACTAGGGAACAGAGTTTGTGGCGGGGACCAAAGACAATGGCTTCGGTCTTCCCAATATTTAGTTGGAGTAAATTTCTGCTCATCCAGTACTGGATGTCGGACAAGCAGTGCGACAAATTAGAGACTGTGGAGGGGTCGAGAGAGGTGATGGTGAGGTAGAGCTGGGTGTCGTCAGCTTACATGTGGAAACTGACTCTGTGTTTTCGGATGATGTCACTGAGGGGCAGCAGGTAGATGAGAAATAGGAGGGGTCCGAGGATAGATCTTTGGGGGACTCCAGAGGTAACAGAGTGGGAAAAGAAGCCATTGCAGGTGATTCTCTGGCTATGACTGAATAGATAAGAATGGAACCAGGCGAGTGCAGTCCCACCCAGCTGGATGACGGAGGAGAGGCGTTGGAGGAGAATGGTGTGGTCAACCATGTCAAAGGCTGCATACAGGTCGAGAAGGATGAGGAGGGATAGTTTACCAGTCACAATGACATAGGATGTTATTTGTGACTTTGATAAGGGATGTTTCAGTATTGTGGCGGGGGCGGAAACCTGATTGGAGGGATTCAAACATGGAGTTCCGGGAATGATGGGTATGGATTTGGGAGGCGACAGCACATTCAAGGACTTTGGAGAGGAAAGGGAGGTTGGAGATGGGGCGGTAGTTTGCAAGGACAGAAGGGTTAAGGGTGGGTGTTTTGAGGAGAGGGGTGATGGCAAATACATCTGAGAATCAGGCTATATACAGAAAGGTCAGAGGAGAAGTGAAAAAGAAAATAATGGGGGCAAAGAGAGAGTTTGAGAATAGAATGGCAGCCAACATAAAAGGTAATCCAAAAGTCTTCTATAGGCATATAAATAGTAAAAGGGTAGCAAGAGGAGGGGTGGGGCCGATTAGGGACCAAATAGGAGACCTATGCATGGAGGCAGAGGGTATGGCTGAGGTACTAAATGAATACTTTGCATCTGTCTTCACCAAGGAAGAGGATGCTGCCATAGACATAGTGAAGGAGGAGGTAGTGGAGATACTTAATAGTATAAACATTGATGAAGAGGTATTAGAAAGGCTGGCTGTACTTAAACTAGATAAGTCACCAGGAGCGGATGGGATGCATCCTAGGATGTTGAGGGAGAAATCGCGGCGGTACTGGCCATAATATTCCAATCCTCCATAGATACGGGGGTGATGCCAGAGGACTGGAGAATTGCAAATGTTACACCATTGTTCAAAAAAGGGTGTAAAGATAAACCCAGCAACTACAGGCCAGTCAGTTCGACCTCGGTAGTGGGGAAGCTTTTAGAAACAGTAATCAGGGACAAAATTAACAGTCACTTGAATAGGTGTGGATTAATTAAGGAAAGCCAGCACGGATTTGTTAAAGGCAAATCGTGTTTAACCAACTTGATCGAGTTTTTTGATGAGGTTAACAGAGAGGATTGATGAGGGTAATGCGGTTGACGTAGTGTACATGGATTTCCAAAAGTCGTTCGACAAAGTGCCACATAATAGGCTCGGCAGCAAGTTGAAGCCCATGGAATAAAAGGGACAGTGGCAGCACGGATACGGAATTGGCTAAGTGACAGGAAACAGAGAGTAGTGGTGAACGGTTGTTTTTCTGACTGGAGGAAGGTATACAGTGGTGTTCCCCAGGGGTCGGTTCTAGGACCACTGCTTTTCTTAATATATATTAATGACTTGGATGTGGGTGTACAGGGCACAATTTCAAAATTTGCAGATGACACAAAACTTGGAGGTATAGTGAACAGTGAGGAGGAGAGTGATAGACTTCAGGAAGACATAAACAGGCTGGTGAAATGGGCGGACACGTGGCAGATGAAATTTAACACAGAAAAGTGTGAAGTGATACATTTTGGTAGAAAGAATGAGGAGAGGACAAACAAACTAAATGGTACAATCCTGAAGGCGGTGCACGAACAGAGAGACCGGGGGTATGTGTGCACAAATCATTGAAGGTGGCAGGGCAGGTTGAGAAAGCAGTTAAAAAGGCTTACGGGATCCTGGGCTTCATAAATAGAAATGAGAAGTCGCACAACACCAGGTTATAGTCCAACAGTTTTATTTGAAATCACAAGCTTTCGGAGCTTACGTGGCCCCTTCCTCAGGTGAAGTAAAGAAATACAGACTCGACAAAGCATATATAGATAGAGAACAATGCATGTGTAACTTACAATGGCAGACGACTACATTTAAATCATCCTGACTGTTTATCTGCCGAGGTGTGACAAAAGGCAATCAGGTCAGCCAGGAAGGTACCACATCAAAGACATAGCAAGATACAACTGAGACAATGAGGTGGCGTCACAGGGGGTCCAATGTGTCAAAAGCCGCAGTTGGTATGGGAAACGATAAACTTTAAAATTTTTACTTTTTTACTGGGAATCACATCTGTGAACAAGCCAACGACGACTCGAGTCTGGATCACGTCATGTATCGTGACATAAACCCAAGATCCCGGTTGAGGCCGTCCTCATGAGTGCGGAACTTGGCTATCAGTTTCTGCTCGATGATTTTGCGTTGTCGTGTGTTTCTAAGGCCGCCTTGGAGAACGCTTACCCGCAGATCCGAGGCTGAATGTCCTTGACTGCTGAAGTGTTCCCCGACTGGGAGGGAACACTCCTGCCTGGTGATTGTTGCGCGGTGTCCGTTCATACGTTGTCTCAGTGTCTGCATGGTCTCGCCGATGTACCATGCCGCGGTGCATTCTTTCCTGCAACGTATGAGGTAGACAACGTTGGCCGAGTCACATGATTCATAAATAGAGGTATAGAGTACAAGAGTGTAGAAATTATGATGAACCTGTATAAAACACTGGTTTGGCCCCAACTGGAGTACTGTGTCCAATTCTGGGCACCACACTTTATGAAGGATGTGAAGGCCTTAGAGAAGGTGCAGAAAAGATTTATGAGAATGATTCCAGGAATGAGGGACTTCAGTTACGTTGATAGACTGGAGAAGCTGGGGTTGTTCTCCTTGGAGCGGAGAGGATTGAGAGGAGATTTGATAGAGGTGTTCAAAATCATGAGGGGTCTGGACAGAGTAGATAGAGGGAAACTGTTCCCATTGGCAGAAGGGTCGAGAACCAGAGGACACAGATTTAAGGTGATTGGCAAAATAAACTTTTTTACGCAGCGAGCGGTTAAGATCTGGAATGCACTGCCTGAAAGGGTGGTGGAGGCAGACTCAATCTTATCTTTCAAAAGGGAGTTGGATAAGTATCTGAAAGAAAACATTTTGCAGGGCTACAAGGTAAGGGCAGGGGAGTTGGAGTAGCTGAGAGTCGGCACGGGCTCGACGGGCCGAAAGGCCTTCTTCCGTGCTCCAACCATTCTGTGATTCTATGATTCTATGGGGGCGATTTTCCCAGCCCTGGGGAGGCGGGTATGGAGGCGGGACTGCCGGGAAAATGACAGAATCTGGGAGCGGGTACCCGTCCCACCCCCAACCCGCCTCCGTGCCATCTTCCCAGGAGGCGGGCACCCGACCCGCGCCGGGTCCCGTCTCCTCGAGGCAGGAAGGGGATTAGTGCCAGTTAACTGCCTGTTATCAGGTAGTTAACAGGCAGTTTTTTGGCTAATCCCTATTTTGAGCCCTAAAGTGTGGGCTTCCTGACGGCTCCGAACCTCGCCAGGGTCAGCAAGGCGAGCCGTGGGTCTGTGGGGGTCGGGGGGGCCGAAATGTCCGGTGTGCAGGTGAATGATGAGTGCAAGTGTGGAGAGGTAAGTGTGCGAGGTGAGTCTAAAGTGTTTTAATAAGATTACTTACCTTTGCTTCTTCCTCCAGGCTTCATCCCTTTAGGCTGCGGAGCTGCCTCATCTCACCGGCAGAGAAAACAGAATGGCCGCTGCATTCTTAAATGCAGCAGCCTTCCGCTTTCTGCTCAGGAAAGCTTTCCAAATGAGACTGTGTCCTAGGTCTCAACTTAGAAGATAGATTGTCAGTGTTTGACAGCTTCACAGAGCTGTCAAACGATGGCAATTCATCTGTCAAAAAATCTTGACAGATGAAGCGTCATACGCTGACGTCATCTGTCACCGGCTTTCCCTTAATTGGCCGGCTAAGCCCGCAGGGCGGGCTTAACAAAGCCAATCAAGGGAAAGTAGCGTGGGTTGGCCAGACGTCGATGGAGGCGGGACTAAAACCCGACAAGCAGCTTTCCCGCCTCCATCACGTCCCCATTTATAAAATCACCCCCGATGATTCTATGACAGCAGATTTGAGGGAGAGGGGGACAGTACCTGAGGAGCTGTGTCCAGATCAGGAAGCAAGTCATCCTCAGTTCCGAGAGACTGCCTAAGAAGAAGACCTGAGGAGCAATATCAGCTAACATGGGGGCCAGGAAGGGAATTTGGGTGGTCAGTAGTTTGGTGGGAATAGTGTCGAGGGAGCAGGAGGTGGGTCTCATGGACAAGATGAGCTCAGAGAGGGCATGATGGGAGATAGGAGAGCAACTAGAGAAAGATTTGAGTTGAGGGCTAGGGCAGGGGGGGAACCTTCGAGGAAGGCTGGCCTATGAGGACCAGGGAGACGGAAACCCCGACATAAGTAGTTGCAACCCCGTCACTTTTTATGTCGCTGGTCTTGTATGGGGCACACAGAGGCTCTGCCCCTTACAAGGCCAAGTGAAATTTCCAACGCATGCCTGGAAACCTATGACACCGAGTTCCAAGCTAATTTCCGGTAGTTTTGGCAGACTCCTACCCAAGTTACAGCAGGAGTATGCTGGAAGGGCTGCAGATTTTTAAGGCCTGGGGAAAATTGGTGAAATTACTCAACAAACCTTTGTACAGTTCAAAGTGGCAGTGAGAAGAGTCTGGGCCTACACTGCCTGCATTCTTGGCTAACAATGTAATATAGACAGCAGAGAAAAGGAGAAAACAAATTAATAATAGAAAAGTCAAGTTGTCAGATCAGCAATTTTATCCAGTGAGTAGCTGAGCTGACTAGAAGGGCCTCAGATACAATCCCTGTCTGAACTCTGCAGAGGCAGCAATTGGGATTGCTACAATTGACCTCAGTGCCCCTGGGATGGGGAGGAATCAGCCACTCTTAATTTCTGTTCAGCTGTCCCTGCTGGATGTGCCCTTGCACGGACAGTGGGTGAGGGCAGGATCACTATTGAAACTCATACATGAAGAATGGTCAGTTGAATGATTTGCCAGAGGGAGCCCACCACCCACTGAGGGAACTCCACAACCTTTGGGAGAGAAGAGGAGGAGGGAATAGAATTAGTGGAGAAATGAGGGGGGGAAATGGATTAAACCCTCACAAGAAAAGATTAGTAATGATTAGTAATGATGGTATGTTGCCCCCACCTGGCCAAGGAAAGACTAGACAGAAGCACTAATGGCACTAATTACAGCTTTTTTTTTAAGCGTCAGCTTGGCTCAGCTGGTAGCACTCTTGCTGTTAAAGTTCAAAGCATTGTGGGTTCAAGTCCTACTCCAGAATTTAAGCTTATAATCTTGGCTAACATTCCTAGAGGGAGCACTGCCTTGTTGAATGGGACATTAAGTTGAGGCCTTGTCTGCCTGTTCAGGTATACTGAAAAGATTCTATGTTACTATTTGGAGAATATTAGGAAGGTCTCCTGGTATTTTGGCCCACATTTCTCCCTCAACTAACACCATCAAAAACAGATTCACTAGTCTTTCATCATTTATCTGTTTGTGGGATCTTGCTGTGTGCAAATTGACTGCCTGAGGCTTGATGCTCTCCATAATGTGTGCTGACCATGTACATAAAGCCAGTGCAGTAAATGTGCATAAGGCTCATTATGCAAATTAGCCTGAACCCCTACAATGCAGATGGAGCAGTATTCTAGACACCTGTTCAGAAAAAATGTTTTGTTCCTGGGTGGTCCTCTCCTTGTTACCCTCGTACCCATGTTTATAGTTTTAGCTTCCAGCAGTCAAATCCTAAAAGTGGAATTAGGTTCCCACTTCCTTCATGAAAATGCAGCACTAAGGCAACCAGGATGTGCCCTTGCACAGACATGGTTGTTAACGCCTGGCATTCCAGCATCCGAGGCACTCCCAGCGCATTATGTGCAATGCGCAAGAACTGTATTATCCACTCCATGGAATTACTAGGCTGCACGCTGGGATGATGGAGCAAGTGCGTAATATCCAGGGTTCTGGTTCAATGGAAAGATTGTTGAAAAGCCGGCATTTTTCTCAGGTATTTGTTGGGTATACCTTCATTGCAACACCTCAAAAAATACTGAATTGGCTGTAAAGTGCTTTGGGGCTTCCTGAGGTTGTGAAAAGGGCTATATAAATGCAAGTTATTTGTACTTTCTTAAACCTGTTGTCCTTACCCGATCTGGCCTACATGTGACTAACATGGTTGACTCTTAACTGCCTTCTGACGGGGTCTAAAAATCCACTCAGTTGTATCACCGCCTTTCCAGGACAACTAGGGATAGGCAATAAATGCTGTCCTTGCCAGTGACACCCACATCCTGAAAATGGGTAAAAAAAATATAGGTCTCTCTGCCTTCTTGCCCATGTTCAGAGTTCTGGTAACTGCCCAGGTGGCTATTGAACACAGGTTTGCAGTGTCCACCATTTCACTCAAAGCCTTTTGTGACTTATGGGCACTGTAGACTACAAGTCAGAGGAGCTAATGATCAAACTTTATTGTGCTCTGGTCAGTCCACATCTACTTCTGCTCACTAAGAAACAAGAGACCTTCAAGCACTGTAGACATTCCAGAGAAGAGCCACAAGGCCGATCCCCAATGCTAGGGGCCTGAGTTATGAGGAAAGACTGGAGAAACTTGGGCTCTTCAGTCTGAAAAGGAGGTGTCTGAGAGATAATCTTATAGAGGTATACAAAATTGCTAATGGTATAGAGAAAGGTTAACCCGAAATATTACTTTAAGTTAAACTTGTGGGAGTAAAATTCTGGGACACAGATTCATACAAGTAAAAGGTAATTTTAAGACCGATAGCAGGAAATTCCTCTTCACACAAAGAGTGATCAACATGTGGAATAAACTTCCAGATAGAGTGGTGGAGGCAAAAACACTGGAATCATTTAGGAAACAATTGGATGCTGCAATGTGGAGGGTCCGGGTGCATTCCGATCTCTCTATATAGATGAACTAAGATGGGGCGAATGCCTTCCTCAACCATAATTAGCTTGATCTTATTGCATAATTGTAATCAATCGCATACAAAGGAAAAGGGTTGAGGTCCTGCAGTCAGAGTTTCAGGAGCTAGGGAGGAAGTTAAAGAGTAGGACCTCAAAGGTGCTAATCTCTGGATTACTCCCAGTGCCATGTGCTAGTGATTATAGGAGCAGTAAGATAATATTTTTGATTATAATCGCTCAACCATTGGCGGCTGCCCGTGTCCTAACTTGCACCAAGTCCCGTTCACCCATCACCCCTGTGCTCTCTGACCTACATCGGTTCCCGGTTAAGCCACGCCTCGATTTCAAAATTCTCATCCTTATTTTCAAATCCCTCCATGGCCTCGCCCCTCCCTATCTCCGTAATCTCCTCCAGCCCCACAATCCCCTGAGATATCTGTGCTCCTCTAATTCTGCCCTCTTGAGCATCCCTGATTATAATCACTCAACCTTCGGTGGCCGTGCCTTCTGTTGCCTAGGCCCTAAGCTCTGGATTCCCTGCCTAAACTCCTCCGCCTCTCTACCTCTCTTTCCTCCTTTAAGACGCTCCTTAAAACCTACCTCTTTGACCTAGCTTTTGGTCACCTGCCCTAATCTCTCCTTATGTGGCTCGGTGTCAAATTTTTTGTCTTATAATACTCCTGTGAAGCGCCTTGGGACGTATTACTATGTTAAAGGCGCTATATAAATACAAGTTGCTGTTGTTGCTGTTGAGAAATGGTGCAGGAGGGAGGGCTTCAGATTCCTGGGGCATTGGGACCAATGTTCCCTCTAATTTTTTTTGTGTGCACGGTCCTTTTAACTGGCTGGGCGGCCCATTCAAATTTTCGCGCATGCGTGGTTATTTCCATTGAAAAGCCGGTGAGCGAACTGCACAGGACCTCCAGACCGGCCGCACAGCTTAGTGGGAACATTGATTGGGACCAGCTCTGGGCAGGAGGGACCTGTACAAGATGGATGGGCTGCACCTCAACAGGGCTGGGACTGATGTCTTCCTGGGGAGGTTAGTGCTGTGGGAGAGGGTTTACACTAATTTGAACCATTAATTGGTCCAGGCAGCGGGCGGTCGGGGGGGTCGTTCAGCCCGACAGCCTGCCTCTCTTCCGCGGCCATGTTCGCGCCCGGGTGGCCCTGGAGATGGAGCACGCAGTGTCCGCCGGCACGCTCGAGGCCTTCCGCGACCGGTGGGCGCCGTGGGGACTGGAGTGCATCATCACCCCGGCCAATGCAATTTTAATTTAATTTGTTACGTTTTATTTAAAGTTTTATTAATTTACAGACCAATTGTTTAACCACCCCAATAAAAGAGTACACTAATTTGGACCATTAACTAGTTCAGGCAGCGGGCGGTCGAGGGGGTCGTTCGGCCCGACAGCCTGCCTCTCTTCCGTGGCCACGTTCGCGCCTGGGTGGCCCTGGAGATGGAGCACGCGGTGTCCGCCGGCCCGCCCGAGGCCTTCCGAGACCAGTGGGCGCCGCGGAGACTGGAGTGCATCATCACCCCGGCCAATGAAATTTTAATTTAATTTGTTAAGTTTCATTTAAAGTTTTATTAGTTACAGTTTATTAGTTTATGGTCCCTACCAAAAGAGTACACTAATTTGGTCTTCCTCGACCGGTGGGCACCGCAGGGACTGGAGTGCATCATCACCCGGACAACCAAATTTTAATTTAATTTGTTAAGTTTCCTTTAATGTTTTAAGTTTAGTTACAGTTTATTTGGTTTAGTGTGCATCAAAAAGAGTACACTAATTTGGCTGGGGGAGGGGCACCAGGCTGAAGCATTAGAGAGGGGAAACATGGTGCACAAAGGACTGGGAGCGACAATCAACATTAGCATAAAGAGTAGTTCAGAAATAGGAGGAATTAGACCCGGGTGGGGGGGGGGGCGGGTGGTGATGCAAGGCAGACTATGATGGGTTTGAAGTGCATGTGCGTAAATGTATGGAGCGTTGAAAATAAGGTTGGTGTGACAAACTGCCACATGGCATTATGATATAGTGACAATAACGGAGACCTGGCTCAAACAAGGGGAGGAATGGGCACTTAATAAGCCTGCCTACAAAGTATTCAGGAAAGGAAAAAAGGAGAGGTGGGGGGGGGGGGGGAGCTGGGTGACAGTATTGATGAAAGATACTGTTACAGTACTGGAAAGGGATACTGTATTTGACAAGACAGAATCTATTTGGTTAGAATTAAGGAACAATATAGGTGCTATTATGCTGCTGGGTGTATACTATTGGCCACCAAATAGTGGGAAGGAGATAAAGGAGCAAATTTGCAGGCAAATTTCACAAAAATGAAAGAACTATAGAGTTGTTGAGGCTGCTGCGAAACACGAATTAAGGCTGAATCCATGTGTGGAAAACAAGAGACTTTTTAATACAACTGCATGGTACAAAATGGCTGAACAGCCTGCTCCCAGAATTCTCTGGAAAAATCCTGAGGCCCCGCCCACTCCTGCCTTAAAGGTAAGGTGCCTTAAAGGGAAGGTGCTCGATATATTGTCCATGGATGGAAAAGTGGATAATGCCCGTTTAGGTGGCGATCCGCCACAGAGTACTGATAAAGGTGGACTTCAATTAACCTAATATAGACTGGGAAAGTAAATGTTATGAGCAAAGAGTTGATTAACTTGAGTTCTTTTTTTGATGAAGTAATGGAGAGGGTAGATGAAGGTAGTGTGGTTGATGTTGTGTATCTGGACTTCCAAAAGGCTTTTGATAAAGTACCATATAATAGTCTTGTTAGCAAAATTAAAGCCCTTCGGAGTAAAAGGGCAGTGGCAGCATAGATATGAAATTGTCTAAGGGACAGAAAGCAGAGTAATGGTGAACGGTTGTTTTTCAGACTGGAAGTAAGTATACAGTGGTGTCCCCCAGGGGTCGGTGTTGGGACCACTGCTCTTTTTGATATATATTAATGACCTGGACTTGGGTATACAGGACATAATTTCAAAGTTTGCAGATGACACAAAGCCCGGAAATGTAGTAAACATTGAGGAGAATAGTAACAGACTTCAGGAGGACATAGCAGACTGGTGAAATGGGCAGACACACGACAGATGAAACTGAATGCAGAGAAGTGTGAAGTGATGCATTTGGTAGGATGAATGAGGAGAGGCAATATAAACTAAATGGTACAATTATAAAGGGGGGTGCAGGAACAGAGAGATCTGGTAGTGTACATACACAAATCTTTGAAGGTGGCTGGACAAGTTGAGACGGCTGTTTAAAAAAAGCATACGGGCTCCTTGGCTTTATAAACAGATGCGGAGATGCCGGTGTTGGACTGGGGTGGACAAAATTGAGAGGTCGCACAACACCAGGTTATGCTTTGGAGATTCTGTATCTAATTTACTTCACCTGAGGAAGGAGCAAATCGATAGCTCCGAAAGCTTGTGATTTCAAATAAAACTGTTGGACTATAACCTGGTGTTGTGCGACCTCTCAATTTTATAAACAGAGGCAGAGAATACAAAAGCTAAGAAGTTATGCTAAACCTTTATAAAACACTGGAGCATTGTGTCCAATTTAGGAAGTATGTCACGCCCTTCGAGAGGATGCAGAAGAGATTTACTAGAAGGTATCAAGGGATATGGGGAGAAGGCAGGTACAGGGTACTGAGTTTGGATGGTGCACGAAACTCAAAAGGTTAGTATGCAGGTGCAGCAAGTGATTAAGAAGGCCAATGGAATGTTGGCTTTCATTGCTAAGGGGATAGAATATAAAAATAGGGAGGTATTGCTTCAGTTGTACAAGGTATTGGTGAGACCGCACCTGGAATACTGCATACAGTTTTGGTGTCCATACTTAAGAAAAGACATACTTGCTCTCGAGTCAGTACAAAGAAGGTTCACTCGGTTAATCCCGGGGATGAGGGGATGGACATATGAGGAGAGGTTGGGTAGATTGGGACTCTACTCATTGGAGTTCAGAAGAATGAGAGGCGATCTTATTGAAACATATAAGATTGTGAAGGGGTTGGATCGGGTGGATGCGGGGAGGATGTTCCCGATGATGGGTGAAACTAGAACTAGGGGCATAGTCTTAGAATAAGGGGCTGCTCTTTCAAAACTGAGATGAGAAGGAACTACTTCACTCAGAGGGTGGTAGGTCCATGGAATATGCTGCCCCAAAAAGCTGTAGAAGCTACATCAGTACATAAATTTAAAACAGAAATAGACAGCTTCCTAGAAGTAAAGGGAATTAAGGGTTACGGGGAGCGGGCAGGAATTTGGACATGAGTCTAGGTTCGGATCGGTCATGGCCCTGTGGGTAGCGGAGCGGGCCCAGGGGCCGTGTAGCCTGATCCTGCTCCTATTTCGTGTGTCCAATTCTGTTAGGTTCAGGAGATGGTTCTGTGATAGATAGTAGATTGGCGGTTAGGATCAGATCAGCCATGATCTTATTGAATGGCGGAGCAGGCTCGAGGGGCCGATTGGCCTACTCCTGCTCCTATTTCTTATGTTCTTATGTTCTTATGGTTCTGTGATAGTAGATTGGCGGTTAGGATCAGATCAGCCATGATCTTATTGAATGGCGGAGCAGGCTCGAGGGGCCGATTGGCCTACTCCTGCTCCTATTTCTTATGTTCTTATGTTATGATCAGCCATGATCTCATCGAATGGTGGAGCAGGCTCGAGGGGCCGAATGGCCTACTCCTGCTCCTATCTTCTATGTTTCTATGGTTCCAGGGAGACTGAAAAAACTGGATTATTCTCCTTAGAGCAGAGACAGTTAAGGGGAAATTGAGTAGAGGTGTTCAAAATCATGAAGGGTTTTGATAGAGTAAACAAGGAGACAAAAAATGTCCTCTCCCTATGCTCCCCACCATTGGAGTGAAGGTCACGTTAATTAGTGCAACGATCTTCCTGCAGGCAGTGCTGAGTGAACCAGCGGAATTTGCTTCCGGGTTGCGGGCGGAGCCTCGCTCTGGCCCCGGTGACCTCTGGCTCCAGGAGCGGCGCAGCCGGTGAGTCGGCCGCCATTTGCAGAGCCGCTCGGAGGAGGAGGAGGAGGCCAGATCCCGAGCAGAGAACCGCAGAAACACAAAGCCGAGACCATGCTGTCGGCCCGCCTCGCAACCGCCTTTGCGCGATCTCTCCCCAGGCAGCGGGCTCATGTAAGCATCTCGAAAGCTAAATTACCGGGTTTGGATGTTGCGGAGCCTGCGAACAGAATAAAATAATCCGGAGCCGCCTTCTCCGCCATTTTGGAAAACCAGCTCGCGGGGTCTAGAGTGACTTTGAGCAGGAACTGTATATATTGTTTGGGGAATTTGTTTAGTAGCTGTTCTTTAAAAGGGTTTTGTACTTATTGCAAGAGGGCTTTAGTTACTGCATTTGCATCACCTTGTCATGCATGGAGCTTTCTAACGGAGCCCCATGTGTGTCTGAGAGAGGTTCACTGACAACGTCCTGCTGAAGGTCAGGTCCTTTACTTCACGTACAAACCTTCACTTGATTTGCAATATCTTTGATCAGCAAATTTATCTTTTATAGATTTTGTAAATTGCATTTATGGCAAGTTTGTGTGTAGATTCGTTTCCAAATTTGATTGCGTTGTTTTTTGTGGTTGGAGTTTGAAAATTAAGAACATTGTGAAGGCTTTTCTTTTGTAGCATTTAATTGGGCCAAATTTAATCTTTGACAGTTGGTTTAGCAAAATGTTATACCTTTTTTTAATTCTTTGGCCTTTTGTTATTGTATCTAGTGTTTATACAGAATGACATTGTATTACTCAGTGATTTGCTGTGTATATTCAGTTGAACAGAAATATTCAGAATATGTTCTATATAGATGCTGTAGCTAGCGGCAGTAAACTGTTGTGAGGTTTGGCCTTGTGTTAAATTAAATATGCAGTGATATTGGGTTTATTTTTTAGGTAAGATGTACAAAATCTTAAATTTTGTTACCTCTAAATGTGTTTAATTGGGAGACTGAGTGAAGGTCAGGACAGATAGTCTTTAGTTGTCAGTTATATTAGATCTGGAATTGGGTTAGTTGAGCAATTGTTTTTTTATCCTACCCTATCCAATCTATTAATCAGATGGCATTTGACTGGGTGGTTAAATAATATTTCTATTGTTTTTACTGATAAATACTGATCATTTCAAGGAGAAGCTCCACTACCACCTTCCCAGGACAATTAGGGATGGGCAGTCAATGTGGCCATATCACTGATCTAGAGAACAAAAAAAAGTCTTCATTCTTTTGAATTTGAGGTGTGTGTGGTGACCTTGTTTTTGAACCAGACTTGCAAACCAAACTAATGTAAAACCTGTCCACCGGTCCTGCCAAAAACAATGAATGTCACTTAAATTTACCAAGAGTAATTCAGCACAAAGGTAATCTGCATATTGAATTTAAAAGCAACACTTTGGAAGTACTGTGCAATTAATCCTGTTTTAGAGGCTTACTTCCTGCACTCTCTGTAGAATGCTATTAAGTTGTTTTATGTACTGGGTTTGTCTGGGGAACATGTATTTATTTTAAGTCTTCTTCTTTGTAGGTGGCAAGACATGCCCTTCCTGCAGCCTTTGTAGGCACCAAGAATCTTCACACTTCAAGGACATGGCTTCAAAAGACTGGTCAGTCTTTAGAAAAGGACCTTGACTAACTTAATATTTGTAGACATTCACATTTCAATGTTTATAGGAGAAGATGAAAGAAGTCAATCATAGTGTCAACAATGACCATTCCCATTTGACTTTTGTTTTATCCTTGTATTTATATTCCTTGTCTGGCTTCAGGTCATGTAATTAACTCAAGGTTAGTTTAATGTGAGCATGGTTGGGTGACTTGCTTTCTGTTCTGGTGTCTGGTACAACTGATGGCCTGCTGTAGACTAAGGGAATGACAGGTTTGAGCCTGCATTGACCTATGACATACGCTCCACATTGGAGTGCCAGTGAGTATATCATCACCTTAATGTGTCTAATTGGTCTACTCTAAGTAATCCATGCTATCATATTAATTTTTCAGTATCCTATGACTGTAGTGTTCTAGAGTAGTCTTGCTTTAAGAATGCCAAACCCCATAGTGGTGCTTAATTTTGAATTGTTTCACTTGCATTGGATGTGGGTTATCAGGAAACTGGATCATTTTTCCAAAATGGAATGCATTTTGCAGTAATGTTTCTTTTGTTGGTTATAGTAGATAGCCTGGCATTTTCTATTAAGTTGTCTGCAGTTACTGGAAATCTTGGTTAAATTAGCCATGATTTAACTAGCCTGGACTCATTTTGCTCTAGTACGTAGAACCATAACAATTCACAGCATAGGAGCCCATTCGACCCATCGAGTCTGTGTCATCACCTAGCTAGAGCCATCCAAAACTAAACCCATGGCCCTGTACTCTCTCAAAAATCTGTATCTTGCAATCCTTGAAGTATTTATCCAATTTTCTCTTTAAAATATATAATGGCCTCTGCTTCAGCCATTCCCACTGGCAAAGCTTCCCATGATCTAGTAATCCTCTGCATAAAGAAGTTTCCCCGAAATCTTCTCATTCTGTGATGATTTTAAATTGATGACACCGCCCCCCCCGCCTTGACTGCCCACATCAGTGACTCTCCATTTCTATCAAATCCTTTCATAATTTTAAAACTAACCTCTGCAATCTTCTCAGCCTTCGCTGCTCTCGTGGAAATAGTTCTAGAATCTCCACTATCTCCTCATAACTATAGTTTTACATCTCTGGTGTTTTCCATTAGGTACTGCAGAGGTTTCCTCAATTCTGGAAGAACGTATCCTGGGAGCTGACACCTCCGCTGACCTGGAGGAAACTGGCCGTGTGCTGTCGATCGGCGATGGTATCGCTCGTGTGTATGGGCTGAGGAATGTGCAGGCTGAAGAAATGGTGGAATTCTCCTCTGGCCTGAAGGTAACTGAGCGCTAAAGTGCTTGTGATGAATTGATGGAAAACTAAATCTATTTGTCCTTCAACTCTAACTTGTGTGTATGTAGAATCTCTAGACAGTTACTAAATTTATACCGTGGCAACCAAGCATCACCAATAACTGTTACTGTTTCCTTTTTGAGATCCTCTCTAACTGTTAGAGGGATAATTTATTTTTCACCCCTCCTTGGTCCTGTGCAAATTATGCCTCTTGGACCATGCCTGAAAATTAATACGGGCTTGATGTAATTGAGAATATTAATGTGGTAGTTCTTTCCTCTGATTGTAATGGTCTCTGCTCCCTTTCTAGAGACCTTTTGTCATAAGGTCCCAGGTTTGATTCCCAGAAGATTATGGTAGAAGTAGTACAATTAGCCTCCGTACCTGGCCTAGATAATTCAGCCAGGATTTCTGCTCCTAGTCATTATCCAGTAACTCCTCCTGACAAGCACATGCGTGTGTATGTTGGATGAGGACAGAATTAGTCTCCACTATAATGGCCCCACTGTCTGCCAACACTTGTTGTCTAGGTTGAAGAATGGCCACTTGGGCGAGATACTGGAGAGCAGCCAGTACATAAGGAAGTCCATGCCTTCAGAAGAGGAGAGACTTTTTTCCCTTGGAAAAATTGTCTTGGTGGCATAGTATATAGAGGTGTGCACGCACTTCTGTAAGAAAAGGAAAAATCTGCGTGAGGATCGCCTTGGGCTGCTCCCATGCACATCCTGGTAATTGACTGGAAGCTGTATTAACACCGATGAACAAACCAATAGTTTCTGTCTGTACTCGAGTGCTCATAGGCAGCCTTCTACTAACTCAATTGATGTCTTTCAGGGAATGTCTCTGAACTTGGAACCTGACAATGTTGGTGTTGTCGTGTTTGGTAATGACAAGCTGATCAAGGAAGGTGACATTGTGAAGAGAACTGGTGCCATTGTGGATGTCCCTGTAGGAGAGGAGCTACTTGGACGTGTTGTAGATGCTCTGGGTAATGTCATTGACGGAAAGGTAAGGAGTTTTCAGAAACTACCCTGGTCTGATCTTTATCAGGAGTATTCCTAGCTCCTGAGTACTCGTGTAAGAGTATCTTTGTTGCTATAATTTTCATGCAGTAAAATATATGCTTTAACTCTCTCTTTAATGTAGTCATCTTCACCTTGCTGTTTTAACAATAGAATTACATCGAGTCTATAGCACAGAGGCCATTCAGCCCAACTCATCTATGCCGGTGTTTATGCTGCACATGAACCTCTTGCCCCTCTTCATCTAATCCCATCAGCATATCCTTCTATTCCTTTCTCTCATGCTGATCCAGCTTCCCCTTAAATGCATCTGTTTTCTGTTGTGCTCCATTCTGGGGCTGTGATCTAGATTTCTAAAATTTGGTCTCTGCTTGAAAACCAGCTCAAGTCTGTTCTGCAGCCAGTTGGTTAAGCTTAACCTTGCCATGTCATTGGAGTGACCAAGTCAAACTGTCCTGTCTCCTTTTTTTAGTTCCCTTTGCTTGTAGAAGTTTGAATCATCCTCAAACCTCAGTATTTGCCTTTCTCTAACAGGGTCCACTTGGAGCTAAGATCCGTAGACGTGTGGGACTGAAAGCCCCTGGTATTATCCCCAGGATCTCAGTGCGTGAGCCCATGCAGAGTGGCATTAAGGCCGTAGATAGTCTAGTGCCCATTGGCCGTGGACAGCGAGAGCTTATCATTGGTGACAGACAGACTGGGTAAGAGCCATGTATTAAAGCAGTTTTATTAAAACGAGGATCCATGATAGTGTAAATTATATACAACTGTAGTGAGATTAGTGGGCTGATTAGATGTCTTATTCCATCACAATGCTCTTCTGAAACAGCATTTGTCAATACTGTCTTGGCAAGCGTCGAATGAGTAATTCAAAGAGGAATGTGATCTGAGTGAAGCTAATGGATGCCGAGTGGGTAGCGTTGGATGATGAATTAATGGATCGTTCTGCTGGTCACTTCAGCCTGCCTTGCTTGGGGTTGCTGAGATGGGGATTGAAAACAAGACATGGTCTTGTGCCCTCTCCATCTCTCCTGAAGCTATTGCCCCTTGCTGGAATACAATTCCATTGGCACTCTGGTACCTCATACAAGTGACCATTATTTGTGGTGAGTTTTGTTGGCCAGATGGCATGCTGTAGACGTGTTACAAGCTTGAAAACTCCCCTTCACTTCCCCACTCCCACCATCCAGTTCCAAATGTTCACGTGCACTTCCAGCAGGAGTCACTAGATAATAATTAGGAGTGGGGACCTCGCTGTTACTTTTCTTCCCTTCCCTTCTAATCTAGAGGCATGGAGACCACTTAGACTGCTACTGCTGCCCTATCTGAGATTAGCTAACCTAGCACAGAGTAGTTAATGGACTTGAGATGTTTTTGGTTTGTATGGCTCAGGCTTACAATAAACTTGTAGTAACTCTGAAGTGACCTGTGTAATATATGCACCTCCTGTTTCAGCAAAACTGGTATTGCCATTGACACCATCATCAATCAAAAGAGGTTCAATGAAGGCACTGATGAGAAGAAGAAGCTGTACTGTATCTATGTTGCTATTGGTCAGAAGAGGTCCACTGTGGCTCAGCTGGTCAAGAAACTGACAAATGCAGGTAGGTTCAGAGTAGTAGTAGAAATAATCCTTTTAAGTGCGCTGCATTCTTAAACATGTCTGTTAAGTGAATAAAGATTTATGATGTATGCTTGGCATTTGTACAGTAAAGGACTGCTGACTTTTCAAATCAGTGGTTTGGTATCTAGCAAGAACACTTGGAAGAGCTTATGTTGAGTAGTTGATTTTGGAAGGAACAGTGGCAGTAGTTCTACAGTTGGCACTGGCTCTCCTGGTCTGGGGAAATAAAATCATCCAGGATCCTGTAGAAAGTGGGGATAAAATGGTAGAGTGGGTGTGAGTGATCACAAGAGTCATAAGCAGCATGAGTGCAATAGCTTCTACACTGATATAAATCAGCATTTTGAGTTATCGTGCACTGAATAATTCTACTTGTGTTTCTGACTTGTCTTCTAGATGCCATGAAGTACACCATCGTGGTCTCTGCCACAGCCTCCGATGCTGCTCCACTGCAGTACCTGGCCCCGTATTCTGGCTGTTCTATGGGAGAGTACTTCCGAGACAATGGCAAACATGCGCTAATCATCTACGATGACTTGTCTAAACAGGTCAGTACTGTTTTATTTTCCTGGGTGGCTTTGAACCACAGCCATTGCTTTAAATTCCTTGTCTTTCTCTTTTTACCTGAGATTTATGGTCAGCGACTGTTATTTTCTGTCTTCCAAAAGGTATTTCTCCCTTGTGTTTCCCTGGTTATGAGGGAGCAGACCACTTGGCTGTTAGGTTCCTGCCAGTGCTTCTCTCGAACTGACTGTTTTATTGTACTACCCTTTGGCAAGGATCCAGTAGCCTGGACAGAACTGCAAGTGCTATGACTCCCAGATCCTGGATCTTGAGTCAGAGATTCGATCTCTGCATGAAAAGGCTGGAGTTAAAAGCATTGTTCCACCAGTTGGAAATGTCTCTCGCTTTGCCTAACTGCAAGTTCTGCTGGCTATTGCATTGATGTTGAAACTTGGAACTGTTCCCTTTTGTAGAAAGTGTCTTTTTATCCTTTGCTAAAGGTTTTAAATTTTGCTGGATTATGAATGTACAGTTGGGCTCTGAGCCAAGGCAGACAGCAACCCCGACTGACTTTTTTCCTCCCCCTTCCCAATGCTTTGCCTAGAGGCACTGAGACCATTTGTAGTCCTCTGCTGCTTTCTTGGTTGAGATCAATTAATTCAGCACAGACCAAGAACCGAACTTGGGATCTTATCAGGGAACATTTTCTTGAGAGATTCAACTATTGAGGTCTTTTTGAAATAGAACCACTTGGCTCTAGGTTCTGCTATGGGATCCATACGATAAATAGATTTTCTAAACCGTTGCTAGTTTTTGAACAAAATTCTCTTGGCTGCTCACTTTTGGGGCAGTTAAGATATTGAAAGGCACTTGCTGAGGATAATTGGGACCAGACTTAGTCCCTGCATCTGGAACTGTATGTGCCATTCATAGATAAGTGCAATGTAAGGCCGTTTATTTAATCAAATCTTTAAAACAGTAGAATGCACTTAATACTGTCTACTCCAAGGTACTTCCTCCCCAGTACAGTGTAATGAGACTTGTAACAACTGTAGTTTTGATCTTGTTTAAACCTCTGGCAGGCTGTTGCCTACCGTCAGATGTCCCTGCTGCTGCGTCGTCCCCCAGGTCGGGAGGCCTACCCTGGTGATGTGTTCTACCTGCACTCGCGTCTGCTGGAGAGAGCAGCCAAGATGAATGATAACTTTGGTGGTGGCTCCCTTACTGCTCTTCCCGTCATTGAGACCCAGGCTGGTGATGTGTCTGCTTACATTCCAACCAATGTCATCTCCATCACCGATGGTCAGGTAAGTTGTAGAAGCACAAATTGTTCTGTGCTCTTTTTGAAGATCGAGTTGAAAAGTGAATCTGAAGATTGGGAAGGGGGACCGTGAATGTATTCAGGAACACTGACTGATCACTTTTCAATAACATCTTGTCACTATATACTGTTCAAGACTGCCGATCATTCCCAGTCAGCGTGCAGGGGGGGGTTACACTTGACTTCAGTGGCCAATGGATTGATGGGAGGCATAGAACAAAAGAGAGCCCTCTGAAAATGTACCAAAACTTTAATGATAAAAAGGACGGGAGTATTGATTTGTTGATGCTCCGTTTCATTAGAGAATGAAACTTCAAATGTATTCAGCATTTTATTGCGCATTCATATTGCAAAACTAATGTAGCATTAGATTTGATGTGTAGCCTTGTAAAGCAGTACCTTATCATGCATTGCATTATTTGTTCTGATGTTGTAGTTTTAGGTTTCTGTTTATTCATGTAACTCCTTTGTTTTCTAGATCTTCTTGGAAACTGAACTGTTCTACAAGGGTATCCGCCCAGCCATCAATGTGGGTTTGTCTGTGTCCCGTGTAGGATCTGCTGCCCAGACCAAAGCCATGAAACAGGTATTCGATTTATATGCTTCCTTTTGATTACTGCCTGGCAACTAACTGAAATAGCTTGGCACTGCTGCAGGGACTTTCATGACCCATATCCAGCGCCGTCTGATTTAGTGAATTGTGATTTTTTTTTTTTTTCAATTATACAAACTCTCAAGGTAGGCAGCCTTTTCCTAAATTTTATTGAATCAGGAAGATTGCTTATTGAACAATGTTGCTACATGGGAGAGGGCTGGGTCTTGATCATTTGGAGCAGTGCAAAAGTGTCAAATTAGGGAGCCTAAGACATTAAATCTAGCAGCGGCTTCTCTGATAGTTTTACATGTTTTTTTAATGAGTAGCTGAGCGATACAGACCAGGAAGGTCCCAGTTTGGATGCTTGGTCTGCTGAGTAGAAGTAGCCACGCCACAATTGGCATCAATTCGTCTTTAATAGGAAAAATAAGCTGAAGTCTTGATAACTGTCTGCTGGAAGTGTGGACATCTGGCAAGGATAGATCCGGCTCGACTGTAAGCCGCCTTTTCTTCTCTTCCACCCCCGCTCATCCACACTTGCTAGCCAGCTAACTAGCCTGCTGACATTTGTCAATGGTCATGTTGGGTAAGGTTCCAAATAGAGGATGATTATGGAACCAGCGCTAGCAAGAGTGGATGTTGAAATGCTTGGATTCATTATGATCTTGGCTCAGCATTTCCTCAAAATGCTCTTGCTAATGCCCCCCCCACTCCACCCCCGATTATCTCGAGTATTGAGACATCTCTAATAACTTCTGATTCTTGGTCTTTGCTGTTTACAGGTGGCTGGTACCATGAAGCTGGAGCTGGCCCAGTTCCGTGAGGTGGCAGCTTTTGCCCAGTTTGGCTCTGACTTGGATGCTGCCACGCAACAGCTGTTGAATCGTGGTGTTCGTTTGACAGAGCTGCTCAAACAAGGACAGTATGGTGAGTGAGTGTATTCCTCCAGGTTGTGATGCAGGGAGATGGCTGGATTTCCATTATTTGGATTGCATCTTGCTCCACCATGGTTAGTGGTATAGTTGCTTTGCAAGTTACACGGGTAAGTAGTTTTTTTTTTATAGGAGATTGGCCAGCAACTGAAAATCCTAGTCATATTTGCACATAAAAAATTCTGGCTAATGTATTTGATTTGGATTCTTGCTCTATGGAACATACCCTGCACCAAGGAATATCTGGGTACAGGTGTTATGGGTACTGTACAGTGAACTGATATCAGGATGTAACACTAAGGGGTTATATTTACAAATTAAGAACAACAAAAGAAAATAGGAAATTCAGGAGGAATTTCTTTTTTACTAAGTGTGGTATGCATGCAGAAAAAATCTTATAAACATATAAAAAGTAAAGGGATAGTTACAGGAATGGTCCCGATTAGGGACAAAAAAGAAATCTTCTGGAGAGGGACTGAGGTACTGAGTGACTACTTTGCATCTGTTTTCACAAGCAAGGATGCAGTTAATGTTGCAGTAGAGGAGGGGGGAGTAGAGATATTGGATGGGATAAAATAGATAGAAAGGAGGTTCCAGGATGGCATCACTCAGTTAACAAGTCACCCAGTCCAGATGGGATGCATTTAAAATTTTTGAGGGAAGCTAGGGTGAAGATAGCAGAAGCTCTGACCACAATCTTTCAGTCCTCCTTGGATATGGGAGTGGTGCCAGAGAACTGGAGGATTGCAAATGTTACACCCTCTTTCAAAAAAGGGGAGAGGGATAAACCTGATAACTACAGTCCAATGTCTGTGGTGGGAAAACTACTAGAGACTATTGTCAAGGACAAAATTAATTCTCACTTGGAGAAGCATGGGTTAATAAGGGACAGTCAGAATGGATTTGTTAAAGGCAAATCGTGTCTGACTAACCTGATTGAGTTCTTTGAAATAACCAAGAGGGTTGATGACGGTAGTGCAGTGGATATATGGACTTTCAAAAGGCATTTGAAGTACCACAAAACAGACTTCGTTGGGAAATAGGAACATATGTTATTAATGGGACGGTGGTAACTTGGGTACGTAATTGGCTAAAGGATAGGAGGCAGAGAGTAATGGTTAATGGATGTTTCTCTGATTTGTTGAAATCAATTCCTTTTTTGGATGATTTGTTGGGGCTCCTCTTATTTCCATTGTGCCACCTGTCTGTCCAGTTCTAAGATGTAATAAAACTAGCCTCTCCTCCCTATTCTGTAATATGAAGTCTCTTGAAGTAAGTATTTTGAAATATTTTTGCTGCCAATTTCCCCCACCCCTACAAATGCTGACTTGTTGCCCAGGTATGGTTACACTTGGCCTCCACTACCTCACTCAAGTAGCCATGTGGGAAGGTGGTGATATTTGCGTGCAGGTGGGCTTGATTCTGTCTTCAATGTCCACACGAGAACTCCTACATGGGCTCACTGGATATCGATCAGGAGTTTTCTTCCCTTGCCCCAAGAGCACTTGAGCTATTGTTGCAGTAGTGGTACTACAGTATTAACGCTGTTTATGAATATTTTGTGTTGGAAATCTCATTGGTGTGACATACTATGGGGGGGGAATGGGGTGGCGTTGACCTTTTCCTTGCAGCATTTGTACCAGTCCGTGAAGTAACTCCTGTGTTTTACCTTCCAGTTCCCATGGCTATCGAGGAGCAGGTAGCAGTTATTTATGCTGGTGTCCGAGGTCACTTGGATAAAATGGAGCCTAGCAAGATCACAAAGTTCGAGCCTGCTTTCTTGGCCCATGTGAAGAGTCAGCACCAGGATATCTTGTCAACAATCAGGTAAGCGGATCATCTGAACAGCAGTCTCATCATCCCCAGAAAATAGTTTTTAAATATGGAAAAAAAATTAGTTATAGGGCTTTCAAGACAAGTGAAGACAGATGCAAAGTACTCATTTAGTGTCTCTGTTATGCCCACTGCCACCTCCCACAAGAAAATGCCCTCTGCCTCCACAAGAAGTTTTCCTTTTTGTCCCTCATCGGCCCCACCCTTTGACTATTCTTTTACTATTCATGTGTTTATAAAAGCCTTTTAGGTTCCTTTTTTATGTTGGCCACTAATCTATTCTCATACTCTCTCTTTTCCCCTCTTATTCCCTTTTTTTAGTTCTCCTTTGTACTATGTATTCAGCTTGGTTCCCTACTGTATTACAAACCTTACATTTGTCATAAGCTTCCCTTTGCTGTTTCATTTTAATCTACATTTAGTCATCCAGGAAGCTCTTGTTTTGAACGCTCTTCCTTTCCCCCTCGTGGGAATGTGTCGACTCTACCCAAATCATCTCTGTAAAGGCCCTCCATTAAATTTGTAGGCAAATGAGTAATTGTTTCCAATCCACCTGGGCCAGATTCCTTGTCAACTCACTGAAATTCGTTCTCCTCCAGTTGAGTATTTTTAGAATTCCTCCCCCTCTTTGCTCTTTACACTGTTACTATGCTAGTCTATATTGAAATAATTGAAGATATCACTACTCTATATAGTTTTTGCATATTTCTGTCATTTGCTCCTCTATCTCCTTCCCACTATTTGGTGGCCTATAGTATACACCCAGTCACGTAATAGCTCCTCTATTGTTCCTTAATTCTAACCAAATTGTTTCTGTCTTTGACCCCTCAATTATGTCATAGTGCTATAATAGTTTATTTGCTAATTCTGCCACCCCCTCCTTTTTGTCCTTCTCTATCTTTCCTGAATACCTTGTAGCCAGGAATATTAAGTTCTCAATCCTCCCCTTTTAAGCCAGGTCTTATTGTCACTCTATCATAGTCACATGTGGCGACTTGTGCCTGCCGCTCACCAGCCTTATTTACCGCGCTACGTGCATTTACGTACATGCACTCCAAACTCATCTTAGACTGCCTCGCATTTGTCTGAACTACTCTTTATTTAAATTTTTTTTTTGTTACAGGGCTGAGGGACAGATCAATAATGAGGTGGAAGGCAAGCTGAAGAAGATCGTAGTGGACTTCGTGTCCACCTTCGATGCGTAAGCTCACTCCAGTGTCTGCTGACCTGTCTTAATGTTTCGTTGAGTGCTCTGATTCCTCTTCACATGAACTGTTGGAAAGCGGTTAATGCTTTTGTTTAAAATGTACAGAAGGTTTTCTCTTCAGAGAATAAAATGTTCCACTCGATCCCTTGAGTTTGACCTTTTTCTTTTTCATTTAAGGTGAAAAGTTGGTGCTGATGAATACGGTATGGTCAGGGCCAATAGTACTTAGCAACTTTAAATTACTCTTTATCCACTGAACCGGTCTTCCCCATTTGAATTTTATTGGAACCAATGCCTGGTGTGCCAATACCAATATGAATGGTGACGGTAACCTTTTAATCCCCATTTATACGCAGCTCTTTAATACTCATGCATTTCACACTTGGCACAATTCACTTGCATGTGTAAAATATGAAATTGTGGGGAATAATGAGCTGCAAATCTAAGCACATTAAAAGATTACTTTCCCTTGATAACATTGTATTCAGAAAAAACAGCATTTTTATAGTCCCTTTAACATTAAAAAAAGAAGTCCCAAGGAGCTTCACACAAACTTCATCAGACAAAAATGGATGCTGAGCCAAAGACGGATATGCTGAGGTTGATTTTGTAATCGTTCTCACCGAGCAGCAGCGAGTGAACTGCCTGTTTTACACCCTGTCTTTAATAGCAGGGAAAATTGGGCAGGGTGTAAAACGATGGTTGACCTGCTGCCAGAGGAGGGAGGCACCAAATCAACCTCATTAGGATGGGTGACCAAAGTGGGTTTTGAGGAGGAGAGGCAGGTGGGAGATTTGCGAGTTTAGAGGGGGAATTCAGAGTGTGGTGCCTAGGGGTGGCTGGTGCAGGAAATTGAATATCGGATGCTCCTGAGGCACATTATTGGCTTGATACTGACGGTACCTGAAATGGAAAGTATTCTGCTCTCCAACACTAATGCACTCTCCTAATGAGCTCCGCTTTTAAAATAGCACAAATAAGGACCCCAGCAGGAAAATCTTAAAGGTGGACTGTGTCCTGCTCTGGATGATTCAGTACCAAACCACATAGTGTACTGATCTACAGAACCATTAGTGATCCACCATATTTCCTATGCAATGCTGCCACACGTTTATAAAGGTGTTGGCGCAACGAGGTTTTTGAGAAACAATCCGTTAACTATGTCTGAACATTTAACAGTGATGTGTTTATACAACAGAAAGGCTTGCTTATTTGAGGAAGCAGTGATTTTTTTTTATTTCCTTTTGTCAAGACCAAGTGTGGTTGTGTTGAGGGAGTGAGCACTTGATCCAGCTGCAGCAGCAAGCATTCCCAAGTCAGGTAGCACAAAGGTTGTATTCACAAAGTGTCTTCTATGCTACTCCATCAAACATTCCAGTCTGGTACACTGAGGTTACAATCTACCCCCGTGGTTCTCGCCCTGCCTTTCCTGAAAATATCCTGAGAGCTCTCAATCCCACTTATCAGTGTGAGCCGGAGCTCAGTGGGTAGCACCCTCGCCTCTGAGTCAAAAGGTTGTTGGTTCAAGTCCCACTCCAGGGACTTGAGCACTAAAATCTAGGCTGACACTCCAGTGCAGGGCTGAGGGAGTGCTGCACTGTCAGAGGGGCCGTCTTTCAGATGAAAACATTAAACCGAGGCCCCGTCTGCTCTCAGGTGGACGTGAAAGATCCCATGGCACTATTTCGAAGAAGAGCAGGGGAGTTATCCCCAGAGTTCTGGCCAATATTTATCCTTCAATCAACATAACAAAAACTGATTATCTGGTCATTATCACATTGCTGTTTGTGGGAGCTTGCTGTGCACAAATTGGCTTCTGCATTTCCTACATTACAACAGTGACTGCACTTCATTGGCTGTAAAGCGCTTTGGGGCGGCTGGTGGTCGTGAAAGGCGCTATATAAATGTAAGTTTTTGTTAAATCAAGTTAGCAATCCAGCTCCTTTCTAAAAAGGTGCCAACAGACCCCAAATCAACTCCTTACTCTGGGAGCCTGTTGCTCACATTCACTGTCCTGTGAGGAATAAACATCCCGAGAGGAACATTTTTTTTAAAATTGCAGTTCCCCATGATTACTACATTTTATCATATTGAATTTTATTAGATTATATCCTGGCTGCAAGTTTCCTGCAAAGTATATGTGTTAGAGCAGTATATAGTCATCTATCAAATACTCCCAAATGCAGGTACAGCATAGGCGACAGAACAAGACTCCTTCAAATGCTCCTAGGTCAAGAAACCTTTGGTTAGATGCAGATAAAGCTCCATCCCTGCCATCAAATACCACGGAATACACTCCGCTCTGGTATAATGAGTTTGATGCATGTAAACTCCCTTTACACGATGCCATCAAACAATCTAGCGTCTGGTATAGCCTGAGGTAGACAGAGTGTAAAGCAGCCGTCAATCTCATCTCCAGAACTCTACAAGGTGAAATACCCTTATCTTGCTGAATAAACTTTTCAGTTAAATGCCAGCTAGTGTCTGATGACAGGCTCCTTTTGCTTTTATATTTACCTCTGAAACCATATAAAAGTCACCCTTGCCCCTATTTTAAATCATTCAAGTTGTAGACATCCTCTGCTTCTGGATACCTGCAAAGTTACCGAGACAAGCCAAGAGGCACAATGTTAATTCTTGTCTCCACCCCTGCTGAAAAGAAGTGTTGAATTTGTAGCACAGTTTCAATCACAAGGCAAGTCTGAGCAGTGCAGTTATTTACTGCAATTATTGTTGAGAATGGAAAGCTCAGTTATGCTTTATTCAAACAGGGTGGTATCAGTATGAGGGTAAATTAGCTGAAAATGGTAAATCATTGCATTTCTCTAGTAGGCCAATAATTACCTTCTAGGTGTATGAACTGACTCCCAGGTCTTCCCATAAACTTGAAACAAAAATAAAATACTGCAGATTCTGGAAATCTGAAATAAACACAGAAAATGCTGGAAATACTCAGGTCAGGCCAGGCAGCATCTGTGGAGAGAGAAACCACTAACATTTCAGCTCGATGACCTTTTGTCAACATTATCGATCTGAAACGTTAAGTCTTTCCCCACAGATGCTGTCTGACATGAGTATTTCCAACATTTTATGTTATTTATTATAAACCTGGTTCAATTGCATTCTGCTCTGACTCAAACTGATGAGCAGAGCTGGGTGCGTTGAAAAATGCTGGAGCTCTGGAGGAAAATTTTATTTGTTTTTTGAACTCTCTTCCGTTGGGATTTGATATTGTATATCTTGCTTGACAATTAACCAAAAACTATTTAATGGATTGTTCCAATAATAGTCAGTGTGCTTTCTGGGACCTTATTACTTTCTGCAGTGCCTGGTATATGTTCGCTAGTATCTCGTGGGTAGCTTTGCAAGGTTTTCTTTCTATCTTTTGCCAACCTTAATCCATGCAGTATCCCCGTTTCCTTCACCACGGCCCTCTGTCCCGACAATGCTGTTTCTGATTGTACAGGTTTCCAGCTCCAACCCCTGAAGGTTCGTGCTTGAGTACTGATACTAACCTGACCATATCACCTAACTGAGACAACAACTTGCATTTATATAACGCCTAGTAAAACATCCCAAGGCTTTTCACAGGAGCGTTTTCAAATAAAATTTGACACCCGAGCCACATAAGGAGATCTTAGGACAGGTGACCAGAAGCTTGGGTCAAAGAGGTAGGTTTTAAGGAGCGTCTTAAAGGAGAAGAGAGAGCTGGAGAGGTTTAGGGAGGGAGTTTCAGATGTTGGGGCCGAGGCAGCTGACGGCACAGGCGCCAATGATGGAGCGATTAAAAATCGGTTATTATCAAAGTGAGACGACTCACTAACTGAATCTAATACTTGCCCTCTAAAATCCCCTTCCCTACTGTCTGCATTTTAAGTTCCTGTACCTTGCTCTCTAAGGTGCTAACACTTCCTTTAAGCTTACTGGTAGTTTTTGCAGCTTTTCTTTTATCTGGCTATCTCAGTTATGAACATTCCAGATCGAAAAACCTCATAGGCCGGAATTTTCTGTACCGGGGCGGGCCGTGACCCCGTTCTTCATTTCATCCAGCTCCTGAGATCAACTTTCAGTTAATGGTGCCTATTGAGGCAGCCTGTGTGTTACCCGGCCTGTTAAATGATGCGGGTCTGATGACTTCATCGATGGCGCATCTTTAGCCGGGAAATTTAAAGGAGCCATGGCCACATTGCATTTGAAGGTTCATCTAGGATATTGCAGGCACGGCACTGCACCGCACCATTGGAGTAGCAAACATGACTCCACAGAGTCAGAGGGCTGCACCTAGGTTCTCAGATGACTCCATATGCTTGTGGAGGGAGTGAGCACGCAGGGAGGTCCTCTTCCCTTCCGATGGGTGGAAGAGACCTCCCCAGCAGACCAATGGCGCCTGGCTCCAAATAGCAGAGGAGGTCAACAGCAGGAATGTTGTCCGGAGGACCTGGGTGCAGGGCCGCAAACGTTTCAATGATCTCATTAGATCAGGAAAGGTGACTACAAAGCCACACTAAACTTCATCCTGCTGTGCCTCTCATCATATCCCCATCACTCTGCCTTACCAACCCTACTCCTGAACATCCTTACACCAACATACTTTACACATTCTCTTCTCTTTTCCCCCCCCCCCCCCCACCCGGCCCCGCCGCAACATAAATACTGTGGCAACAAGAGCAGGTCAGAGGCGAGGTATTCTGCGGCGAGTGTCTCCCCTCCTGACTCCCCAAAGCCTTTCCACCATCTACAAGGCACAAGTAAGTAGTGTGATGGAATAATCTCCACTTGCCTGGATGAGTGCAGCTCCAACAACACTCAAGAAGCTCAGCACCATCCAGGACAAAACAGCCCACTTGAGTTGTACCCCATCCACCACCGGCGTACCGTAGCTGCAGTGTGTACCATCTACAAGATGCACTGCAGCAACTCGCCAAGGCTTCTTCAGCAGTACCTCCCAAACCCGCGATCTCTTCCACCTAGAAGGACAAGGCAGCAGGCGCATGGACACCACCACCTCCAAGTTCCCCTCCAAGTCACACACCATCCTGACTTACATAGAAACATAGAAGATAGGAGTAAGAGTAGGCCATTCGGCCCCTCGAGCCTGCTCCGGCATTCGATGAGATCATGGCTGATCATCCAAACTCAGTACCCTGTCTCTGCTTCTCCCCATATCACTTGATACCTTTAGCCTTAAGAAATATATCTAACTCCTTCTTGAATATATTTACTGACTTGGCCTCAACTGCCTTCTGTGGTAGAGAATTCCACAGGTTCACCACTCTCTGGGTGAAGAAATTCCTCCTCATCTCTGTCCTAAATGGCTTACCCCTTATCTTTAGACTGTGACCTCTTGTTCTGGACTCACCCGCCATCGGGAACATCCTTCCTGCATCCAGTCTGTCTAGCCCTGTTAGAATTTTATAAGTTTCAATGAGATCTCCTCTCATTCTTCTAAACTCCGGCGAGTATAAGCCCAATCTCTCATACGTCATTCCTGCCATCCCAGGTATCAGTTTGTTGAATCTTCGCTGCACTCTCTACATGGCAAGAACATCCTTCCTCAGATAAGGCGACCAAAACTGCACACAATACTCAAGGTGTGGTCTCACCAAGGCCCTGTATAGCTGCAGCAAGACATCCTTGTTCCTGTACTCAAACCCTCTCGCTATGAAGGCCAACATACCATTTGCCTTCTTAACCGCCTGCTGTACCTGCATGCTTACCTTCAGCGACTGGTGCACAAGGACACCCAGGTCTCGTTGCACTTCCCCTTCTCCCAATCTATTGCCGTTCAGATAATAATCTGCCTTTCTGTTTTTGCCACCAAAGTGGATAACCTTGCATTTATCTACATTATACTGCATCTGCCATGCTTCTGCCCAATCCCCCAACCTGTCCAAATCATACTGGAGTTTCTCGGCATCCTCCTCGCAGCACACACGCCCACCCAGCTTTGTGTCATCTGTAAACTTGGAGATATTACATCTAGATGCCTCGTCTAGATCATTAATATATATAGTGAATAGCTGGGGTCCTCGGACCGATCCCTGCGGAACCCCACTAGTCTTGGATACACTTGGAAGTTTATCGCCGTTCTTTCATCATCGCTGTGTCAAAATCCTGGAACTCCCTCCCGAACAGCACTGTGGGAGTACCTTCACCTCACGGACTGCAGCGGTTCAAGAAGGCGGCTCACCACCGCCTTCACAAGGGCAACTAGGGATGGGCAATAAATGCTGGCCTTGCCAGCAACACCCACATCCCATGAACGAATATAAAAAAAAACTCACCCTCATCCGAATGCAATCATATCAACTAACAACACACAAGGAGGCCACTTCGCATTGCCATCCTACTCCATCATAGTCACCCTCTAAAGATGTAACCCATCCATTCCTTACACTCATTCCATCACTCTCACTCAACCTTTTCTTTCTCTCCTGGCAGGAAAAGAGCCCACAATAAGAGGGAGAGAACCGGAGGTGGCCCTCCATCATTGGCCACCTTAACAGCAGCAGAGGAGGTGCCTTGGAAGTGTCAGGAGTCGCAGAGCAGCTGGAGGGGGACATCTCAGCAACAGAATTACATCTCACACAGCCACATGGCATACAGCAGTCACTCATATGGGGACTGATGTCAGCAGCCAGTGAATGTTCATCATGTGCACAATGGTATCTGTACCGATTCTTGATGTGATATATCTAACTCATCTAGTTACTCTCCCACAGGTCCATCAAGAGCCCCCCTCCCTCCGCCACCCACTGTCCAGGAGGAAGAGCAAGATGACTCCTCAGAGGAGCCTCCAGCCTCTGAGGGTGCACTGTCAGCAGACCCAAGCGCACCCAGCACCAGCGCAGATATGTACACCTCGGTGGGTGCAACGCAAGATAGAAGTGTTAGAACATAAGAGCAGGAGTAGGCCATACGGCTTCTCGAGCCTGCTCCGCCATTCAATAAGATCATGGCTGATCAGCGACCTCAACTCCACTTTCCCGCCCCATATCCGTATCCCTTGATTCCCCTAGAGTTCAAAACTCTATTTATCTCAGCCTTGAATAGACTCAAAGACTCAGCATGCACAGCCCTCTGGGGCAGAGAATTCCAAAGATTCTCAACCCTCTGAGTGAAGAAATTCCTCCTCATCTCAGTCTTAAATGGCCTACCCCTTATCCTGCGACTATGCCCCCTAGTTCTAGACACTCCAGCCAGGGGAAACAACCGCTCAGCATCTACCCTGTCAATCCCCTTCAGAATCTTGTCGTCACCTGTTGTCTCACAACTCACAAGTGAGCAAGAGCGGATGGCGATGACGCCATGCACCCGTGGGAAGCCAGCCAAAGTGGCAAAGGCTAGCGCCCGCACAGTAACACTGATATAATTGACTGACTTGTCAAACAGGGCATCGGTGACCTGTGTGATGCAACTGTGGGCGGCCGACTGTGAGATGCCGCAAATGTCTGCTGCAGATCCCTGGAAGAGCCTGAGGCGAAGAAGTTGAGGGTGGTGGTGACTTTGACAGCCATTGGTAAGGTGTGCCCACCCGCTCCTCTGGGCTGCAGGTCTTGCTCCAGCAATCTGCAAATGTCTGGTGTGATAGGTTGTACCAATGAGGTGACAGTGGATGCCGACGTTGCTGGAAAGACTTGCAGCCTCTAGAAAGCTAAATCTGTGCTGACAATGCAGTCGGCAACAGCATCTGCCTTAGGAAAGTGACCAGCTGTCAGGTGGGAGTTTTTATTGTACTTCTCATGCTGTGCACTAATGAGCTGGATCAATGGCCACTCAACTTCCGCCTCAGGTTCACAGACGTGGTTCCGAGCTGCGGGATTCCCGTGCTCATCCAGGGCAATTTGAAAGGTAGGGTTAAAAAGACGCTTAAGGGTCTGACAAGTACCTCATAATGATCTCAATTACCTCGGCTGCCTCTGCCGTTCGGATCGCTGCCGCGCTGGCAAACACGCCCGAGGGAAAGGCGCGTGGAGGCAGGATGACGGCGGGTTCCCAACCCGCTCCAAGGTTTTTCAAATTTCCCTCCCGACCCGCCTCCAATTGCGCCCGCACGGACGCCAGAAAATTCCAGCCATAGTCTCCATCTTAGTTATAGAAAGAAAGACTTACATTTATATAGTGCCTTTCACAACCTCAGGACGTCCCGAAGCGCTTTACAGCCAATGAAGTACTTTTGAGGTGTAGTCACTGTTGTAATGTAGGAAACGCAACAGCCAATTTGCACACAGCAAGATCCCACAAACAACAATATGATAATGAACAGATCATCTGGTGTTTAGTGATGTTGATTGAGGGATAAATTTTGACCAGGACACCGGAAAAAACTCCACTGCGGGGGTGCAGTTTCAAAATGGGAACTGGGACTTTGAATTAGAACATAAGAACATAAGAAATAAGAGCAGGAGTAGGCCATACGGTCCCTCGAGCCTGCTCCGCCATTCAATAAGATCATGACCGATCATCGACCTCAACTCCACTTTCCCGCCTGATCTCCATATCTCTTGATTCCCCAAGAGTCCAAAAATCTATCAATTTCAGCCTTGAATATACTCAAAGAATTAGCATTCACAGCCCTCTGGGGCAGAGAATTCCAAAGATTCACACTCCTCTGAGTGCAGAAATTCCTCCTCCTCTCAGTCTTAATTGGCCTATCCCCTTATCCTGAGACTATGCCTCCTAGTTCTAGACACTCCAGCCACAGGGGAAACAACCTCTCAGCATCTACCCTGTCAATCCCCCTTCAGAATCTTGTATGTTTCAATGAGATCACCTCTCATTCTTCTAAACTCCAGAGAGTATTGGCCCATTCTACTCAATCTCTCATCATAGGACAGCCCTCTCATCCCAGGAATCAATCTAGTGAACCTTTGTTGCACCGCCTCCAAGGCAAGTATATCCTTCCTTAGATAAGGAGACCAAAACTGCACAGTACTCCAGGTGGTCTCACCAAGGCCCTGTACAATTGTAGCAAGACTTCTTTACTCTTATACTCCAACCCCCTTGCAATAAAGGCCAACATGCCATTTGCCTTCCTTATTGCTTGCTGTACCTGCATGCTAGCTTTCTGTGTTACTTGCACGAGGACACCCAAATCTCTCTGAACACCAACATTTGAAAGTCTCACCATTTAAAAAATATTCTGTTTTTCTATTCTTCCTACCAAAATGAATAACCTCACATTTCCCTACATTATACTCCATCTGCCACCTTACTGCCCACTCACTTAGTCTATCTATATCCCTTCACAGACTCTTTGTGTTCTCCTCACAGCTTACTGACCCACCTAGCTTTGTATCATCAGCAAACTTGGATACATTACACTCGGTCCCTTCATCTAGGTCATTAATATAGATTGTGAATAGTTGAGGCCCCAACACTGATCCTTGCGGCACCCCATTAGTTACAGCCTGCCAACCTGAAAAAGATCTGTTTATCCCTACTCTCTGTTTTCTGTCCGTTAACCAATCCTCTATCCATGCTACCACATTATGCCCAACCCCATGAGCCCTAATCTTGTGTAATAACCTTTTATGTGGCACCTTATCAAATGCCTTTTAGAAATCCAAATATACTACATCCACTGGTTCCCCTTTATCTACCCTGCTAGTTACATCCTCAAAAAACTCAAATAAATTTGTCAAACACGATTTCCCTTTCATAAAACCATGTTGACTCTGCCTAATCCTGTTATGATTTTCTAAGTGCCCTGATACCACTTCCTTAACAATGGATTCCAGCTTTTTCCTGACAACTGATGTCAGGCTAACTGGCCTGTAGTTCCCTTTTTTTTTCTCTCCCTCCTTTCTTGAATAGCGGTGTTACATTTGCGACCTTCCAATCCGACTGGGACCGTTCTAGAATCTGGGGAATTTTGGAAGATCAAAACCAATGCATCCACTATCTCTTCAGCCACCTCTTTTAGAACCCTAGGATGTAGGCTGTCAGGTCCAGGGGATTTGTCAGCTTTTAGTCCCATTAGTTTCCCTAGTACTTTTTCTCTACTAATATTAATTACTTTAAGTTCCTAACTCTTATTAGCCCCTTGATTCTCAGTTATTTTTGGTATGCTTTTTGTGTCTTATACTGTGAAGACAGATACAAAATATTTGTTTAATGTTTCTGCCATTTCCTTATTCCCCGTAATTTCTCCTGTCTCAGCCTTTAAGGGACCAACGTTTACTTTTGCTACTCTCTTTTTACATACTTGTAGAAGCTCTTACAATCTGCTTTTATATTCTTGTTAGTTTTCTCTCATATTCTGTTTTTTCCTTTTTTATCAATTTTTTGGTCAACCTTTGCTGGTTTCTGAAACTCTCCCAATCCTCAGGCTTACTATTATTCTTTGCAACATTATAAGCTTCTTCTTTCAATCTAATGCTATCCTTAACTTCTTTAGTTAGCCACGGTTGGATCACTTTTCCCGTGGAGTTTTTGTTTCTCAATGGAATGTATTTTTGTTGAGAATTATGAAATATTTCTTTAAATGCTAGCCACTGCTTATCTACTGCCATACCTTTTAATCTATTTTTCCAATCTACCTTAGCCAACTCACCCCTCATACCTATATAATTGGCTTTATTTAAGTTTAAGACTCTAGTTTCGGACTTAGGCAAGTCATTCTCAAAATTAAGGTGAAATTCTATCATATTATGATCACTCTGCCCCAGAGGATCCTTTACTATGAGATTGCTAATTAACCCTGTCTATTATTTTGAAATTTCCACACCAAACTGGAAGTCTCACTCTGCAATCTCTTATTCCCAACATGACTGGTGCCATTTCCAACCCCTGAAAACGGTAGGATGTCGAAGTCACAAATTCGCATTTTTATGTTCAAATTTACCCACCTTCGACCATCTTCACTCCCTTTTAACAGTGCAAAGTATGTGAAGACCCTTATCATTCTAACCTAACTCCTCTTTGGCGGGAAAGTTCAATGGAATTCGGGCAGCTTGTAAAACGGGCGGCCGGTCTGATCGCGTCAGTTTCCTGCCGGGCATATTAGGTTAAAATGATCCCTTTAGTTTTGCAAGTTATTTATTTTCTTCCAGGACTCTTCCAGTGGTGCTAGGTGTGTTTTAAAAATTCATTCTCTGGCTGTAGGTGTTGGCGAGACCGGCATTTATTGCCCATCCCTTGTTGCCCTGAGGATGTGGTGGTGGGCCTTCTTCTTAACGGTTTGTTATAACTGAGTGGCCACTTCAGAGGCCAGGCTGGGTAAGAACGGCAAGTTTCCTTCCATAAAGGACATCAGTGAACCAGTTGGGTTTTTACCACAATCCGACAGCTTCGTGGTTACTTTTACTGATTACTGGATTATTAGTCCAGTAACATAACCATTACACTACCCTAGCCAAAAAGGCACTATATTGGTGCAAGGTGTTATTTTTCAGGCTGCAGAATTAAAACTTTTGTTTCTGTAGTTTAACTTGTTCACCAGCAGATGGGGATATTGTACTAACTTTAATTCCCACCCCCTCCTCCATAGACCCATCCTGACTAGATTTCAAAATTTTGTGAGAAAAAAGAACAAGTTTCTAGCTGTTCCCCTTTCTCTTTTAAAAGGGACTGGGAATTGAACTTGTTTACTCACATGTAGCCATCAAGGGAGATCATTGAGAAGGATGATACACGGTAGAGCTCCCGGCAAAGATTAGGTGCAATGTAGAGCTCCTTCCTATGTTTCCCAAAAATGCTACTCAACCCCAAAACACAAAAGGAACTTCCTCCGTTCCTCCCAAACCCGCAACCACTACCACCTAGAAGGACAAGGGCAGCAGGCGCATGGGAACACCACCACCTCCAAGTTCCCCTCCAAGTCACACACCATCCTGACTTAGAAGTATGTCACCGTTCCTTCATCGTCACTGGGTCAAAACCCTGGAACTCCCTCCCTAACAGCACTGTGGGAGTACCTTCACCACACGGACTGCAGCGGTTCAAGAAGGTGGCTCAGTCACCACCTTCTCAAGGGCAATTAGGGATGGGCAATAAATGCTGGCCTTGCCAGTGACGCCCACATCCTGTGAATGAAAAATTAAAAAATCCAGGATTGTACACTTCACTGGTTACCAAAGAGCTAAAGGTGGCCTATTTGGAAAAGATAATCGGGCGGGGTGTGAAACAGGCTGACGGTTCGCTTTCGCCCATTTTGCACTACCGCCAAAGTCAAATTTCACGCCCTAAGATTTTCCCCAACACAGATGTAAAACCAACTGTTTTACAATCAGGCAGATTAGCTCTGTCTCCCTTTTAAAAATGGGTATGACACTGGCCAGTGTCCAGTGCTCTGGCACACATTCAATAGAGCCCTGAAATATAATATCTAGAGCCTCTGCAATTTCCCCCCTCAACTCCTTCAGGATCCGAGGATGTATCCCGTCAGGTCCTGGTGCTTTGTCTTCCCTTACCTTAATTAAGTTATCTAAAATGTTCCTTTTAACCATCACAATATCGCTCATCTCGCTCTCAACCACTTCAGGATTCACCTCTGCTCTGATATCCTTCTCTTTAGCAAAGACCGATTCAAAGTACTTATTAAATACCTCTACCGTATTTTGATAATCCTCTACAAATGGACAATATTCTCCTCGGGGTCCCACCTCGCTTTTAACCATTCTCTTTTTACTGATATGCTTGCCCCTATGCTTTCTTTTCTCTCTCACATGGCAGCTGTTGATGATTCTGCCATTGCCATTTACACCTCATCTAGAGTCATCTTTTGTTTCTTAACTTGTCCCATTACCATCTCCTTTTGCCTTGCACCATCATCCCTTTTGTCTTTTAATCTCTCCTGCCTTCCATCCTATCACAGACCTTCCCTTTGTTCTTTCCTCCCCTCCTCCCTTTCCCTGCCCCACTCTTGCTTAAAAATCTGTTAATTCTCCAACTTTTTCCAGTTCTGACGAAGGGTCATCGACCTGAAAAGTCAACTTTGTTTCTCTCTCCATGGTGCTGCCTGACCTGCTGAGTGTTTCCAGCATTTTCTGTTGTTGTTTCAGCTATCCAGCTTAATCCCACTTTCCAGCTCTTGGTCCGTAGCCTTGTAGGTTACGGCACTTCAAGTGCATATCCAAGTACTTTTAAATGTGATGAGCGTTTCTGCCTCTACCACCCTTTCAGGCAGTGAGTTCCAGACCCCCACCACCCTCTGGGTGAAAAAAATTCTCCACAACTCTAATCCTTCTACCAATTACTTTAAATCTATGCCCCCTGGCTATTGACCTCTCTGCTAGGGGAAGTAGATCTTTCCTATCTAGGCCCCTCATGATTTTATAAACCTCAATCAAGTCTCCCCTCAGCCTCCTCTGTTCCAAAGAAAACAACCCCAGCTTAGCCAATCATTCCTCATAGCTAAAATTCCCCAGCCCAGGCAACATCCTCATAATTGCCCCTCTGTACCCTCTCTAGTGCAATCACATCTTTCCTGTAATGAGGTGACCAGAACTGCATGCAGTACTCTAGCTGTGGCCTAACTAGTGTTTTATACAGTTGAAGCATAACCACCCTGCTCTTATTTTTTTTTTAATTTTTAAAAAAAATTTAAAATTCGTTTTTATGGGATGTGGGCGTCGCTGGCAAGGCCAGCATTTATTGCCCATCCCCAATTGCCCTTGAGAAGGTGATGGTGAGCCACCTTCTTGAACCACTGCATTCCGTGTGGTGAAGGTACTCCCACAGTGCTGTTAGGGAGGGAGTTCCAGGATTTTGACCCAGCGACGATGAAGGATCGGTGATATACTTCTAAGTCAGGATGATGTGTGACTTGGAGGGGAACTTGGAGGTGGTGGTGTTCCCATGCGTCTGCTGCCCTTGTCCTTTCTATGCCTCAGCTAATAAAGGCAAGTATCCCGTATGCCTTCTTAACCACCTTATCTACCTGTCCTGCTACCTTCGGGGATCTGTGGACGTGCACTCCAAGGTCCCTCTTTTCCTCTACACTTTTCAGTATCCTACCATTTATAGTGTATTCCCTCTGCCTTGTCAACCCTCCCCAAATGCATTACCTCACACTTCTCCAGATTGAATTACATTTGCCACTTTTCCGCCCACCTGACCAGTCCATTGATACCTTCCTGCAGTTTCTTCCTCACTATCAACCACATGACCAATTTCTGTATCATCTGAAAACTTCTTAATCATGGCCCCTACATTGAAGTGTAAATCATTGATGTATACCACAAAAAGCAAGGTACCTAGTACTGAGCCCTGTGGAACCCTACTGGAAACAGCTTTCCAGTCACAAAAACATCCATCGACCATTACCCTTTGCTTCCTGCCACTGAGCCAATTTTGGATCCAACTTGCCACTTTCCCTTGGATCCCATGGGCTTTTACTTTTCTGACCAGTCTGCCATGTGGGGCCTTATCAAAACCCTTGCTAAAATCCATGTAGACTACAGCAAACACACTACCCTCATCGACCCTCCTTGTTACCTCCTCAAAAAATTCAATCAAGTTAGTCAGACACGACCTTCCCTTAACAAATCCATGCTGACTGTCCTTGATTAATCCGTGCCTTTCTAAATGACGATTAATACTGTCCCTCAGAAATGTTTTCCAACAATTTACCCATCACCGAGGTTAGGCTGACTGACCTGTAATTACTCGGTCTATCCCTTTCTCACTTTTTAAACAATGGTACAATGCCAGCAGTCCTCCAGTCCTCCGGCACCACACCTGTAGCCAGAGAGGATTGAAAAATGGTCAGAGGGACTCAGAGCCTCCACTATTTCCTCCCTTGCTTCTCTTGTGTGAAGAGAAAAAGATTGGTGAAGTCAAGCATAGGTCCCTTGCAGTCAGAATCAGGGGAATTTATAATGGGGAACAAAGAAATGGCTGACGAATTAAATACATACTTTGGTTCTGTCTTCACAAAGGAGGACACAAATAACCTCCCAGAGATGTCGGGGAACATAGGGTCTAATGAGAGGGAGGAATTGAATGAAATCAGTATTTGTAGGGAAATGGTGTTAGGGAAATTGACGGGATTGAAGGCCGATAAATCCCCAGGACCTGATAATCTACATCCTAGGGTACTTAAAGAAGTGGCCCTAGAAATAGTAGATGCATTGCTGGTCATCTTCCAAAATTCTATAGACTCTGGAACAGTCCCCATGAATTGGAGGGTAGCTAATGTAACCCCACTATTTAAAAAAGGCGGTAGAGAGAAAACGAGGAATTATAGACCGGTAAGCCTGACATCGGTAGGGGGGAAAATGCTAGAGTCCATTATAAAAGATGTAACAGCAGAGCACTTGGAAAACAGTGACAGGATCGGACAAAGTCAACATGGATTTACAAAAGGTAAATCATGCTTGACTAATCTACTGGAATTTTTGAGATGTAACTGGTAGAATAGACAAGGGAGAACCAGTGGATGTGGTGTATTTGGACTTTCAGAAGGCTTTCGATAAGGTCCCACATAAGAGATTAGCGTGCAAAGTTAAAGCACATGGGATTGGGGGTAAGGTATTGACTTGGATAGAGAACTGGTTGGCAGATGGGAAATAATGGGTCTTTTTCCGAGTGGTAGGCAGTGACTAGTGGGGTACCGCAGGGATCGGTGCTAGGACCCCAGCTAGTCACAAAAAAATTAATGATCTAGACGAAGGAACTAGATGTAATATCGCCAAGTTTGCAGACGACACAAAGCTGGGTGGGCTTGTGTGCTGTGAGGAGGATGCAGAGAAACTCCAGTATGATTTGGACAGGTTGGGTGATTGGGCAGATGCATGGCAGATGCAGTATAATGTGGATAAATGCGAGGTTATCCACTTTGGTGGCAAAAACAGGAAGACAGATTATTATCTGAACGGCAATAGATTGGGAAAAGGGGAAGTGCAACGAGATCTGGGAGTCCTTGTGCACCAGTCGCTGAAGGTAAGCATGCAGGTGCAGCAGGTGGTTAAGAAGGCAAATGGTATGTTGGCCTTCATAGTGAGAGGATTCGAGTACAGGAGCAATGATGTCTTGCTGCAGTTGTACAAGGCCTTGGTGAGACCACACCTTGAGTATTGTGTGCAATTTTGGTCGCCTTATCTGAGGAAGGATGTTCTTGCCATGGAGGGAGTGCAGCGAAGATTTACCAGACTGATACCTGGGATGGCAGGAATGACGTATGAAGAGAGATTGGGTCGATTAGGTTTATATTCGCTAGAGTTTAGAAGAATGAGAGGGGATCTCATCGAAACTTATAAAATTCTAACAGGACTAGACAGACTAGATGCAGGAAGGATGTTCCCAATGGCGGGGGAGTGCAGAACCAGTGGTCACAGTCTAAGGATAAGGGGTAAGCCATTTAGGACTGAGATGAGGAGGAATTTCTTCACCCAGAGTGTGGTGAACCTGTGGAATTCTCTGCCACAGAAGGCAGTTGAGGCCAAGTCATTAAATATATTCAAGAAGGAGTTAGATATATTTCTTAAGGCTAAAGGGATCAAGGGATATGGGGAGAAAGCAGGGACAGGGTACTGAATTTGGATGATCAGCCATGATCTCATTAAATGGCGGAACAGGCTCGAGGGGCCGAATGGCCTACTCCTCCTATCTTCTATGTTTCTATGTTGACAGCCTGGGATACATTTCATCCGGGCCTGGCGATTTATCTACTTTCAAAGATGCTAATCCCTTTAATATTTCCTCTTTCACTATGTTTATCTCATCTAATATTTCACACTCCTCCTCCTTAACTACAATGTCTGCATCGTCCCTCTCTTTTGTGAAGACAGATGCAAAATATGCATTAAGAACCATACCCACGTCTCCACACACAGGTTACCTTTATGATCTCTAATAGGCCCTACTCTTTCTTTAGTTATCCTCTTGCTCTTTATGTATTTATAAAACATCTTTGGGTTTTCCTTGATTTTACTTGCCAATATTTTTTCATGCCCTCTCTTTGCTTTCCTAATTTCCTTTTTAATTTCATCCCTGCACTTTCTATACTCCTCTAGGCTTTCTGCAGTAATTTACCTCTCGGTATCTGACATAAGCTTCCCTTTTTTGCCGTAACCTACCTGTATGCTCCTTGAAATCCAGGGGGCTCTAAATTTGGGAGTCCCACCCTTTTTCTTTGTGGGAACATATTTGCTCTGAACCCTCACTATCTCCTCCTTGAATGCCTCCCACTGCTCTGACACTGATTTACCTTCAAGTAGCTGTTTCCAGTCCATTTTTGCTAACTCACATCTCAGCTTAGTAAAATTGGCCTTTTCCCCAATTGAGAACTTTTACTCCTGGTCTATCTTTGTCCTTTTCCATAACTACGCTAAGTCTAACTGAATTATGATCACTACCACCAAAATGCTCTCCCACTGATGCCCCTTCCACCTGCCCATCTTCATTCCCTAAAACTAAGTCCAGAACCGCGCCCTCTCTTGTTGGGCTTGCTACGTACTGGCTAAAAAAGTTCTCCTGAATGCATTTTAAGAATTCTGTGCCCTCTATACCGTTTACACTGATTATATCCCAGTTAATGTTAGGGTAGTTGAAATCCCCCACTATTACTGCCCTATTGTTCTTGCAGTTCTCAGAAATTTGCCGACTTATTTGCTCTTCTATCTCCCTCTGACTATTCGAAGGTCTATAGTACACTCCCAGCAGTGTAATTGCCCCTTTTTTGTTCTTCAGTTCAACCAATATGGCCTCATTGGATAATCCTTCTAAGATATCATCCCTCCTCACAGCTGTAATTGTTTCTTTATCCAATATTGCGAATCCCCTCTCCTTTTTTATCCCCCTCTCTATCTCCTCTGAAAACCCTGTAACCAGGAATGTTGAGTTGCCATTCCTGCCCTTCTTTCAGCCATGTTTCAGTAAGCTCATCACTTAGTTAGCTCATTCCTCATCTTTCTAACAATCTGCCCTAATTCAGTCTGGTGTTCTAGTTTTTGTACCAAATTTTTCTCTTTCCAGTTGGATCTTAAACTTTATCATATTGTAGCCGCTACTCCCAAGGTGCTCACCCACATTTAGTTCATCTACCTGATCTATTTCATGACTTATAAACCAGATCTAGCAACACCTCCGCACTTGTAGGCATCTGAACATACTGCTTGAGGAAGCAGTCCTGCACACATTTTAGGAATTCCATTCCTTTTCTCCATTTACTCCCTCTCTGTTCCAATCGATAAGTGGATAATTAAAATCTCTCAGTACAATAATTGTGTTATTGCTACTCATCTCTTTATTCTGGTTGCAGGTTTCCCCCTACTTCCTTTCCACAATTTGGAGATCTGTAAAAAAATCTTTGAGCTCCAATCATATTAACTCTATCTGTACCCCTTCCTGGTCTACATCAACCCTCTCTATCCAATATCATACAGGGTACTATCAATAAGTGTTCCCTCTCTAACCAATATCATAGAATAATAGAATTATAGAAAGTTACAGCACGGAAGGAGGCCATTTCGGCCCATCGTGTCTGCGCCGGCCAACAAAGAGCTATCCAGCCTAATTCCACTTCCCAGCTCTTGGTCCGTAGCCCTGCAGGTTAGAGTATCCCAAGTGCACATCCAAGTACTTTTTAAATGTGGTTAGGGTTCCTGCCTCTACCACCCTTTCAGGCAGTGAGTTCCAGACCCCCACAACCCTCTGGGTGAAGAAATTTCCCCTCAAATCCTATCATACTATCAATAAATGTTCCCTCTCTAACCAATATCATACTATCAATAAATGTTCCCTCTCTATCCAATATTGTTACTCTCTGAGCTTCATCCCCTTATGCCCCCACCTCAATGAATTCCGAGCTCGGCACGATGCTGAGCTCTTTTTCCGCCGCCTTCGCCTCCGTGCCCACTTCTTTGGCCAGGAGTCTTCCCCCCGCACAGCCAACCCTTTCTCCCGCTTTCAGAATTCTCGTTCTACCTGGACCCCTCCCTTTGGCCTCTTACCCTCTCTAGATCTTTTCACTGCAAACTGCCGGCGTGACATCGGCCGTCTCCATTTCTCTGCTCCCCTCACTCACTCCAACCTACCTCCCTCTGAACTTGCAGCACTCCATTCTCTCAGATCCAACCCCAACATTGTCATTAAACCTGCTGACAAGGGTGGTGCTGTTGTTGTTTGGTGAACCGACCTCTACCTAGCGGAAGCTGAACACCAACTCTCCGACACCTCCTCCTAGACCATGACCCCACTACCGAACATCAAGCCATCAAGCCAAGACTGTCACTGACTTCATCTCCTCTGGAGATCTTCCCCCCACGGCTGCCAACCTCATAGTTCCCCAACCCCGCACAGCCCGCTTCTACCTCCTTCCCAAGATCCACAAACAGGACTGCCCTGGTAGACCCATCGTTTCAGCCTGTTCTTGCCCCACGGAACTTATCTCTTCCTATCTCAACTCTATTTTTTCTCCCCTTGTCCAGTCCCTTCCCACCTATATCCGCGACTCTTCCGACGCCCTCCGCCACTTTAACAGTTTCCAGTTTCCTGGCCCCAACCGCCTCCTTTTCACTATGGACGTACAATCCCTCGACACCTCCATCCTCCACCAGGATGGCCTGAGGGTGCTCCGCTTCTTCCTTGAACAGAGGCCCAACCAGTCCCCATCCACCAGCACCCTCCTCTGCCTGGCTGAACTTGTTCTCACATTGAACAACTTCTCCTTTAACTCCACTCACTTCCTCCAAATTAAAGGTGTTGCTATGGGAACCCGCATGGGTCCTAGCTATGCCTGCCTTTTCATGGGATATGTGGAACACTCTTTGTTCTTTGTTCCAGTCCTACTTAGGTCCCCTCCCTCACCTCTTTTTCCGGTACATTAATGACTGTATCGGTGCCGTTTCCTGCTCTCGCCCTGAACTAGATAATTTCATTCACTATGCTTCCTATTTCCACCCTTCCCTCACCTTCACATGGTCCATCTCCGACTCTTCCCTTCCCTTCCTCGACTTCTCCGTCTCCATCTCTGGGGATAGGTTATTGACAAACATTCACTACAAGCCCACTGACTCCCACAGCTACCTGGACTACACTTCCTCCCAACCCACCTCCTGTAAGGACTCTATTCCATTCTTCCAGTTTCTCCGTCTCTGCCGCATCTGCTCTGACGATGCCACCTTCCACACCAGTGCTTCCGACATGTCTTCCTTTTTCCTCAACCGAGGATTCCCCTCTACAGTGGTTGACACGGCCCTTAACCGTGTCCGTTCTATCTCCCGCACTTCTGCCCTCACCCCTGCCCCTCCCTCCCGGAACCACGATAGAGTTCCCCTTGTCCTCACCTTTCACCCCACCAGCCTCCACATTCAACGGATCATCCTCCGCCATTTTCGCCACCTCCAGCGTGATCCCACCACCAAATGCATCTTCCCCTCACCTCCCCTTTCAGCATTCTGTAGGGACCGCTCCCTCCGTGACACCCTAGTCCACTCCTATATTGCCCCCAACACCCCTTCCCCTTCGCCTGGCACCTTCCCGTGCAAGCGCAGGAGATGCAACACATGCTCTTATACCTCCCCACTTCCCACTGTCCAGGGCCCCAAACACCCCTTCCAGGTGAAATAGCGATTTACTTGTACTTCCTGCAATTTAGTATACTGTATTCGCTGCTCACGATGTGGTCTCCTCTATACTGGGGAGACCAAACGCAGATTGGGTGACCGCTTTGCGGAACACCTCCGTTCAGTCCGTAAGGGTGACCCCAAGCTTCCGGTCGCCTGTCACTTTAATTCACCGCTCCACTCCCACTCAGACCTCACTGTCCTCGGCCTCTTGCATTGTTCCACGGAAGCTCAGCGTAAGCTCGAGGAACAGCACCTCATCTTTCAATTAGGCACTCTACAGCCCTCTGGACTCAACATTGAGTTCAACAATTTCAGATCATAACCCCGGCCCCTACCATATATATATATATATTTCTTTTTTCCACACTTTTTGTTTGGCCTTCTGTTCTTCTCTCCCACATGGCAGCTGTCCTTCATTCTGCCAGCGCAATTTACACTTCATCTAGAACCATCCTTTGTTCCTTAACCTGTCACATTACCATCCCCTTTTGCCTTGAATATCTCTTAATGTCTCTTAAACTCTCCTGCTTTCTATCCTATCACAGACCTTCCCTTTTGTTCTTTCATCCCCTCCCCCATTTCCCAGCCACTACACTTGCTTAAAAATCTGTTCCGTTTCCTGCTTTTTTCCAGTTCTGACGAACGGTCATTGATCTGAAACGTTAACTCTGTTTCTCTCTTCACAGATGCTGCCTGACCTGCTGAGTGTCTCCAGCATTTTCTGTTTTTATTTCAGATTTCCAGCATCTGCAGTATTTTCTTTTTGTAAGGAGAGCCAACATGGGTTTGTAAAAGGCAGATCATGTTTGACTAATCTAATTGAATTTTTTGATGAAGTAACAGAGAGGATCGATGAAGGGAATGCAATGGATGTTGTCTACATGGATTTTCGGAACACGTTTGACAAAGTGCCACATAGAAGGCTGGTTAACAAAATTGAGGCTCATAGAATAGGTGGGTCAGTGGCAGCTTGGATAAGGAATTGGCTTAAGGACAGTAAACAGCGAGTTGTGGTAAATGGCTGTTTTTCAGACTGGAGGATGGTAGACAGTGGTGTTCCCCAAGGGTCAGTGCTGGGGTTACTGCTTTTTTTGATATATATAAATGACCTGGATATTGGAATACAGAGTAGAATTCTAAATTTGCCGATGACATCAAACTTGGGGGTGTGGCAAACAGTGATGATGAGACCAATCGACTGGCAACAGGACATAGAAAGGCTAGCAGAATGGGCAGATAAGTGGCAGATGGAATTTAATACAGAGAAGTGTGAGGTGATGCATTTTGGCAGAAGGAACAGGGAGAGGCAATATACACTTAATGGCACAGTTTTAAAGAGTGTGCAGCGACAGAGGGACCTGGGTGTTAATGTGCATAGGTGCCTGAAGGTGGCAGGACATATTGAGAGAGTGGTTAGCAAAGCATATGAGATCTTGGGCTTCATAAATAGAGGTATTGAGTACAAAAGTAGAGAAGTTATGCTGAACCTTTATAAAGCGCTGGTTAGGCCACAACTGGAGTATTGCGTCCAGTTCTGGTCACCACACTTTAGGAAGGATGTGAAGGCCCTTGAGAGGGTGCAGAGGAGATTTACCAGAATGGATCCGGGGATGGGGGATCTTAGCTACAAGGACAGGTTGGAGAAGCTGGATTTGTTTTCATTAGAGCAATAGTGGCATAGTGGTTAGCACTGTTGCCTCACAGCGCCAGGGACCCGGGTTCGAATCCAGCCTCGGGTGACTGTCTGTGTGGAGTTTGCACATTCTCCCCGTGTCTGCGTGGGTTTCCTCTGGGTGCTCCGGTTTCCTCCCACAGTCCAAAGATGTGCGGGTTAGGTTGATTTGGCTATGATAAATTGACCCTTAGTGTTAGGGGGATTAAATACGTGGGGTTATGGGGATAGGGTGGGATATGTGTCGGTGCAGGCTCGATGGGCCGAAATGGCCTCTATCTGCACTGTGGGGATTCTGTGGGATTCTGTGAAAGGAGTTTGAGGGGTGATTTGATAGAGGTGTACAAGATTATGACGGGTTTGGATAGGCTAGACAGGGAAAGGCTGTTCCCACTAGTTGATGGTACAAGGACTAGGGGACACAGATTTAAGGTTTTGGGCAAGAGATACAGGGGGGATGTGAAGAAAAACTTTGTTACGCAACGAGTGGTGATGACCTAGAATTCACTGCCGATGGAAGTGGTGGAAGCGGAGACACTCAATGTTTTCAAGGGGAGACTGGATAGGCACTTGAGGGAAATAAACTTGCAGGGCTACGGGGATAGAGCGGGGGAATGGGACTGACTGGATTGCTGTACGTACAGAGAGCCGGCATGGACTCGATGGGCCGAATGGCCTCCTTCTGTGCCGTTATGACTTTATGACATCTATGAATATTATCCTCATCTGTTTCTCCCTACAAATAATTTTACATTCTGCTTCTAACAACGCAAAGTTATTATTAACAGTTAAAATTAAAATTATCCAATAGTTCAAATTAAGCAATGTAAATACCACGAAGTTGAAACTTAGGCCAGAATGTTGCCAACGCTCAGGGGGCGGGTTTGGAGGTGGGACCGCTAGCAAAATCGCAAAGATTGACAGTGGGCAGGAAACCTGCTGTCAACCCCCCTCCAATCAATCTTCCCAAGTGTCGGGTCCCCGATTTGCGCAGGGACAAGACACCTAGCGGCGGGAAGAGGATTATAGCCACTTAACTGGCTGTTAACAGGTAGTTAACAGGCTCTTTTTCAATTTTGACACTTCTACTTTGGGCTTCCCGACGTCCGGGTAAGTGTGGCTTGTTGTGAGTCTGCTGTAATGTTTCTGCATTGATGACAGCTGCAGAAGTGGTGTGAAGGATCCAATGGTGCACTGGTGAGTTTCAGAGGTAAGAAAATGATGGAAATTTCATTTTTAATGCATTTAGACTTTTCTGTAGGTAACAAGTTTTGGATTGTGTGTGTAGTCCCACCTCATTGGGAGAACCTCTCTCACCAGTGACAGATCACTTCTGTAACCTCACCTGCAGCTGCCATCTGTTCTAGCCTAAGGAGGGAGTCACTGGAGAGCCTGGGTGCAAGGGCTCACCTGTGAACAGTGATTGTCAGTGTTTGCAGCACCTCAATGCTGTCAAACACTGGGAAATCAGCTGGCAAAAAAAATTGTGCGTGGTCCCTTTAAGAAAACCGGCAGATGACGCGTCATTAAATGACGTCATCTGACCGGCTTCCTCATAATTGGCCGGCAAGCCCGCAGGGCGGGCTTAACAAGGCCAACTGACGTAAAATCACGTCTGTGGGCCGGATGCAGCTGGGGGCGGGACTGGAACCCGGAAACCAGCTGACCCGCTCCCAAGCCGCATCGATCAAGAAAATCGTGGCCTTAGTGCTGAAATAGATTTGAATTATCAAATGAACTTTGAATTAAGAGGAGTAGACTGCTTAAGGTTGACCAAGCACAACCTGCCTTGTGGAAATCTGTGCTAACTGGCATTAATTAGCTCCTGTTTCTCCCAGTACTTGGTCATTTGATCCTGTCTTGTAGTTTCTAGTAGTTTACCAACAACTGAAGTAAGACTAACCGACCTATAATTTCCTGACTTTTTTCTGCCTCCTTTTTTGAAGAGGGGAGTGGCACAATTTATCTTTCCATTGGATTTTAGAAAATTATAGTCCCAGAGCCTCTGCTATTTCTACCCTAGCCTTTCTTCAGGATCCTCAGACGCCAATCTTTCTAATTAACTTCTTTAGTACATCAAGCGGCATTCTGGAAAATTCTCAACTCATCTTCCAATGTATGCGGTTTTGTGGGTGGCTGAGGGCCCCTTTCATTTGGGTTTGAAAAGTCACAAATGAATCTCAGTAAGGTTATAAGCAAAATACTGCGGATGCTGGAAATCTGAAATAAAAACAGGAAATGCTGGAAATACTCAGCAGGTCAGGCGGCATCTGTGGAGAGAGAAACAGGGGGGAATTTTAACCCCCAAAAAATGGGTGGGTTGGGATCGGATGGGAAGGTAAAGTGTTAAAAAACTGAATCCTGACTACAACCCGCCTCCAACCTGCCCACTTCCGGTTTCAACGGAGGCGGGACAGGAGGCGGGCAGCCAACCCGTTCCCAGGAGGCGGGTTGCACATTTAAATATTATAATGAGGCTGGTGTGCCTCAGATTTAACCACCATTTTAAATTTAACTGGGTTTCACAGGCCTCGGGGAACCCGACAGCTAATGGAAGGCAAGGACAGCCTTTACACTTACCTCCTGGATCCAGCGCCCCTGCCTAACCCACCCCCCATGATCGGAGACTCCCCACGAGGCCTCCGATCACCTTCCCAGACTCCCCCCGCGATGATCATCAGGCCGGCCCCGGTTCCTCTCGCCTCCGCCCCCTGCCAGATGCTCCGGAGTCTGGCCCCGATATTCGCTCCCTCCCCCACCGATGCTCCAGCCCCAATGTTCACTCTCTCCACCGCCTCCAATGCTCCTGTGTCCGGCCCCAGTCCGTTCTTTCCTCCTCCCCCGATGCTTTTCCCGGGTCTCCCGACTGCTTCCGAGACCGCCGCCTGCTCCCAACCCGCCTCCCGATTAAAATTCCGGCCAACATTTCAGGTCAATGACCTGCTGTTTCTCTCTCCACAGATGCTGCTTGACCTGCTGAGTATTTGCCAGCATTTTCTGTTTTTAGCCCAGTAAGGTTAATCACATTTTGATGGGGCCCAGCAGGCTAAGGGAAAGTATATTCGGCAGTCACAGCTGTTTCATATTGTGGCCGATAGCATGCTGACATCGCTTAATGTGTTCCTTTATTGCTTACTCTAATGGTGGAAGTACTATTTTTAGAAATTTTTCACCATGTTTCCTATCATTTGAATTTGGAAGAAAACAAAATCACCTAAAAGAAAAAGTTGCTGAGAAGGAGGAAGGAAAACATACAGCAGCACTTTTTTTATTCGTTTATGGGATCTGGGCATCACTGGCAAGGCCAGCATTTATTGCCCATCTCTAGTTGCCCTTGAGAAGGTGGGGGATTCGACGATGGTAATGCCGTTGAATGTCAAGAGGCAGTGGTTAGACTCTCGCTTGTTGGAGATAGTCATTGCTTGGCACTTGTGTGGCGCGAATGTTACCTGCCACTTATCAGCCCAAGCCTGAATGTCGTCCAGGTCTTGCTGCATGCGGGTATGGACTGCTTCATTATCTGAGGAGTTGCGAATGGCACTGAACACTGTGCAGTCATCAGCGAACATCCTCATTTCTGACCTTATGATGGAGGGAAGGTCATTGATGAAGCAGCTGAAGATGATTGGGCCTAGGACACTGCCCTGACTAACTCCTGCACCGATGTCCTGGTGCACCTGGTGCTGCTCCTGGCATGCTCTTCTACACTCCTTATTGAACCAGGGTTGGTCCCCTGGCTTGATGGCAATGGTAGAGTGAGAGATATGCCGGGCCATGAGGTTACAGATTGTGGTGGAATGCAATTCTGCTGCTGTTGATGGCCCACAGCGCCTCATGGATGCCCACTTTTCATCTGCTAGATCTGTTCTGAATCTATCCCATTTAGCATGGTGGTAATGCCACACAACACGATGGAGGTGTCCTCAGTGTTAAGATGGGACTTTGTCTCCACAATGACTGTGCGGTGGTCACTGCTACCAATGCTGTCTTGGACAGATGCATCTGCGACAGGTAGATTGGTGAGGACGAGGTGCAATAGGTTTTTCCCTCGTGTTGGTTCTCTCACCACCTGTCGCAGGCCCAGACTGGCAGTTGTGTCCTTCAGGACTCGGCCAGCTCGGTCAGTAGTGGTGTTACCGAGCCACTCTTGGTGATGGATATTGAAGTCCCCCACCCAGAGTACATTCTGTGCCCTTGCTACTCTCAGTGCTTCTTCCAAGTGGTGTTCAACATGGAGGAGTACTGATTCATCAGCTGAAGGAGGGCAGTGGATGGTAATCAGCAGGAGGTTTCCTTGCCCAAGCTTGACCTGAAGCCAAGAGACTTCGTGGGGTCCAGAGTCAATGTTGAGGACTCCCAGTGCCACTCCCTCCCGACTGTATACCACTGTGCCGGCACCCCTGGTGGGTCTGTCCTGCCAGTGGCATGAGTATCTGTTGTAAACAAGTGGGTTATTGAAGTTCAAAGAAATTGCTGTTGTCGGACAAGAGGAGCCAATGGCTGGCCAGGAATGACGAGACAGGTTGGCTAGCCAACCTGGACGAGGAACAGAAGGACCAAGCCATCGGGAGGGTGTAGGGACCCTGATTTCACTTGGGATGGAGTAGTGTTAAAGGTCACCTAGAATAACACTATTATGAATAGAGAAATTAAATCAAATATGTCTGCTTCTTGACTCTCTCTGCTCCTGAGTCATATTGAAACCTAAACAAATGCCGAGACAGACTCATAGATATTGATCTACAGTTTGGAAAACCATAAATATTGTAAGTCAAGACATGTTCTAATTAACTCAGACTAAACAATATAACAAAGCCACCCTTTGATGTTGAGGCATTTGAAACACTCTAGATTTATCTGGATGTGTCAGATCTAGTTGTGTTTTGGAGTTAATATTTGCCTAGGCATTTCAATGCCTAATAGTTGTTGGTGTTTTAGTTCCGAGCATTGGGTGAGTATCTTTTTGGTTGGTGCAGGTGAATACTTGAGGTTGGGAGGAGGAGGTAAGTAACAAGCATGTTGTACAATGAGCAAAACTGCAGCTAAATTAGAACATCGGTGGTCTTTGGAAGTTTCCTTATGGAGAGTTTTGTTTCATTCATTCACGGGCTGTGGGCGTCGCTGGCAAGGCCAGCATTTATTGCCCATCCCTAACTGCCCTTGAGAAGGTGGTGGTGAGCCGGCATCTTGAACCGTTGCAGTCCGTGTGGTGAAGGTACTCCCACAGTGCTGTTAGGGAGGGAGTTCCAGGATTTTTACTCAGCGACGATGAAAGAATGGCAATATATTTCCAAGTCAGGATGGTGTGTGATTTGGAGGGGAACTTGGAGGTCATGGTGTTCCCATGCGCCTGCTGCCCTTGTCCTTCTAGGTGGTAGAGGTCGAGGGTTTGGGAGGTGCTGCCGAAGTAATGGTCTTTTTCTGTTTCCAGTCTTCTCCTAAACAAAATCCAGATACACATCCGACAAAAATGAAATATATGCTAAATAAGGATTCCTCAAAATGGATGACTAGGCCAATTAAGATGGGAATAAAAAATAAAAACAAACTATGTAAAGCGTGCAGAAAACAGGAGGGAGAGAACCTTGGGAGGAGTATAATAATTTTCAGGAGAAAAGGGAAAGCAGAACTGCAACGAGTGCCCCAGTGATGATTATAGCAAAAGATATTAACCATATGTTAATAAATTCTTCCAGTATCACAGCAGTATAAAGAGGAAGATAAAACTCCAAAATATTAAAGTGGCAGTAAAAGTAAAAATAAAATAGTTAATAAATAACACTTGTATTTATGTAGCTTATCACATCAAAATGTCTTGATGTGCTGCACACCAAGGGTTACTTTGAAGGGCAGTGACTGTAGTGTAAATAAATGAATATTTTCCACAAGGTACTCGAGGTGCAAGATACGATACAACAAAAGCAAAATACTGCGAACGCTGGAAATCTTCAATAAAAACAGACAATTCTGGAAACACTCAGCAGGCCAGGCAGCATCTGGTCACCGAGTATAATGTAGGGAAATGTAAGGTTATTCATTTGGTAGGAAGAATAGAAAAACAGAATATTTTTTAAATGGTGAGAAACTTTCAAATGTTGGTGTTCAGAGAGATTTGGGTGTCCTCGTGCAAGAAACACAGAAAGCTAGCGTGCAGGTACAGCAAGCAATAAGGAAGGCAAATGGCATGTTGGCCTTTATTGCAAGGGGGTTGGAGTATAAGAGTAAGGAAGTCTTGCTACAATTGTACAGGGCCTTAGTGAGACCACACCTGGAGTACTGTGCACAGCTTTGGTCTCCTTATCTAATGAAGGATATACTTGCCTTGGAGGCGGTGCAATGAAGGTTCACTAGATTGATTCCTGGGATGAGAGGGCTGTCCTATGATGAGAGATTGTGTAGAATGGGCCTATACTCTCTGGAGTTTAGAAGAATGAGAGGTGATCTCATTGAAACATACAAGATTCTGAAGGGGATTGACAGGGTAGATGCTGAGAGGTTGTTTTCCCTGTGGCTGGAGTGTCTAGAACTAGGGGGCATAGTCTCAGGATAAGGGGTAGGCCATTTAAGACTGAGATAAGGAGGAATTTCTTCACTCAGAGGGTTGTGAATCTTTGGAATTCTCTGCCCCAGAGGGCTGTGCATGCTGAGTCTTTCAGTATATTCAAGGCTGAGATAGATAGATTTTTGGACTCGAGGGGCAATCAAGGGATACGGGGACGGGGCGGGAAAGGGGTGTTGAGGTCGATGATCAGCCATGATCTTATTGAATGGTGGAGCAGGCTCGAGGGGCCGTATGGCCTACTCCTGCTCCTATTTTTTATGTTCTTAACTCTGTTTCTCTCTCCACAGATGCTGCCTGGTCCGCTCAGTGTTTTTCTGTTTGTAGTGCACAAGCTGTGCACGGTATGCTGGGACTCATTAAAATATGTAAATCCTTGAAAAATGGCACCTTGTCGAATTAGCTGTCTTTAGACGAGACTCGCCGACCGAAACAAGCTTCTTAAAGGGAGAGGATATATTTTTAAGTACGTACATTTTCTTTAATACATTTTCCTTTGTTCTTTACTGTATGCTTGGAATAGTCTACCAAGCAAGTAATAGAGGCAAAATACCCGGGGGGCGGGGGTGGGGGGATGATTTAATCTGTTCACTGTAGTGAAATCACAAGCATGTTCCCCACATAGGCACATTTGTAATTTGGATACAAATAGCAAACAGAGAAAATCTACCCCTGGAGTTTTTCAAATTAGAATTAGATGCCACGATGCATCAGCTTCAGATGGTTTTTGCCCGTCCCTGGCGTGCAACGTCCTTCTTGTTTCATGGTGAATGATGGGACTTTTAACAGGAGTGTGTGCAGACAGTTCTGTGGTTATGGTCAGAGACTCAGGGGTGGCGCTATTCAAGGGCGGGATTTTTGGAAGTTTGCCACAGGTCGAGCTTGTTTACAAAGCTGTCAACTTCGGACAAATCCTCGGTCTGAGATTTTCAGTCGTGAGCCGTATACCTGAGGTAAAGTTTTGCGGCCAAATTATAAGCATCAAGCTGCTTCAGTCAAATGGGCTGGAGGAGATGGCCATGCGCCATTGATATCTTTGCCTTTAAAAACTGTTTATTTAAAGCTTTTTCCAAAGAAAAGAGGGACAAATTAAAATCAGCTGTCTACATCTCAGGCAATGAAGACAAGCTCACCATGTCCACCCGGAAAACAAAAGTAGAGAAGAAAAACTCAGCATAAAGGTTTGGTTAACAAACATAACTAAGTTACAAATCAAAAGAAACTACAAATGCTGTAAATCTGAAATAAGAACAGCAAATGCTGAAAGCACACAACCGATCCATCATAATGGAAAAGACAAATTGGGTAATCTTGACTTTGTGCAATAGCGTGAAACGGCTGATAGCGAATGGGTTTTTATCTCGTTTTTCACCTCTCTCAGGAGACCACATGGTTTTGGGTGGGGTGGGGTAGGGAGCAACGTTCCCGCTAAGCTGCGTGACCATGCAGCGGTCTGGAGGTCCCGCACAGGCTGCTAACCGGCTTTTAAATGGGAGAAACTCTGCATGCACGAAAATTTGAATGGGCCACGCAGCCACTTAAAGGGACCGCGCACCCCAAAAAAAATCAGAGGGAACATTGGTAGGGAATGTATATATCGTGACGCACAAGGTATCGCAATTGAGTGGGACAGGCTGGATGGACCAGAGGGCCTTTTTTATTCCGTCATTGTTCGTATGAATTGGCATCCCGTTTTATATCTCTCCCGATGTTTATTTCCATTGACTTCAATGGAAAGGAAGAGCCAGCAGATGGTCGATCTGCCACTGCACGTTTTAGATCCCCTTCGAAATTCAAAATTCAGCCCAGGGTTTGATTTATGTGAAGTCTGAAAGCTGAGCAAGGTTATATCAGGCATCCTTTCAATACAGCAAAGTCGTCAAAACAGAGATGGGGAATCACCAAAGGACTAGTGGCTGTTCACGCTCCCAGGTACCACATGATACAGACATCTATAAATTATGGAATATAAACGGGAATGTAAACGTAAATGACAATGAAGGAGGAATCCAGTTTGAAGAGTAAAACCAAGCTAAACCAAAATATGCACAGTACAAAGAATGAGGCTGAGGTGACAATTGATAACAGAAGGAGAGGAAAGAAAAGAAATTGTGCTGAGATTGTAAGGCCTCCCCGTAAAGGGAACTTATTCAGGATCCTTTGAGCCCCACATAGATGTGGCTGATTAGTTTGTCACTTAGACAAACTAAAATTTCTTCCTCCACTACCTCGCAAAAATTGCTCCTACCCCCAACCATACATTCTGGAGGGGGAGGGTGAACAGCCAGTTGTCGTGGTGCATATAGGTACCAATGATATAGGTAAAAAACGGGATGAGGTCCTAAAAGCTGAATATAGGGAGTTAGGAGGTAAATTAAAAAATAGGACCTCAAAGGTAGTAATCTCAGGATTGCTACCAGTGCCACGTGCTAGTCAGAGTAGAAATAGAAGGATATTTCAGATGAATACGTGGCTAAAGGAATTCTGCAAGGGGGAGGGATTCAAATTCCTGGGACATTGGAACCAGTTCTGGGGGAGGTGGGACCAGTACAAACTGGACGGTTTGCACCTGGGCAGGACCGGGACCGATGTCCTAGGGGGTATGTTTGCTAGTGCTGTAGGGGAGGGTTTAAACTAAAATGGCAGGGGGTTGGGAACCTGTGCAGGGAGACAGAGGAAAGGGAAGCAAGGATAGAAGCAAAAGACAGGAAGGAGAAAAGCAAAAGTGGAAGGCAGAGAAATCAAGGGTGTAAATCAAACAGGGCTACAGTAAATAATAATTCTAAAAGGTCTAAGAGTGTTAAAAAAAACAAGCCTGAAGGCTTTGGGGGAAAAATTCAGCTGCTTGCGCCTCCCGTTAGCGCCTTAAGAGGGCGCTAATGGGGCGTAAAGCAGCTAACGCCCGGGCGCAGCGCCGCCCACGCCTCCCGAAAAATTCAGCGGGAGGTTAGCGGCGGCGCCAGCCGGTAGCGCCCTGTGGCGCTGCGCCGCCGGCGATGACGTCATCGCCGTGCGCAGCACCCCGCTCGCGCTCCAGCCGCGATCTTCAGTCGCGCCCCCTGATTTACCGCCAGACGCTATGTCCGACGGGTTCAGGGAGGCGTACGTGCGGCCGGGGCGGCGATATTTAAAGGGGAGGTGGCAGGCGGCAATTTTTGTTGCTGGCCGCCTGCCAGCACCTGCCCCCGTTGCTGTCCCCGGCCCCCGTGAAGCCCCCCCACCGTGAAGTGCCGGCTGCGCTCCAAGAGCCCGGCACTTCTCTTGAGTGCCGGGCTCTTTTGCCGGCACTCCCGATCCCTGGGGGCCCAGCTGGGCCCCGGTTCGCGCTGCGCAGGGTCCCTCCCCTTTAAGAAGGGGAGGAAGGCCTGCAATACCGCGGCGCGACGTGCCACAGCGCGTGGCGCCCCGCTTCCCTCTTGGGGCGCAACCACTGAAGTTCCGGCGCGGGGCCGCTAATTTTTTCGGGGCGCTAAAAGTCGCGCCCCGGCAAGGTTAGCGCCCCAAATGGGGCGCGACTCAATTTTTACCCCTTTGTGTCTTAATGCGAGGAGCATTCATAATAAGGTGGATGAATTAGCTGCGCAAATAGATGTAAATGGATATGATATAATTGGGATTACGGAGACATGGCTCCAGGGTGACCAAGGCTGGGAATTCAACATCCAGGGATATTCAATATTCAGGAAGGACAGACAAAAAGACAAAGGAGGTGGGGTAGCATTGCTGGTTAAAGAGGAGATTAACAATAGTAAGGAAGGATATTAGCTCTGATGATGTGGAATCTGTATGGGTAGAGCTGAGAAATACCATGGGGCAGAAAATGTTAGTGGGAGTTGTATACAGACCCCCAAACAGTAATGCTGAGGTTGGGGATGGCATTAAACGGGAAATTAGAGATGCGTGCAATAAGGGCACAGCAGTTATCATGGGTGACTTTAATCTACATATAGATTGGGCTAACCAAATTAGTAACAATACTGTGGAGGAGGAATTCCTAGAGTGTATACGGGATGGTTTCCTGGACCAATATGTCGAGGAACCAACTAGAGATCAGGCCATCTTAGACTGGGTATTATGTAATGAGAAAGGATTAATTAGCAATCTTGTTGTGTGAGGCCCCTTGGGGAGGAGCGATCATAATATGATAGAATTCTTCATTAAGATGGAGAGTGAAATTGTTGACTCCGAGACTAGGGTCCTGAATTTAAATGAAGGAAACTATGATGGTATGAGGCGCGAGTTGGCTAGGATGGATTGGGGAGCATTACTTAAAGGGTTGACGGTAGATAGGCAATGGCAAACATTTAAAGATCGCATGGATGAACTACAGAATTTGTTCATCCCTGTTTGGCATAAAAATAAAACAAAAAAGATGACTCAACCGTGGCTAACAAGGGAAATTAGGGATAACATAAGATCCAAGGAGAGGACATATAAATTGGCCAGAAAAAGCAGCAAACCTGAGGATTAGGAGCAGTTTAGGATTCAGCAAAGGAGAACAAAGGGATTAATTAAGAGGGGGAAAATAGAATATGAGAGTAAGCTTGCAGGGAACATAAAAACTGACTGTAAAAGCTTCTATAGATATGTGAAGAGAAAAAGATTGGTGAAGTCAAGCGTAGGTCCCTTGCAGTCAGAATCAGGGGAATTTATAATGGGGAACAAAGAAATGGCTGACCAATTAAATACATACTTTGGTTCTGTCTTCACAAAGGAGGACACAAATAACCTCCCAGAGATGTCGGGGAAAATAGGATCTAATGAGAGGGAGGAACTGAATTAAATCAGTATTTTAGGGAAATGGTGTTAGGGAAATTGACGGGATTAAAGGCCGATAAATCCCCAGGGCCTGATAATCTACATCCTAGGGTACTTAAGGAAGTGGCCCTAGAAATAGTAGATGCATGGCTGGTCATCTTTCAAAATTCTATAGACTCTGGAACAGTTCCCATGGATTGGAGGGTAGCTCATGTAACCCCACTATTTAAAAAAGGTGGTAGAGAGAAAACGGGGAATTATAGACCGGTAAGCCTGACATCGGTAGTGGGCAAAATGCTAGAGTCCATTATACAAGATGTAATAGCAGAGCACTTGGAAAACAGTGACAGGATCGGACAAAGTCAACATGGATTTACAAAAGGTACATCATGCCTGACTAATCTACTGGAATTTTTTGAGGATGTAACTGGTAGAATAGATAAGGGAGAACCAGTGGATGTGGTGTATTTGGACTTTCAGAAGGCTTTCGATAAGGTCCCGCGTAAGAGATTAGTGTGCAAAGTTAAAGCACATGGGATTGGGGGCAAGGTATTGACTTCGATAGAGAACTGGTTGGCAGACAGGAAGCAAAGAGTTGGAATAAACGGGTCTTTTTATGGGTGGCAGGCAGTGACTAGTGGGGTACCGCAGGGATCGGTGCTAGGACCCCAGCTATTCACAATATATATTAATGATCTAGACGAGGGAAATGGATGTAGTATCTCCAAGTTTGCAGACGACACAAAGCTTGGTGGGCGTGTGTGCTGTGAGGAGGATGCAGAGAAACTCCAGTATGATTTGGACAGGTTGGGGGATTGGGCAGATGCAGTATAATGTGGATAAATGCGAGGTTATCCACTTTGGTAGCAAAAACAGGAAGACAGATTATTATCTGAACGGCAATAGATTGGGAAAAGGGGAAGTGCAACGAGACCTGGGTGTCCTTGTGCACCAGTCGCTGAAGGTAAGCATGCAGGTGCAGCAGGCGGTTAAGAAGGCAAATGGTATGTTGACCTTCATAGCGAGAGGATTCGAGTACAGGAGCAAGGATGTCTTGCTGCAGTTGTACAGGGCCTTGGTGAGACCACACCTTGAGTATTGTGTGCAGTTTGGGTCGCCTTATCTGAGGAAGGATGTTCTTACCATGGAGGGAGTGCAGCGAAGATTCACCAGACTGATACCTGGGATGGCAGGAATGACGTATGAAGAGAGATTGGGTCGATTAGTCTTATATTCACTAGAGTTTCGAAGAATGAGAGGGGATCTCATTGAAACTTATAAAATTCTAGCATGACTAGACAGACTAGATACAGGAAGGCTGTTCCCAATGGCGGGGGAGTCCAGAACCAGAGGTCACAGTCTAAGGATAAGGGGTAAGCCATTTAGGACTGAGATGAGGAGGAATTTCTTCACCCAGAGAGTGGTGAACCTGTGGAATTCTCTACCACAGAAGGCAGTTGAGGCCAATTCATTAAATATATTCAAGAAGGAGATAGATATATTTCTTACGGCTAAAGGGATCAAGTGATATGGGGAGAAGGCAGGGACAGGGTACTGAATTTGGATGATCAGCCATGATCTCATTAAATGGCGGAGCAGGCTCGAGGGGCCGAATGGCCTACTCCTGCTCCTATCTTCTATGTTTCTATGCTAACAACACCACCCCACTTGAGTCAGAGTAGTGCCCTCCTCTTATTCCGATACCATTATTCTTCACGCCCACACTTGTTTTCCCTGTTACTCCACCTATTGCTTGGCACCACAGTCCTGTTCCTTTACCAGCCCTTGCCAAAGCACACTGCAGTGGCACTCAGGTAAGGTGCTGCTGCTAACCCTGCCATGGCACAGCAGCGTGACGATATTCACAGGGGTGGGCACAGGGACCTTCAAATCTTGCCATCTGCCTGGCATTTTGGATTACAACACTCTCAATAATTCAAATGCAGCTGTCATGTTTAAAATCCAGCTTCACTAAACTGTTAATACACTGATAAAACTATATGTGGCATGGGGCTTTTGCTGAACTTGCTTTTTCAATGGTAATGGTGCCTTTAAGGCCCGAGAAGTGCCGGCACTTCTTCACTCTTGGCCTCCGCACCCAGTGTGAGTCTCCGCACCCAGTATGAGTCTCCACACCCAGTGTGAGTCTCCGCACACACCCAGTGTGAGTCTCCGCACACAGTGTGAGTCTTCGCACACACCCAGTGTGAGTCTCCACACCCAGTGTGAGTCTCCGCACACACCCAGTGTGAGTCTCCGCACCCAGTGTGAGTCTCCGCACCCAGTGTGAGTCTCCACACCCAGTGTGAGTCTCCACACCCAGTGTGAGTCTCCGTACACACCCAGTGTGAGTCTCCGCACACACCCAGTGTGAGTCTCCACACCCAGTGTGAGTCTCCGCACACACCCAGTGTGAGTCTCCACACACCCAGTGTGAGTCTCCGCACACACCCAGTGTGAGTCTCCACACCCAGTGTGAGTCTCCGCACACACCCAGTGTGAGTCTCCGCACCCAGTGTGAGTCTCCGCACACACCCAGTGTGAGTCTCCGCACCCAGTGTGAGTCTCCGCACCCAGTGTGAGTCTCCGCACACACCCAGTGTGAGTCTCCGCACCCAGTGTGAGTCTCCACACCCAGTGTGAGTCTCCGTACACACCCAGTGTGAGTCTCCACACCCAGTGTGAGTCTCCGCACACACCCAGTGTGAGTCTCCGCACACACCCAGTGTGAGTCTCCGCACACACCCAGTGTGAGTCTCCGCACACACCCACTCTAGAGACTTGAGCACAAGATTCTAGGCTGACACTCCTAGTACTGAAGGAGTGCTGCACTGTTGGAGGTGCCGTTAAACCGAGAACTCACCTGGAAGTAAAAGGCACTATTTCAAAGAAGGTATCCCTGGTGTCCTGGCCAATATTAATCCCTCAACCAACATCACTAAAACAGATTGTCTGGTCAGTATCACATTGCTGTTTGTGGGACCTTGCTGTGCACAAATTGGCTGCCGCGTTTTCTACATTGCAACAGTGACTGCACTTCAAAATGTACTTCATTGGCTGAAAAGCGCTTCGGGACGTCCTGAGGTTGTGAAAGTCTTTCTTCTTTTCTTTCTTTCCATGCTGCAACTACAGACTTCCTCTCATGTTGCCAGCTCGCACTGCCTTGCATGATGCTACCCCATGCTGTTTCACCCTGTGCCATCCCTCACCCCACAGCACACCACGCTGCTTTGCCCAATGCCAACCCACATTGCCTTCCTCTGCCTCAGATCGCGCTGTCTTGCTTTGAGGCAGCTTGCCAGGCCTGGGCCCTACTGGTGGGGCCCACTTACGCCACTACAATGATTGGTTCCCTTCCAGGTCCAGGGGCAGGGACTCCTTATTTTAAGGAGGCTCCGGCCCTGGTTCTGCCCCTTCACCATCATTTGCCTTGCAAAGGGCAGATGGAAGTCAAAGAGGAAGCTCCTGAAAATGGAGGAGACCAAACCAAACTGGGTCTTCATCATTTTCCTGGGTGCTCAACCAGAACTCCACCAGGGTAATGGTGGAAGGCCAGTGGAATGTTGACCCCAGTATAACAAGGTGGATGCAAAAAAATTGTTAAATGGCCGAGATGAAAGGGCTGTTTATCACCCTTTGTCACATTCCTGTTCAAAACAACAATAACATTTAATTTTTTCAAAAGTTTTATTTGGCCCAGGGGAAACATCACGCTGCAAGGCACTGCCAAAATATTGCAAAATTTATTATTAAAATATAACCACGATAGTGTAACCTAGCAACCCAGAGGCTGCAGAACTTTGAATCAGATTTCCTCAAAATGAATTTGAAGTGGAGTTGGAGCATAGCAGCAAGTTCGAAGGGAGAGATGACTCTTAGGTGGACCTGAACTCAGGATGGTAACTGGGGGGGGGGCGGGGGGGGTTCAGTCTTTACAAAAGTTTGTGGAGCAGTCAGGAGTGACAGCAATTTCAAACCTCTCTAAATGGAGCTGTGCCTATTTTTAGAAGTGATATAGTAAAATGTCACACATTTTTAAACCAAAATGAGTGAGATGGTGTAAAACGGATGACAGTGAGTCGGCAGCCCATTTTACATCTCTCCCAATCTCTGCCGACTCGCTATCACCCGTTTTAGAATATCGCACAAAGTCAAGATGAACCCCAGTGAGTGAGGCCTGACTGGTCTGTGATGTGTGCAGCAGCCATTGGCTATAAATGAACAAGTCACTTTCATTTCACACACTGAACCGCAGTAATCTTTCACACTGCCCTAAAGATTCTGTACTTGAGCCACACTTGCTGCCTGTTCACAATTTTTTGTTTGGACTCTCGACTTTTGCAGACAATTTAAATTTGTTATTTACTTGCTCGGTAACTTTTCAATTTCCCCAGGAAATATGAAGCTGAGGGAAATTTCTTTAATGAATTGTAGCCTAACAGCACTGGCACTGGCCCAGCCCAGCCCAGCCCAGTGCCTGGCACTTGCCTGGCAAATGTTACTTACCGTTTATCAGCCCAAACCTGGATGTTGTCCAGGTCTTGCTGCATGAGAGCATGGTCAGCTTCATTATCTGAGGAGTTGCGAATGGCACTGAACACTGTGCAATCATCAGCGAACAGCCCCACTTCTGACCTTATGATGGAGGGAAGGTCATCGAGGAAGCAGCTGAAGCTGGTAGGGACTAGGCCCAAATAACAGGCCCAAGTTCTAATATTCATTCGAGTGAGCTCCATTCGAGTGAGCTCCATCACCTTTCTTACAAGGGATATGGGGAGAAGGCAGGTACAGGGTACTGAGTTTGGATGATCAGCCATGATCTCATCGAATGGCGGAGCAGGCTCGAGGGGCCGAATGGCCTACTCCTGTTCCTATCTTCTATGTTTCTATGTAACATGATTTATAGAGTTATTCTTTTTCCTTATTTCACTTTTGATATTCTTGCTCATCCATTTAGAGCCCTACTTATTTAGTTTACATTTCTTCATAGGTATGTGTTATGCCTTCAAAGGTATCTCACTTGTTCTCTACATTTTACTATGTTAAAGGCGCTATATAAATGCAAGTTGTTGTTGTTGTTGAAGTGTTTTGAACAAACTATGCCAATCAACTTGTTTAAGATGAGCCTCCTTCTGTGCTGTAACCATTCTATGATGCTATCCCTCGTTTCCTTGAAGTTAACCCTCTTGAGATTATATACCTGGCTCCTGGTCCTCAGTATTTCTGAAACACAGATTATATTGAACTGGATCATTCAGTCGTCATTACCTCATCAGCGTACCTTCCTGTGTGTGTTCCAGGCCATGTATCACTACCAGAGCAAGATGAGGTCTGCATTTTTGTGGTTTCCCTGATGCTCAGGATCATTTTGAACCATTTGTGTATATATTTGGTTGATTGTAGTCACCTATTAAAATGCTTTTCTGTTTACACTTACCCTTTTATTTCATAATAGAGCAAGCTGTCTTCCTTCATATGCTGGTCATGTATCTAATATTAGAACCGCAGTAGTTTATGACACCACTGTCTAAAAGCATCTGAACTACAGATACAGACAACATTGGACAATAGGCAGACAAATGGTGGGTTATCTCTGAACGCTGAGAAGTCCAAGTTAGTAACTCCATTAAAGAAAGAAAGAAGGAAAGACTTGCATTTATATAGCGCCTTTCACGATTACCAGACATCCCAAAGCGCTTTACAGTCAATGAAGTACTTTTGAAGTGTAGTCACTGTTGTAATGTAGGAAACGCGGCAGCCAATTTGCGCACAGCAAGACTCCCAGAAACAGCAATGAGATAATGACCAGGTAAAATGTTTTTGTTTTGTTGATTGAGGGATAAATATTGACTAGGACTCCAGGGATAACTCCCCTGCCTTCTTCGAAATAGTGCCATGGGATCTTTTACGTCCACCTGAGAGGGCAGACAAGGAAGATGAACCGTCATGCTGTCCTACAATCTCTCCTCCCTAATTGTTACAAACCATATACAGAGGCCGCAGCGTCCACACCACCCTGCATCAATGTATTCAGAAGTATAAATGCAGAGATAGCCAGCAGTTGCTAAACTAAGGATGTTGGAAAGTTCATTAGACAATGGAAAAGTTGCTGCGTCTTGGTAGCCCAGCACAATTTCTACAAATGTTTCTATGCTCCCGAGCAATTATAACTCTGTCTGTCACAATTGCCTCTGGCTTCTCTCTGTTGTTATGCCCAAATATATAAAAAAACATTATGTCAGTTATATCACAGATTAGATGCAGAGTAAATCCTTCTGTATTCTGTCCTAATAATGTGCCACACCCTTCATTTCAGAAGAGCATCCACTTAGTAATCACATCCAAGTTATGCTGGGATATGTAAAGAAGAGTGAGAATCCTCAAGAACCATTACTATTTGCATAGTTTGTTTCTGTATTCTATATAGTCTGTTTCTGTATTTTATATAGTTTGTTTCTGTATTCTCCATAGTTTGTTTCTGTATTCTACATAGTTTGTTTCTGTATTCTACATAGTTTGTTTCTGTATTCTCCATAGTTTGTTTCTGTATTCTATATAGTTTGTTTCCATATTCTACATAATTTGTATCTGCTCAGTGATGGAATATTGCACCTCTCTTTGGTAGGCTGCAGAAGAAAACAGCTCTTGCTCCTGCATTCAATACAGTCCAAAGTCATGGAGACCAGTGGTTTGGATGAGAATGGGCTGCTCCATGTCAGCATCTAGGACATTGAATAGGTGCAGCCAGGCTGGAAGACTGTGGTTCAAGTAGCAACATGGCAGCACCTAAACCAGATCGTCATGTTTATGCCAAAAACACAGGGGCTGCTATGGTTGCTGCTGAATATTCTGTATCAATCCAAAACGTCTTTACAGAATACAGCAGCAAAGTACCAAATGCCATTTCTCCAGTCCATTTGCCAGACACAGCCGTCACCTACCCAGGTGATGAACCCTTCCCCTTGAATGCAGAATTGTGTAAGTGCAGCAGTTGCTGAACCAAGTTGCTGCAATGTCCATTAGGCAGCGGGAAGTCTATCGCCCCCCTGGCCACCTGCATAGTTATTCCAAGGCTTTCTACTCTCCCAGGCAATCACAACTACCAGTTTTATGTAAGACTTCTGTCTCTGCCTCTGGCTTTATCCTCTTGTTACACCCAATACACCCTCAGGTCAAATATAGCACAGATTAGATGCAGAGTATCTCTCTTGTACTCTGCCCTTGCATATGCTTCACCCTCAACTTCAGAAAAACATCAATTATCCACCCAGTAATCCCAACAGTCTGTCTGAGTAGGATTAACTATTTCGTGAGTGAATTCATGGCAACTCGGAACTGGAGTGAGACTGACCCATTTCGCACGTTCTCATGTTATTTCTGTTGAGTGCGCCAAACACTTGTAAAGGTCTCTAATGAAAGAGACATATTTCATTCAATATTTCAGGTGGACGAAAAGATCCCCTGGCACGATTTCAAAGAAGAGCAGGGGATTTCTCCCCCCCCCCCTCCCCGCCCCCGGTGTCCTTGCCAATATTTATCCCTCAACCAACATCACTAAAACAGATTATCTGATCGTTATCTCATTGCTGTTTGCGTACCTTGCTCTGTGCAAATGGGCTGCTGATTACATTACAACAGCGATTACACTTCTAAAGTACTTATTTGGCTGTGAAGCGCTTTGGAACATCCTGAGGTCACGAAAGGTGCTATATAAATGCAAGTATTTCTTTAATGCAATGGGATGTATTTAGAGGCAGCAAATAGAAGGGCCCTGACTAGGTTTTGCCTAAGGCTGTCACGAACGGTGTCTGAATCGGCATTGGGTCGGATCCAGGTTCTTTGGGATTTGTGTGTTTTTTGTTACTTTTTAACAAATAATCATTGTTCCAAATATGTGGCAGTTTACTCTTCTGCTTTAAATCCAAATGTAAAGCCATTTTTTTTCCATTAATGGAGGGGGGAAGGGGAAGAGGAAGTTCACACTAAGAAATATCCACAAAGTGTTTGAGACAGTCGGAGAACGAGTCTGGTCAGAGAGAAAACAAGAGAAACACAGAAACAGAGACACACAAATTTTTTTTTATACAAGAATACAGAAGGAGCAAGAGAGAGATACACACAGATGCAGGCAGAGACACAACACATATATTCCTGTAAATACATGCAGAGGGAAAGAGTTGAACATTCTTATGTTATTGTATCCTGACTTTAACCCAGGTTTCATAAGTGGATGGACAGTGTTATAAATGCACATATTATTCAATCCCTGTATATTTAAAAATTCTCCCCATTTTATTTATTCACTTTACTGTGATTTATTTTAGTGTGAAGGGCAAGGTCGGGCACAGTTAAGCCCCCAGCAACATATTTTTGTATCAACTTGAGTGATGTAATGCAGACGTTGCATACCAACCAACCCGCCAGAATTCTGCAGGGTCCTAGTGCCTTTTTAAATAGAATGGGGGAAAATTCGGTTGATTAGCGCCTCCCGTTAGTACCCTAAGAGGGCGCTAACGGGGCACAAAGCAACTAGCGCCCGGGCGCAGCGATGTTTGCGCCGCTCGCAAAATTAACCAGACATTTGGCGGCGGTGCTAAACACTACCGCCATGATCTCCTGCGCCCGCAGATCGTGATGTCAGTCGAGCGTGCAATGCCCCGGGAGCGCCCCGGACTAGATATTGAGTGGCGCCCCCTGCCTTTCCACCTGCCGCTAGCAACAACAGGTAGAGGGGAATGTTTTGCAGTCAGGAAGGGACTGGGGGAGCGCTATTTAAAGGCGGCCACTTTCTGCCTTTTTTTGTCGGCGACATCTTTGCAACACGCATTCTGAGAGAGAGAGAGAGACTTCTGGAGAGATTCAACGCTGTGTGAAGGAGTTTTGGGTACTGAGCAGCACTTTGCAAGTTCATTTTGATTTGACCTTCCTTGCATCGATTTAGAAGAGACTATGTGGGCTGCACTCTGAACTCTTTCCCTGGGCCTCTCCATTGTTCTTTCCAGCAGAATTGATGTCCAGGTCTCTCCAGGCTGAGATTCAAGGCTGCAATGAGCAAGGTGTGGATGGAGAGCAAGATTAACCCTCCCCTTTAAGAACTGGCCGGCGCCAGTGTGTCTGTGTTCCATTGCTAACTGACATCACATGAGCTTCGCCAGCACTCTGAGGTAGCGCCTCGCTCCTCAGCCTTTGCGCCTTAAGACAGATGTGTAGCGCCTGATTTAGCGCTCCAATCACCTCCAGGGGCGATAGAAGTCAAGTTTGCAGTCAGAGGCGATAATTAGCGCCAGGCGCTAAACTTTGCGCCCAGCCGATAATTGCGCCCCAAATGGGGCGATACTGAATTTCTCCCCCAATGATCCTTCACCCAGCTGCCCCGAGTCAGTAACTTTTGGTGATTGGATAGAGCACCCAATCAATCTAATAAAAAGTAGAATAAAGACATAATATTGGGTAGACTTAAGTTTTGGATTTTTTTAAACTGTTTAAGAAATATGGCACAAAGGTGGTGCAAGTATTGAGTCTCTAATACCTAAAACCATTTCAGAACAACAACAACAACAACAACATTGTATTTATATAGCGCCTTTAACGCATGCGCGGTACTTACAATGTAAAAGCCAGTGAGCGGCCTGCGTGGGGGCCACGCAGCTTAGCAGGAACATTGACATCGAGCCAGATAAGGAGATATTAGGGCAGGGAAAGAGGTAGGTTTTCAGGAGCGTCTTAAAGGAGGAAAGAGAGGTAGCGAGGCGGAGAGGTTTAGGGAGGGAATTCCAGAGCTTAGGGCCTTGGCAGCTGAAGGCACGGCCATCAATGGAGGCCAGAATTGGAGGAGCGCAGAAATCTTGGGGTGGGGTGGGGGGGGGGGGGGGAGGGCGGGTGGACGGTGGTTGTGTTACTGGAGGAGATTACAGAGATAGGGTAGGAAATCATGTTTGACAAATTTGCTGGAGTTCTTTGAGGATGTAACGAGCAGGGTGGATCAAGGGGAACCAGTAGATGTAGTGTATTTGGATTTCCAGAAGGCATTCGATAAGGTGCCACAAAGAAGGTTACTATACAAGATAAGAGCTCACGGGGTTGGGGGTAATATATTAGCATGGATAGAGGATTGGCTAACTAACAGAAAACAGAGAGTCGGGATAAATGGGTAATTTTCAGGTTGGCAAACTGCAACTAGTGCGGTGCCACAGGGATCAGTGCTGGGGCCTCAACTATTCACAATCTATATTAATGACTTGGATGAAGGGACCGAATGTAATGTAGCCAAATTTGCTGATGATACAAAGTTAGGTGGGAAAGCAAATTGTGTGGAGGACGCAAAGAATCTCCAAAGCGGTATAGATAGGCTAAGTGAATGGGCAAAAATCTGGCAGATGGAGTTTAATATAGGAAAATGCGAGGTTATCCACATTGGTAGGAAAAATAAAAAAGCAAATTATTATTTAAATGGAGAGAGATTACAAAATGCTGAGTTACAGAGGGATCTGAGGGTCCTTGTACATGAACCACAAAAAGTTAGCATGCAGGTACAGCAGGTAATTAGGAAGGCAAATGGAGTGTTTGCCTTTATTGCAAAGGGAATGGAGTATAAAAGTAGGGAAGTCCTGTTACAACTGTACAGGGCGTTGGTGAGACCACACCTGGAGTACTGTGTACAGTTTTGGTCTCCTTTTTTAAGGAAGGATATACTTGCATTGGAGGCAGTTCAGAGAAGGTTCACGAGGTTGATTCCAGAGATGAAGGGGTTTTCTTATGAAGAAAGGTTGAGCAGGTTGGGCCTATACTCATTGGAGTTTAGAAGAATGAGAGGGGATCTTATTGAAACATATAAGATTCAGAAGGGGCTTGACAGGGTAGATGCAGAGAGGATGTTTCCCCTCGTGGGGGAATCTAGAACTAGGGGACAGAATTTCAGAATAAGGGGGCACCCATTTAAATCGGAAATGAGGAGGAATTTCTTCTCTCAGAGAGTCGTGAATCTTTGGAATTCTCTTCCCCAGAGAGCTGTGGAGGCTGGGTCATTGAATATATTTAAGGTGGAGATAGACAGATTTTTGAAAGGTAAGGGAGTCAAGGGTTATGGGGAGCGGGCAGGGAAGTGGAGTTGAGGCCAAGATCAGATCAGCCATGATCTCATTGAATGGCGGAGCAGGCTCGAGGGGCCAAATGACCTACTCCTGCTCCTTCGTCTTATGTTCTTATGGACAGTCACACTTCATTGGGAATCATAGAATATTACAGAAAGAGGTCATTCGGCTCATCGTGCATGTGCCGGTTCTTTGAAAGAGCTATCCAATTCATCCCACACCCCACTCTTTCCCCATAGCCCTGCAAGCATTTCCTTTTCAGGTATTTATCCAAATCCCTTTTGAACGTTACTATCGAATCTGCTTCCATCATCCTTTCAGGCAGTGCATTCCAGATCACAACCACTTGCTGCGTAAAAATATTTTCTCCTCATCTCCTCTTTGATTCTTTGCCAATTATCTTAAATTTGTGTCCTCTGGTTACTAACCGACCCACCAGTAAAAACAGTTTCCCCTTATTTACTCCATCAAAACCTCTCATAATCTTGAGCACCTCTATTAAACCTCGCATTAACCTTCTCTGCTCTATAAGGTGCCACATAAAAGGTTATTACACAAGATATGGGCTCATGGGGTTGGGGGTAATATAGTAGCATGGATAGAGGATTGGTTACATAGGGTCTAATGAGAACATAGGGTCTAATGAGAGGGAGGAACTGAATGAAATCAGTATTTGTAGGGAAATGGTGTTAGGGAAATTGACGGGATTGAAGGCCGATAAATCCCCAGGGCCTGATAATCTACATCCTAGGGTACTTAAGGAAGTGGCCCTAGAAATAGTAGATGCATTACTGGTCATCTTCCAAAATTCTATGGACTCTGGAACAGTTCCCATGGATTGGAGGGTAGCTAATGTAACCCCACTATTTAAAAAAGGTGGTAGAGAGAAAAGGGGGAATTATAGACCGGTAAGCCTGACATCGGTAGTGGGGAAAATGCCAGAGGCCATTATAAAAGATGTAATAGCAGAGCACTTGGAAAACAGTGACAGGATCGGACAAAGTCAACATGGATTTACAAAAGGTAAATCATGCTTGACTAATCTACTGGAATTTTTTGAGGATGTAACTGGTAGAATAGATAAGGGAGAACCAGTGGATGTGGTGTATTTGGACTTTCAGAAGACTTTCAAAAAGGTTCCGCATAAGAGATTAGCATGCAAAGTTAAAGCACACGGGATTGGGGGTAAGGTACTGTCTTGGATAGAAAACTGGTTGGCAGACAGGAAGCAAAGAGTTGGAATAAACGGGTCTTTTTCCGAGTGGCAGGCAGTGACTAGTGGGGTACCGCAGGGATCGGTGCTAGGACCCCAGTTATTCACAATATATATAAATGATCTAGACAAGGGAACTAAATGTAATATCTCCAAGTTTGCAGACGACACAAAGCTGGGTGGGCGTGTGTGCTGTGAGGAGGATGCAGAGAAACTCCAGAATGATATGGACAGGTTGGGTGATTGGGCAGATGCATGGCAGATGCAGTATAATGTGGATAAATGCGAGGTTATCAACTTTGGTGGCAAAAACAGGAAGGCAGATTATTATCTGAACGGCAATAGATTGGGAAAAGGGGAAGTGCAACGAAATCTGGGTATCCTTGTGCACCAGTCGCTGAAGGTAAGCATGCAGGTGCAGCAGGCGGTTAAGAAGGCAAATGGTATGTTGGCCTTCATAGCGAGAGGGTTTGAGTACAGGAACAAGGATGTCTTGCTGCAGTTGTACAGGGCCTTGGTGAGACCACACCTTGAGTATTGTGTGCAGTTTTGGTCGCCTTATCTGAGGAAGGATGTTCTTGCTCATGTAGAGAGTGCAGCGAAGATTCAACAAACTGATACCTGGGATGGCAGGAATGACGTATGAAGAGAGATTGGGTAGATTGGGCTTGTATTTGCTAGAGTTTAGAAGAATGAGAGGGGATCTCATTGAAACTTATAAAATTCTAACAGGACTAGACAGACTAGATGCAGGAAGTATGTTCCCGATGGCGGGGTAGTCTAGAACCAGGGGTCACAGTCTAAGGATAAGGGGTAAGCCATTTAGGACTGAGATGAGGAGGAATTTCTTCACCCAGAGAGTGGTGAACCTGTGGAATTCTCTACCACAGAAGGCAGTTGAGGCCAATTCATTAAATATATTCAAGAAGGAGTTAGATATATTTCTTAAGGCTAAAGGGATCAAGGGATATGGGGAGAAAGCAGGGACAGGGTACTGAATTTGGATGATATGCCATGATCGCATTGAATGGTGGAGCAAGCTCGAGGGGCCGAATGGCCTACTCCTGCTCCTATCTTCTATGTTTCTATGTTAACGGACAGAAAACAGAGAGTAGGGATAAACGGATCTTTTTCAGGTTGGCAGGTTGTAACCAGTGGGGTGCCACAAGGATCAGTGTTGGGGCCTCAGCTATTCACAATCTATATTAATAACCTAGATGAAGGGACCGAGTGTAATGTATCCAAGTTTGCTGACGTTACAAAGCTAGGTGGTACAGTAAGCTGTGAGGAGGACACAAAGAGTCTGCAAAGGGATATAGATAGACTAAGTGAGTGGGCTGTAAGGTGGCAGATGGAGTATAATGTAGGGAAATGTGAGGTTATTCACTTTGGTAGGAAGAATAGAGAAACAGAATATTTTTTTAAATGGTGAGAAACTTTCAAATGTTGGTGTTCAGAGAGATTTGGGTGTCCTCGTGCAAGAAACACAGAAAGCTAGCATGCAGGTACAGCAAGCAATAAGGAAGGCAAATGGCATGTTGGCCTTTATTACAAGGGAGTTGGAGTATGAGAGTAAGGAAGTCTTGCTACAATTGTACAGGGCCTTGGTGAGACCACACCTGAAGTACTGTGCACCGTTTTGGTCTCCTTATTTAAGGAAGGATATACTTGCCTTGCAGGCGGTGCAACGAAGGTTCACTAGATTGATTCCTGGGATGAGAGGGCTGTCCAATGATGAGAGATTGTGTAGAATGGGCCTATACTCTCTGGGGTTTAGAAGAATGAGAGGTGATCTCATTGAAACATACAAGATTCTGAAGGGGATTGACAGGGTAGACGCTGAGAGGTTGTTTCCCCTGGCTGGAGTGTCTAGAACTAGGGGGCATAGTCTCAGGATAAGGGATAGGCCATTTAAGACTGAGATGAGGAGGAATTTCTTCACTCAGAGGGTTGTGAATCTTTGGAATTCTCTGCCCCAGAGGGCTGTGAATGCTGAGTCTTTGAGTATATTCAAGGCTGAGATAGATAGATATTTGGACTCGAGGGGAATCAAGGGATATGGAGATCGGACGGGAAATTGGAGTTGAGGTCGATGATCAGCCATGATCTTATTGAATGGCGGAGCAGGCTCAAGGGGCTGTATAGCCTACTCCTGCTCCTACTTCTTATGTTCTTATGTTCTAAGGAGAACAATCACAGCTTCTCTAGTCTCTCCACATAACTGAAGTCCCTCATCCCTGGTATAATTCCGGTAAATCTCCTCTTCACCCTCTCCAAGGCCTTGACATCCTCCTAAAGTCTGATGCCCAGAATTGGGCACAATACTCAAGTTGAGGCATAACCAGTGATTTATAAAGGTTTAGCTATATTCCTTGCTTTTATACTCAATGCCTCTATTTATAAAGCCAAGGATTCCATATGCTTTTATAACCGCTTGATCAACTTGTCCTGCCACCATCAAAGGTTTATTTATGTGAACCCCAAGGTCTCTCTGTTCCTGTATCCCCTTTAAAATTGTACCATTTCGTCTCCTTAATCTTCCTCCCAAAATGGAAGGGGGAGGTTTTGTCAGAGTCCATTCCAGGTGTATCATGGTCTAAGAATACTGCTACCATGTGTCACGCTCGCCACGGGTGAAAGTTCTCATTACAGCAGTACAAACATTTACCAAGTGATTTGCCCAATTTTATGTCAGTTATTTTGCCCTAATCCCTGAACTTTCTACAAAGTTACATACTTTTAGATGTGGTCATTTACATGATGACACATTCCTCAGTTTACAGAGCACCTCCAGCTTCTTGGGCCTTTTCCACATGTTCTTATGTTTGAATCCACTTTTCCCGAAAGGCAAGGTCAATATTATATTATATTATATTATAATAGGGAGAGATTTAGCACACTGTCTTTCGCCTCTGGGACCTGGCTTTGAATCCACCCCAGGCTGGTGGGATGGGTGGGTTTAGGCAATCTCAGTCCATCTGATAGTGAGCAAAGGCACCACAACATCTGAAGCATGGGTTAAAGGGGCAGTGGATACAAAATTGGCTAATAGACAGAAAACAGAGAGTAGTGGTGGACGGTTGTTTTTCAGACTGGAGGGAAGTATACAGTGGTGTCCCGTAGGGTTCAGTGTTGGGATTGCTCTTTCTGATATATATTAATGACCTGGGCATACAGGGAATAATTTCAAAAGTTTGCAGATGACACGGAACTCGGAAATGTAGTAAACAGTGAATTGGATAAATACTTGAAGGGGAAAAATTTGCAGGGCTAAGGGGAAAGAGCAGGGGGAGTGCGACTAATTGGATAGCTCTTTGAAAGAGCCGGCATAGGCACGAAGGGCCAAATGGCCTCCTTCGGTGCTGTATGGTTCTATGATATGAACATAAAATTGCCCAAAATAAGGCTGTGATTGACACTAAGTTGGGAGACTGATTCTGCTAATGTGGGTTTATTATATCTGGTGTGATAAATGGAAACGTGAGGAGTGCTTTTCTGAGATTGAGGTTAAGACACATTGCTGGTTTAAATAGAGGCAACTTCTGTATTTATAACTGGTGCGACACTTCAACTGGGCGTGCCTAATGCTAGCACACTGGCTGCCTAAAATAGAAAATTATTCTATTGCTCACCACTGGTATTCCTCGCTTTAATAAACAGAAAATTTCCCAACTTATAAAAAAAATATCACGTGGGTCAGTGACACTCCACTGTGTTCTTCTCACTCGGTTGAACAGTCTCAGCAGGCACTAGGACCCAGAGGAATCCTTTTTTAAGTGTGGTTTTTTTTGGATCAAGGAGTCAAGCTGCCGAAAAGGGAACGAATCTTGTTACTCAAAGCCGGCAAGATCGCCTTTAAGACAGAAATATCCCCCAAACCTGACAGGACAGGACAGGACAGGCTCCTTAAAAAGCAAGTCCCTGGTTTACTTCGGGGGCAGTGTTAGCGCACGGGTCGGTCGGCACCGCATTTGAACTTCAACATGAGAGAGTCGCGATTCAGGGACAACTTCTGGGTGAGTAGCTGAAGCTTGTGTGGAGCGGTGGGTCCCGGGAGAGGCTGATCACAGTGTCGCCCCACCAGTCAGCCGGGTGCTGGGAACCCCCAGCACTTCTCCTATATCTGCTGGGCTTTGATGAAATATCTAACTCTAACAATTTCCTTGTGTGTGTGTGTGTGTAGGTATGTGTATCTCTTGTGTGTTTTCTCCTGAAGATTAGTAAGATTAGCTTCATCCTTGGTTTGGTCTTGCTATGTAGGTGCCCACTGCCCTTTCATTCAGGGTGATTCTAAAAGAAAGACTTGCATTTATATAGCGCCTTTCACGACCACTGGACATCCCAAAGCGCTTTACAGCTAATGAAGTACTTTTCGAAGCGCAGACGCTGTTGTGATGTGGGAAACACGGCAGCCAATTAGCGCACAGCAAGCTCCCACAAACAGCAACGTGATAATGACCAGAGCTGCCCAATTATCACCTGGAATGATCGCCTTTTTTGGGGGGAATGATTCCGCGCGGCGCTCCTCTCGTCGTAGCGAAAAAGAAAATGCATCTGTGGAGAGAGAGAGAAACAGAGTTAACGTTTCTCTCCACAGATGCTGCCTGACCTGCTGAGTATTCCCAGCATTTTCTGGTTTTTATTTCAGATTTCCAGCATTCGTTGTATTTCGTTTTTGTAAGATAGTGGAGCATAGGCAGTGTAAATCTGAGCATTTTTTAAAGCTAAACGGCGACAAGAGATAGGGTGTAGGTGCAAACTGGCAAAAGGCATATTTAGGAGTGGTGTCTGGAAGTGTTTTAGTGCACAGGGCAACCAACACAAGGAAAGGACTTCTGAGTGGGGTCAAGGAGGCAAAACCCCCAGTTTAAGAAGCAGCTAGAAGCTGTGGTGGGAGGGACCGTAGGTTGAATCAGCTGAAATTTGCTTCCTCACCTGCACTCAGATTTCTTATCATAGAATCCTAGAAATTTACAGCACAGAAGGAGGCCATTCGGCCTACTTGTCCGTGCCGGCCGACAAAGAGCTATCCAGCCCAATCCCACTTTCCAGCTCTTGGTCCGTAGCTCTGTAGGTTACGGCTCTTCAAGTACACATCTAAGTACTTTTTAAATGTGATGGGGGTTTCTGCCTCTACCACCCTTTCAGGCAGCGATCTCCAGACCCCCACCACCCTCTGGGTGAGAAAAATTCTCCTCAAATCCCCTCTAAACCTCTGACCAATTACTTTAAATCTATGCCCCCTGGTTATTGACCCTTCTGCTATGGGAAATAGGTCTTTCCTATCCACTCTATCTAGGCCCCTCATAATTTTATACACCTCAATTAGGTCTCCCCTCATCCTCCTCTGTTCCAAAGAAAACAACCCCAGCCTATCCAATCTTACCTCATAGCTAAAATTGCCCAGCCCAGGAAACATCCTCGTAAATGTCCTCTGCACCCCCTCTAGTGCAATCACATCCTTCCTGTAATGTGATGACCAGAACTGCATGTAGTATTCTAGCTGCGGCCTAACTAGTGTTTTATACAGTTCAAGCATAACCTCCCTGCTCTTATATTCTGTGCCTCGGCTAATAAAGGCAAGTATCCCGTATGCCTTCTTAACCACCTTATCTACCTGTCCTGCTACCTTCAGGTCCCTCTGATCTTCTGCACTTCTCAGTGTCCTACCATTTATAGTGTATTCCCTTGCCTTGTTAGCCCTCCCCAAATGCATTACCTCACACTTCTCCAGATTGAATTCCATTTGCCACTGTGCTGCCCACCTGACCAGTCCATTGATATCTTCCTGCAGTCTACAGCTTTCTTCTTCATTATCAACCACACGGCCAATTTTTGTATCATCTGCAAACTTCTTTATCTTACTGCCCACATCCCATGAATGAATTTTTAAAAAATCTAGTAAATCAATCTAGGGTCTGTAACGTGACCTCTGTAAAGTGACCCCCAAAGTACCAACTTTCACTCTACTCCAGAGAGCAATAACTGCAAGCTACGGAGTCATATTTTTTTAAGAACAAACCAACAAACTTCCACTTATATAACACCTCATTGCCCCCTTAGAACATTTACTTTAACTGCAAGCGGTAGAGTCGAGTGCTGTTTGGCAAGTCAATGTGAAATGAATGCTGGAGTTTGCTTTGAGAGTGACCCAATTTCATGCTCTATGTGGTACAAGATACAATAAAGTATTGGCTGACACGAGTAGAAAGAAAATCAAAGCAGTAATAAAGTAAACTCAATATGTTGCCCTTTGGTCATATGTGCTTAGTGCTGTTTCCCTGGACGTTCCTCTTGATAATGCAAGGGTATGCAGCTGAGTTAGATGAAGTAGGGTGGGAGGAGGCTTAGGTGGAGCATAAACACTGGCACAGACCAGTTGGGCTGAATAGCCTGTTTCTTGGCTGTAAATTCTATGTAATGGCATATATTTTGTGTGCCCTACATCCTAATCTTGTGATCCTTCTTGGTGCTTTCTGAGTGACCGGAATAAGTGAGGTGGCTGCTTATGGGGCATCAGTGGGAGCCTCTTGGGATTGAAAGTTTCCTTGTATCTCCTTGTGCTGGCTCATGAGATGACCTTGAAACTGGTTCCATCGGATGAGCTGCTGCATTCCACCTTGTAGCTCACATTTTGTTGTTTGAGATGAGAGGTTTGAGATGAGAGGCTGGATGTGACTTTTCTTCCTCAAATGACAACATAAAATGTTGGTGCTCAGATGGTATCAGCCTTTTATACGCAGACCCTAATGAGGTCCCTGTCTCTCGGCTCGGCAGGTGAGGAATGGTACAAGCTGGCTGTCCAGCTGACAGAATCCTGTCGGTCCATTTGCTCCTCCTCACTCAAGCTCAGTGCTACACCTGGTGTTCCCTACTCAACTTCGCCATCTAAGTCCTCTGGGGTGGATGTACTTGTGCTGGTTTGCAACAACTGAAGTGTCTGAGGTAAGGTGCTGAGAGTTGCTGGTTTCTTCTATGGTTTTGGGAGCTATGGCTGGTTCTTTTGAGGGTAAGGGGCGGACTGTAAGGTACCCTATTCGTGTATACATGTATGTGTAGGATTAGTATTCGGTTTAATCTCATATGATTAAGGTTTTTGCTTTCTTTTTAACTTGTGGATGGCTTGTGGATTTGTATTGTAGATAGAAATAATGAAATGGTTAAATTGCTCATTCCCAGGATGCTTTCGGGTTTGATGTATCAGGGTACAATTTAGCTGACTGTGCTATTTAGCTTCTGCCGAGGTGTAGGATGTGTGATTCGTGCTATTGATATCTTTTTGTCACCACATTGTGAAACAAGATAGCCAAGATAATCTTGAGATAAGGAACTGGACAATGGGGCTAAGATGATTAGTTGCATGTTAGATGGTGAACAGATTGGCCATCTGAAATTTTTTTAGGAACCACCTAATTTCTGGGGGTCTTGTTCACAGTGACACTTGTCGTGCCATAATGAATCATCTAGGGCAGTGTGGGTGACTAGAAGCCGATAAAAATCTTGAGCTTTCCTTCACAATTTGTAGAGAGAGACCAGAAGGAACGGTTCGCTGAAGGTTACCTCTCTATCAAGGAGAAAAACGGGGTAATTGCGTTTATTTCTCTGTATGACTACTGCTTAGAGACAATAAAAGGATTACGTCGCAGTCAATGTTCCCACTAAGCTGCGCAGCCTTGCAGCGGTCTGGAGGTCCCACACAGGCCACTAACTGACTTCTCAACGTAAATAACCGTGTATGCGCGAAAAATTGAATGGGCTGCGCAGCCAGTTAAAGGGCCCACGCACCAAAAAAAAAATTACAGAGAACATTGGTTGCAACCATATCTGGTGTCAGATTCAAATTCTCTTACAGGGGCACCTACAGAAACAGGAGGTGAACATACGCTAGAATGGACAGCTATTTAAATGTCACTTATATGACATTTACTGTACAAAATTGTGTGTTTTAGTATTTGCCTGGGGGTGAAGAATAAGTGAGTAGGGGAAGATGAGAAGGATGGTACTGGACTCGAGTTTGGGGAGGCCTCTGACTTTATCCTCCTTACTATTTTTGTGCAGTCCATGACCCTGATTTCCAACATGCACTGAAGGGACTGATGTTGCAGGGGCCCTTCTACCTTGCCCTTATGTTCCGACATTGTCCTACAAATAGAGAAGCGGTGTTGAGATGTTGCAAGTGTCAGAAGCACATACATCGATACTCAAGTGACCATCCTGCAGGCCATTTTGGGTGTGAGTACAAGCATCACACCACCAGACTTCGTTAGAAGGATTCTTTGGGTGTCGCACTTTTAAGGTTTTAATATCTTAATATCAAGAATATCAAGAATATCAGATAAAAGTTACAGCTGCAAATAACCCGTGAGTGAATACACGGTAAGCATTCAAAGAGCTGTAAGGTAGTCTTAGTGGAAGGACACATGCTTTGCTCATCTATTTACTATGTGGTAATGGTAGGTACCTTCACCTTGGATTATATTGTCAGATCTGCAGTTTTCTTTTGCATTTGAAGTTAGAAAGAAAGAAAGGCCTGCATTTATACAGCGCCTTTCATGATCATCGGACGTCTCAAGGCGCTTTACTGCCAATGAAGTACTTTTGTAATGTGGGAAACGCGGCAGCCAATTTGCGCACAGCAAGCTCCCACAAACAGCCATGTGAAAATGACCAGATCATCTGTTTTTGTTATGTTGGTTGAGGGAGAAATATTGGCCAGGACACCAGGGAGAACTCCTCTGCTCGGCTTCGAAATGGTGCCTTGGGATCTTTTACATCCACCTGAGAGGGCAGACGGGGCCTCGGTTTAATGGCTCATCTGAAAGACGGCACCTCCGACAGTGCAGCACTCCCTCAGCACCGCACTGGAGTGTCAGCCTAGCTTTATGTGTGCAAGTCCCTGGAGTGGGACTTGAACCCACAACCTTCTGACTCAGGGGCGCGTGTGCGACCAACTGAGCCACAGCTGATGCTGTTGGGTCTTCTGAATGGCTGGCATAGCATTAGCATGGAGTACCACTAAGCACTCTGGATGCCAATCCTGTGGGATGGGTGCCTGAAGTATTGAACTCGGAACCGTCCTGTGCCCTATTTCTACCAGGATAATTGCTGCTTCAGGAAATCTTGGTGTTCTGGCACAGCTACAGTGTTCTGCAGCTACAATGCAATGTTGTACAAGTGTTACAAAACATTTCTGGACCAAAGATACACTTCCCTTTTAAGCAGTCCTGGATATTCCATCCAAAACTGTAAGCTCCCAATCACTGACAGATTACACGCCAGGAGCTCACTCTCAATGACCCCTCGATGAGTAAGCCATGACCAGCCTGGGAAGGTATTGCAAGAGGCCGGAGTGCGTCGCCCCAAGGATCTCTGACAAGCCAGAGCGCATCGCACTGAGGATCAATGACAGGCCAGAGCGCATCGCACTGAGGATCACTGACAGGGCAGAGCGCATCGCACTGAGGATCACTGACAGGCCAGAGCGCATCGCACTGAGGATCACTGACAGGCCAGAGCGCATCGCACTGAGGATCAATGACAGGCCAGAGCGCATCGCACTGAGGATCACTGACAGGCCAGAGCGCATCGCACTGAGGATCAATGACAGGCCAGAGCGCATCGCACTGAGGATCACTGACAGGCCAGAGCGCATCGCACTGAGGGTCATGCTGGGGCCAGAGTGTGTCACACTGAGACTAACACCACCACCTCCAAGTTCCCCTCCAAGTCACACACCATCCTGACTTGGAAATATATCGCCGATCCTGCATGGTCAAAATCCTGGAACTCCCTCCCTAACAGCACTGTGGGAGTACCTTCACCACACGGACTGCAGCGGTTCAGGAAGGCGGCTCACCACCACCTTCTCATAGAATCATAGAAGATAGGAGCAGGAGTAGGCCATTCGGCCCCTCTAGCCTGCTCCGCCATTCAATGCGATCATGGCTGATCATCCAAATTCAGTACCCTGTCGCTGCTTTCTCCCCATATCCCTTTAGCCTTAAGAAATACATCCAACTCCTTCTTGAATCTATTTAATGAATTGGCCTCTACTGCCTTCTGTGATAGAGAATTCCACAGGTTCACCACTCTCTGGGTGAAGAAATTCCTCCTCATCTCAGTCCTAAATGGCTTACCCCTTATCCTTAGACTGTGACCCCTGGTTCTGGACTCCCCGACCATCGGGAACATCCTTCCTGCATCTAGTTTGTCCTGTCCTGTCCTGTCAGAATTTTATAACTTTCAATGAGATCCCCTCTCATTCTTCTAAACTCCAGCGAGTATAAGCCCAATCGACCCAATCTCTCTTCATACGTCATTACTGCCATCCCAGGTATCAGCCTTGTGAATCTTCGCCGAACTCCTTCCATGGCAAGAACATCCTTCCTCAGATAAGGCGACCAAAACTGCACACAGTACTCAAGGTGTGGTCTCACCAAGGCCCTGTACAACTGCAGCAAGACATCCTTGTTCCTGTACTCAAACCCTCTCGCTATGAAGGCCAACATACCATTTGCCTTCTTCACCGCCTGCTGCACCTGCATGCTTACCTTCAGTGACTGGTGCACAAGGACACCCAGGTCTCGTTGCACTTCCCCTTCTCCCAATCTATTGCCATTCGGATAATCACTGCCTTTCTGTTTTTGACACCAAAGTGGATAACCTCGCATTTATCCATGTTATATTGCATCTGCCACGCTTCTGCCCAATCACCCAACCTGTCCAAATCATTCTGGAGTTTCTCGGCATCCTCCTCGCAGCACACACGCCCACCCAGTTTTGTGTCATCTGCAAACTTGGAGATATTACATCTAGTTCCCTTGTCTAGATCATTAATATATATTGTGAATAGCTGGGGTCCAAGGACCGATCCCTGTGGTACCCCACTAGTCACTGCCTGCCACTCGGAAAAAGACCCGTTTATTCCAACTCTTTGCTTTCTGTCTGCCAACCAGTTCTCTATCCAAGTCAATACCTTGCCCCCAATCCCATGTGCCTTAACTTTACACGGTAATCTCTTATGCGGGACCTTATCAAAAGCCTTTTGGAAGTCCAAATACACCACATCCATTGGTTCTCCCTTATCTATTTTACCAGTTACATCCTCAAAAAATTCCAGTAGATTAGTCAAGCATGATTTACCTTTTGTAAATCCATGTTGACTTTGTCCGATCCTGTCACTGTTTTCCAAGTGCTCAGCTATTACATCTTTTATAATGGACTCTAGCATTTTCCCCACTACCGATGTCCGGCTGTAATTCCCCGTTTTCTCTCTACCACCCTTTTTGAATAGTGGGGTAACATTAGCTACCCTCCAATCCATGGGTACTGTTCCAGATTCCATCGAATGTTGGAAGATGATCAGCAATGCATCTACTATTTCTAGGGCCACTTCCTTAAGTACCCTAGGATGTAGATTATCAGGCCCTGGGGATTTGTATTTCCCCAGCTTGACCTCCAGCTGCCATAGTTTTTCTCACTCACTCTGTCCAGGTCCCTTTGTAATTTTCTTCTCCCATCCACACAACTTACTGTGCCTCCTAACTTAGTGTTAACTGCAAACTTGGATAAACAACTCTCTATTCCTTCATCCAAGTCATTAATATATATGAAAGACTTGCATTTATATAGCACCTTTCACGACCACCGGACGTCTCAAAGCGCTTTACAGCCAATGAAGTACTTTTTGAAGCAGAGTCACTGTTGTCAGCAGCCAATTTGCACACAGCAAACTCCCACAAACAGCAATGTGATAATGACCAGATAATCTGTTTTTTTTGTTATGTTGGTTAAGGGATAAATATTGGCCAGGACACCGGGGATAACTGCCCTGCTCTTCTTCGAAATAGTGCCATGGGATCTTTTACGTCCACCTGAGAGAGCAGACGGAGCCTTGGTTTAACATCTCATCCAAAAGACAGCACCTCCTGACAGTGCAGCACTCCCTCAGCACTGCACTGGAGTGTCAGCCTAGCTTTATGTGCTCAAATCCCTGGAGTGGAACTTGAACCCACAACCTTCTGACTCAGAGGCGAGAGTGCTACCCACTGAGCCACAGCTGACACAGACACATATGGTAAAAAGCTGAATACAGATTCCTTTTGTACAATTTTTCAAAAAAGTTTAAAGTGAGCAGGACTTGTGCTGGAGTGACATGCAATGACAGGAGAACCAGAATACCAGCTTGTTTATCTGCTCTCTACATGAAAGTTCAAGGCATTCGGTGACATTCCTGATTTAATGATTTCTGGGTTCAGTAGACGTTTTCTGTCAATGAGTAACCTAGTCATATAAAGGAAATCTCAAAGACCAATTGTCCACAGGGCTTTAGTGTGAGGCTACAAAAATTCCATTACTTTAGATTTTATCTTTGTCTCTGGATAGGCGGGGAATTCACGAGACCCCCCCCCCCCGCCCCCCTCACACTATCCTATAGCCACCTGTAATTTGATTAATTGTCTGAGACCAGTGGGGATTTAAATATCGCTGTGTTGTTTAGTAGAATGCTGCACAGAGACGCTCCATGTTTCTAGAACCTTCACTTAGAGGCTGGGCTCGCGGGGTTGATCTGCTCAACTGACATGTGAGGGCAACACGGTGGCATAGTGGTTAGCACTGTTACCTCACAGCGCCAGGGGCCCGGGTTCGAATCTGGCCTCGGGTGACTGTCTGTGTGGAGTTTGCACATTCTCCCCGTGTCTGCGTGGGTTTCCTCCGGGTGCTCCGGTTTCCTCCCACAGTCCAAAGATGTGCGGGTTAGGTTGATTTGGCTATGATAAATTGACCCTTAGTGTTAGGGGGGATGGGTTACGGGGATAGGGTGGGATATGTGTCGGTGCAGGCTCGATGGGCCGAAATGGCCTCTATCTGCATTGTGGGGATTCTGTGATTCTGTGACTTCTTCAAAGGACACCAATATTGGCCCCGATATTTGCGGGGACGCCCGTCAGTGGCTGGGTAACCCAGGAATGTGGAGGTCCTGCCAAATTTAATGGCTGGACCTCATTAGAATTTGTTTTACTCTGTTTCCTGCCTGACAGCCAGCCAGATTGAGAGGCTGGGTGGCCGCCAAATGGGATAGCCTGTGCTACAAGACGTCAGCCAGGAACCGCTAGGGATGGTCCCCGGCAATTGAGAAGACGTTTGGTCGGTGGGGGGTGGGGGATGGGGGCTGAGGGGGGTCATGGCGGGAGTGGGGGGTTCTGGGAGCACGGCAGAGAGGATGGAGGGAGATCAGATCGCCGGGGGGGTCGGAGGGGGGGATATTCCTAGAGATCGCGGGGGGGTGGGGGGAGATCACCGGAAGGGAGGCAGAAAGCAGCAGGTTTGCTTGAGGGGCCGGGGGGGATGGGGGGATGGGGGTGTGGGGGGGGGGAGTACACCTGCTCCTCCTGGTCCAAAAGCAGTGGTGGAAAAGCACTTACCCGCTGGATCTGGCAGCTTCCACCTCCCTTTAGCTGGCGGGTTTCCCGAGCCCTGGGAAACCTGGCCCTCAGCCGTTAAATCGAAATCGCCGATAAAATGTGAGGCACGGAGCCTGATTTAAATATTATAATCACTGCCCTACCTCTCCAGCGCAGGTTACTCGGCCAACCCCCAAACCCGCCCCGGTTCAACCAGAAGTAGGCACGTTTGCAGCGGGTTGGGGTCAGGTTTCCCATTTTTAACAATTTAAGCCCCCCCCCCCACTCAACCAAACACTGTCCCGCCCTTCTGAGGTGAGGGGGGGGTAAAATTACCCCCATTGTGACACAACTAAATGGTATTTGTCGCTCTTATTGCAACGTCTGTGCTTGACCCTAGCTGTTTCCTCTGTTCGTCGAAGACCTTGTGGCTGCGGAGCACTACGAAGTGTTTACAGCACAGGAACAGGCCGTCTGACCCAGCAGATCCATGCCGGTGTTTGTGCTCCACACGAGCCTCCTCCCACCCCGACTTCACATAATATCAGAAGGGAAGTTTTCTGTGCTGTTGTTGCCACCTCAGCAGAGTGTCACTTTGACTTGTAATTGGAAGGAGTGCCTTCTTGCCGTCAGAAGAAGGAGCATCCGTACGTGGAAAAGCTGACAAAAACCAGCTTTCAAATAGCCCTAAAAAGCTGAGAACTCAAAACACAATGTGGAACTGTAGTTAAATGCCTTTTTCTTACCATGGATTCCCAGGATTTTGATTAGTGCTTTGTGACCACATTCTGCAATTATTTTTCTGTGTAAACTGAAACCCAATGGCCTCCTGTATGATGTACACAAAGTAGTTACAACGGGAGTGCAGTGAGACATAAACGCGTTACAAGTTGAGTTGCAGTTGTACTCAATATTCCACCAGTTGTATTACAGCGAGAAACCTAAAATGCACAAAGTGCAGTCTTTGCCGTGGTGGATTTAGCTTTTTTTGGAACATGCCCCAGACCCCCCCCAGGAAATATAGTTCACCCTTCAAAAACGTCTGGTACATAAGAACATAAGAAATAGGAGCAGGAGTAGGCCACTTGGCCCCTCGAGCCTGCTCCGCCATTCAATAAGATCATGGCTGATCTGATCTTGGCCTCAACCCCACTTCCCTGCCCGCTCCCCATAACCCTTCACTCCCTTATCTTGCAAAAATCTGTCTATCTCCACCTTAAATGTATTTAATGACCCAGCCTCCAGGGCTCTCTGGGGCAGAGAATTCCACAGATTTACGACCCTCTGAGAGAAGAAATTCTTCCTCATCTCAGTTCTAAAAGGGCGACCCTTTATTCTGAAACTATGCCCCCGAGTTCTAGATTTCCCCACGAGGGGAAACATCCTCTCTGCAACTACCTTGTCGAGCCCCCTCAGTATCTTATATGTTTCAATAAGATCACCGCTCATTCTTCTAAATTCCAATGAGTATAGGCCCAACTAACTCAAAACATTTTGAAGTGTACAGTGATCCAGCGTTTGAAGCCAAAAGACTTGCATTTATATAGTACATTTCACAACCACCGGACGTCCCAAAGCGCTGTACAGCCAATGAAGTATTTTTTGAAGTGTTGTAATGTAGGAAACGTGGCAGCCAATTTGCGCACAGCAAGCTCCCACAAACAGCAATGCAATAATGACCAGATAATCTGTTTTAGTGATCAATATTGGCCAGGACACCGGGGAGAACATCCCCTGCTCTTCTTCGAAATAGCGCCATGGGATCTTTTACATCCACCTGAGAGAGCAGACGGGGGCCTCGGTTTAAAGTCTCATCCGAAAGGCGGCACCTCCGACAGTGCAGCACTCCCTCAGCACTGCACTGGAGTGTCAGCCTAGCTTTATGTGCTCAAGTCCCTGGAGTGGGACTTGAACCCACAACCTTCTGACTCAGAGGCGAGTGTGCTACCCACTGAGCCACAGCTGAACACAAAATGATTCCTTCTGGAATTGTTGTAAATATTAAAAGCAGTTATTACAAATCATAATTGACGGTTGATTTTTTTTGCACCATCAGAAGGTATTACTCAATGAATGTAACTCAATAGGCTGGCTGGCCAGTACCATGAATGGGATCTCCTGAGCAGGCACTCCTTCCGATTACAAGTCAAAGTGACACTCGGCGCTTGAAAAAATGACGTCAGCTTTCAGAAATGTATATCTGCAACACCTGATCGAACCTGGAACTAATTATTTGGAAAGAAAGTTGGGCGGGGTGATATTTGGAACCAGAAGAGAATGTCTGAGACTGCACGTAATTGTGAACAGGGCTTGACTGATTATTACAGGAACTAGTAGCAATGATCAGTATCATGTTGCAAGCAGTACCTTATCCGATTCAATTTTAGGCAAGCTAAAGCTGCTGTGGATGTGTGGAATAATATGAAAAATTCCCTCCACCTCAGCATTATAACAGTAAATAGTAATTTGCAGAAACATAGAAAAATAGGAGCAGGAGTAGGCCATTCGGCCCTTCGAGCCTGCTCCGCCATTCAATATGATCATGGCTGATCCTCTATCTCAATACCATATTCCCGCTCTCTCCCCATACCCCTTATGCCTTTCATGTCTAGAAATCTATCTCCTTCTTAAATATATTCAGTGACTTGGCCTCCACAGCCTTCTGTGGTAGAGAATTCCACAGGTTCACCACCCTCTGAGTGAAGAAATTCCTCCTCATCTCAGTCCTAAATGTCCTACCCTGTAACCTGAGACTGTGACCCCTCGTTCTCGACCCCCCCAGCCAGGGGAAACATCCTCCCTGCATCCAGTCTGTCTAGCCCTGTCAGAATTTTATACGTTTCAATGAGATTCAATGAGAAGAAATTATGTAATCAGTGAATCAGATCATTGTGGTAAAGGACAAAATTCAATTCTAACTTGTGTATGCATTTTTAGTTTGTTTGAACCAGTTGTATTAGTGGTGCCCCCTTGTAGAAGAGGGCACTTGTCAGGAACTGGTCGCTGTTTACTGGCATTGGGGGAATGTGATGCCATTCTATTGTTTAAACAAAATAGGTAAAGGTGAAGCAGAGTCGATAATTGTGTGTGCTAGTCCAGGCTTTTAAACAGGTGTCTCTGTCTAATCTTGTTATTAACATTCAAACGAGCCTATGAAATTTCCTATGAGCCTATGGGTAATTACAGACAGTCTCACTCGGGTGTCAATCCTGACTTTGTGCAAAAATGGGCGGCAGCGAGTCGGCAGCCCGATGTAAAACGAGTTTTCACCCGTTTAACGTTTAACTCCGCCGCATCTGTTCTGACGATGCCACCTTCCATACCAGTGCTTCTGACATGTCTTCCTTTTTCCTCAACTGAGGATTCCCCTCTACTGTGGTTGACATGGCTCTTGACTGTTCCATTTCCCGCACTTCTGCTCTCACCCCTTCCCCTCCCTCCCGGAACCACGATAGGGTTCCCCTTGTCCTCACCTTTCACCCCACCGGCCTCCACATTCAACGGATCATCCTCGCCATTTCCGCCACCTCCAACGTGATCCCACCACCAAACACATCTTCCCCTCACCTCCCCTTTTAGCATTCCGAAGGGCCCGCTCCCTCCGCGACACCCTGGTCCACTCCTCAATCACCCCTAACAGCTCTTCCCCTTCGCCCGGCACCTTCCCGTGCAAGCGCAGGAGATGCAACACCTGCCCTTTTACCTCCTCCCTTCCCACTGTCCAGGGCCCCAAACACCCCTTCCAGGTGAAACAGCGATTTACTTGTACTTCTTGCAATTTAATATGCTGTATTCGCTGCTCACGATGCGGTCTCCTCTACATTGGGGAGACCAAATGCAGATTGGGCGACCGCTTTGCGGAACACCTCCGTTCAGTCCGTAAGGGTGACCCTGAGCTTCCGGTCTCCTGTCACTTTAATTCTCTGCTCCACTCCCACTCTGATCTCTCCGTCCTCGGCCTCTTACACTGTTCCAATGAAGCTCAACATAAGCTCAAGGAACAGCACCTCATCTTTCGATTAGGCACTTCACAGCCTTCTGGACTCAACATTGAGTTCAACAATTTCAAACTATAACCCCATCCCCCATTTTTCATGCTGTATGATTTTGCCACCCCCTTTGCAACATTTTATCTTTCCTGCCTCTTACCTCAGCACAGTATATTCCTTCAATTCCTTCCTCCCCTCCCCCCCCCCCGCCCCCTCCCTGTCTCTGCACCTGCTTAATATCTGTTACATCTTCAGTTTTTTCCAGTTCTGATGAAGGGTTATCGACCTGAAACGTTAACTCTGTTTCTCTCTCCACGGATGCTGTCTGGCCTGCTGAGTGTTTCCAGCATTTTCTGTTGTTCTATCACCCGTTTAACACTATCGCACAGAGCCAAGATCGACCCCACAGACTGAGAACAAGTCTGGCTGGGCAATCTGAAAGCAGTTTAAATATCATTTATAAATTTTTGTCCATTTAAAAAAAAAAACAACCTTCCAGACAACGGGGGGAATTTTAACAGGCAAGAATGGGTGGGTTGGGGTTGGGTGCTCATTTAAAATAGGAGGAGAATGAAGCGCGTCTGCAACCCGGCTCCAACGCGCTGACAGTGCACTGGTTTAACCGAGGCGCATTTGGGTGCGTGCGAGTAACTTGCTTGCGGGAATCGACGCGATCAATAGTAATTAATTAAGACCCCAATGAACCTCATAATTACATGCAAATGAGGGGCTTCGGCATTAACGCCTCCAGCATGGGAAACTCGCCAGTGAAAAGGAGGCGAGTTTCAGGTAGGTTCATGGGGTTCTTTAAACTTCTGATTGTCTGATCTCACTAAAGGCTCAGTTCTTACAGCTGCTTTGTCAGTTTCCTCTGGCAAACGTTTAGCAGAGTTCTTGTCGGAGGTTTTGGAGAAGTTTGAAGGCTAGGAAACAGACACCAGCAGGATAGGAGGTGCCATGGATGTTTTTGACACGACATCAGAAGAGAACGAGAATCACCGTCCACGGCAGCGAGGCCGTGTTGTGGTGGGATCAGCAGGTGCGCAGGAGCGAGGAGGCCAACAGAGGGGCCGAGGTCACAGGATGCACTACCCATGTAACAGGGTGTACAGTCAGAGGCTCAGCTTCCTTGACCTCTCGGAAGAGCAGTACTTCATTCCGCAGGCTGAGGTTGTCACATCAGGTGGTTGCAGACATCTGCAGCCTCCTAGAAGAAGACCTGCTCCCCACTGGGCCTGGCGGACACGCATTACCAGTGGCTGTGAAAGTCATCACCGCACCCAATTTTTTTTGCCTCTGGTTCCTTCCAGGGTGCTACTGGAGACATCTCGAGGGTCTCGCAGTCCACTGCACATAAATGCAGAAGGCAGGTGACGGATGGATTGTTTGCCAGGGCTGGGAGTTCAGTAAATTTCCCCTGTGATGACAATAGCCAGAATAAGCGGGCACTCGCATTCGCTTCTCTGCCTGGCTTCCCACAGGTACTGAGTACAATTGATTAAAAAGCAAATTATTATTTAAATGGGGAGAGATTACAAAATGCTGAGGTACAGGGGGATCTGGGTGTCCTTGTACATGAATCACAAAAAGTTAGCATGCAGGTACAGCAAGTAATTAGGAAGGCAAATGGAATGTTGGCCTTTATTGCAAAGAGAATGGAGTATAAAGGTAGGGAAGTCCTGTTACAACTGTACAGGGCGTTGGTGAGACTACACCTGGAGTACTGCGTACAGTTTTGGTCTCCTTATTTAAGGAAGGATATACTTGCACAGTTCAGAGAAGGTTCACGAGGTTGATTCCGGAGATGAAGGGGTTGTCTTATGAAGAAAGGTTGGGCCTATACTCATTGGAGTTTAGAAGAATGAGAGGGGATCTTATTGAAATATATAAGATTCTGAAGGGGCTTGACAGACTAGATGCAGAGAGGATGTTTCCCCTCGTGGGGGAATCTAGAACTCGGGGGCATAATTTCAGAATAAGGGGGCACCCACTTAAATCGGAAATGAGGAGGAATTTCTTCTCTCAGAGGGTCGTGAATCTTTGGAATTCTCTTCCCCAGAGAGCTGTGGAGACGGAGTCAATGAATATATTTAAAGTGGAGATAGACAGATTTTTGAAAGGTAAGGGAGTCAAGGGTTATGGGGAGCGGGCAGGGAAGTGGAGTTGAGGCCAAGATCAGATCAGCCATGATCTTATTGAATGGCGGAGCAGGCTCGAGGGGCCAAATGAGCTACTCCTGCTCCTACGTCTTATGTTCGTATGATTACACACGTGTGGCAATCCGAACACCACCATAGCAAACAGGAATTTTTATCAACCGCAAGGGATACTATTGCATCAATTCACAGGTGGTGTGCAGCCACAAGAAGGGAATCATGTACGTGTGCACCAGATTCCCTGGGAGCTGTCATGATGTTTTCATACTGCGGCAGTGCAACATTCCCGACCTTTTCGTTCCAGGAAGAAGATTTAAGGGCTGACTCGTAGGAGACGAGGGATACCCCTCTCAAACTTGGCTCATGACACCTGTGAGGAACCCCACCATCGAGGCGCAGGAGCGCTACACCGAGAAGCACGTGACCACCAGGTGTGTCATAGAGCAAACCATCAAAATGTTGACGATGCGCTTCAGCTGCCTGGATAGGCCTGGCGGCGATCTTCAGTATTTTCACCGAGGGTGTCCAGAATCATAGTGGCGTGCTGCGTCCTGCACAATATTGCGCAGCAGAGGATTGCAGGTGGAGGAGGATGAAGGCGCTCATCAGGCATCTTCGGATGAGGAGAACATTCACGAGGAGGAGGAGGAGAAATATGAAGATGGGGCCAGACTAGCCGCGTACTTTGCTGCCCGGGATGCCCTAATAACTCGAAGGCTCAGCTAGCGGTGGCGGCTCACACAGGAAAAATCAAAAATGAAATCCTCCGGCCCTCTCCTACCACCACCCCCCTCCCTTTGCACAGAACAGTCCTTCAATCAGGCATACACTCATTGCACATCTGCCCAGTGGGTCCTGTCATGTATTGACATTCATCATGACGTGGAAGTGGTGCTAATCAATACATTTTATGTATTGTTATTGTACTGTTATTAAAAAAAGGAAACTTAACAACGTAATATTTTGTCAAACACCCATGTGCATACCCTTGGTGAACTACAGTTGCTTTACTTTACATTTCCTACCGCTTTGACGTGGTGGATCCCGTGTAGCTTCAGCAGAGGTAGAGGCAGGCTGCTCAGATCAATGCCCTGACTGCTGAGTTGCATTTGGCCGACGACCTCTGGGTTTTGAAGCCCCTGAGGGCCCTGTCAAAGACTGCTCCATCTGCACCTGTGCAGGGGCAGACTCGGCCATCAGGAGGCAAGGCAGCATATCGGGTACTGGCGGTGGTGGGGGTGACGGTGACAACAGGCGAGAAGTGGGATGGCTTCGAGTGGAGTTCCCGCTTCTATGTCCCCTTTTGCCATCATCCCTCTCCTGGGCCGGCACCACATCAGTCTTGGCGTGTAATTGGCGAGTAAAGAGCGAAGAGTGAGGCGACAGACCAGCTCCAGTTAATCAAAGAAGCAACCGGACGCAGCGGAGTAATGGACCGGCGGGTGGGCGGAGAGGCTTCATAAACAACTGGTGTAGGCTGCAAACCCCGAATAATAACCTGAAGGTCCCGCGTTTGCAGCTTCGGGGCTTCTCCCGGTCACAGGCCCAGGCCGCCATCTTGATTCAAGCCACGTCACGATTCAAAAAGTGACGCGGGCAAGAGGAAGCAGCTGATTGGGTGAGTACGGCCAGGTGTGTATTTATACTACTCTATAGTTTGACAGTTAAGGTTAATAGTTTATAAAGTTTAGAAGGTCTTAATTTTTGTGGTTATAGTTTCTAAGGTCTCTGTTGTGTAGCGGGGAGTGCTAGTAAACAAGGGCCCTTGAGTATATCATTTAATTGTAGTGTAATTAGTGGTATTGATTTGATTTAATTTAATTTAAATTAATTAAAGGGTAAGTCATGGCAGCACATCTCGGCCCCGTGGCATGCTCCTCCTGCACTATGTGGGAAATCAGGGACATTTCCTGTGTCCCTGACGACCATGTGTGCGGGAAGTGTATCCAGCTGCAGCTACTGGCAGACCGCATTGCGGCGCTGGAGCTGCGAATGGATACATACTGGAGCATTCGTGATGTTGAGGACGTCGTGGATATCACGTTTAATGAGTTGGTCACACCGCAGGTAAAGGCTGCACAGGCAGGAAGGGAATGGGTGATCGCCAGGCAGAGTAGTAGGCGCAGGCAGGTAGTGCAGGGGTTCCCTGTGGCCATCCCCCTCTCAAACAGATATACCACTTTGGATATTGTTGAGGGAGATGGCTTATCGGGGGAAGGCAGCAGCAGCCAACTTCCTGGAACCATGGATGGTTCTGCTGCACAGGATGGGAGGAAAAAGAGTGGGAGAGCTATAGTGATAGGGGATTCTATTGTAAGGGGAATAGATAGGCGTTTCTGCGGCCGCAAACGAGACTCCAGGATGGTATGTTGCCTCCCTGGTGCAAGGGTCAAGGATGTCTCGGGACGGCTGCAGGGTATTCTGGAGGGGGAGGGTGAACAGCCAGTTGTCGTGGTGCATATAGGTACCAATGATATTGGTAAAAAACGGGATGAGGTCCTAAAAGCTGAATATAGGGAGTTAGGAGGTAAATTAAAAAAATAGGACCTCAAAGGTAGTAATCTCAGGATTGCTACCAGTGCCACGTGCTAGTCAGAGTAGAAATAGAAGGATATTTCAGATGAATACGTGGCTAGAGGAATGGTGCAAGGGGGAGGGATTCAAATTCCTGGGACATTGGAGCGGTTCTGGAGGAGGTGGGACCAGTGCAAACTGAATGGTTTGCACCTGGGCGGGACATAAACCGATGTCCTCGGGGGAGTGTTTGCTAGTGCTGTTGGGGAGGGTTTAAACTAAAATGGCAAGGGGTTGGGAACCTGTGCAGGGAGACAGAGGAAAGGTAAGCAAGGATAGAAACAAAAGACAGGAAGGAGAAAAGCAAAAGTGGAAGGCAGAGAAATCAAGGGTGTAAATCAAACAGGGCTACAGTAAATAATAATTCTAAAAGGACTAAGAGTGTTAAAAAAAACAAGCCTGAAGGCTTTGTGCCTTAATGTGAGGAGCATTCGTAATAAGGTGGATGAATTAGCTGCGCAAATAGATGTAAACGGATATGATATAATTGGGATTATGGAGACATGGCTCCAGGGTGACCAAGGCTGGGAATTCAACATCCAGGGGTATTCAATATTCAGGAAGGACAGGCAAAAAGGAAAAGGAGGTGGTGTAGCATTGCTGGTTAAAGAGGAGATTAACACAATAGTAAAGAAGGATATTAACTCTGATGATGTGGAATCTGTATGGGTAGAGCTGAGAAATACCAAGGGGCAGAAAACGTTAGTGGGAGTTGTATACAGACCCCCAAACATTAATGCTGAGGTTGGGGATGGCATTAAACGGGAAATTAGAGATGCATGCAATAAGGGCACAGCAGTTATCATGGGTGACTTTAATCTACATATAGATTGGGCTAACCAAATTAGTAACAATACTGTGGAGGAGGAATTCCTAGAGTGTATACGGGATGGTTTCCTGGACCAATATGTCGAGGGACCAACTAGAGATCAGGCCATCTTAGACTGGGTATTATGTAATGAGAAAGGATTAATTAGCAATCTTGTTGTGCGAGGCCCCTTGGGGAGGAGCAATCATAATATGATAGAATTCTTCATTAAGATGGAGAATGAAGTAGTTGACTCAGAGACTAGGGTCCTGAATTTAAATAAAGGAAACTACGATGGTATGAGGCGTGAGTTGGCTAGGATGGATTGGGGAGCGTTACTTAAAGGGTTGATGGTGGATAGGCAATGGCTAGAGTTCATTATAAAAGATGTAATAGCAGAGCACTTGGAAAACAGTGACAGGATCGGACAAAGTCAACATGGATTTACAAAAGGTAAATCATGCTTGACTAATCTACTGGAATTTTTTGAGGATGTAACTGGTAGAATAGATAAGGGAGAACTAGTGGATGTGGTGTATTTGGACTTTCAGAAGGCTTTCGATAAGGTCCCGCATAAGAGATTAGCGTGCAAAGTTAAAGCACATGGGATTGGGGGTAAGGTACTGACTTGGATAGAGAACTGGTTGGCAGACAGGAAGCAAAGAGTTGGAATAAATGGGTCTTTTTCCAAGTGGCAGGCAGTGACTAGTGGGGTACCGCAGGGATCGGTGCTAGGACCCCAGCTATTCACAGTATATATTGATGATCTAGATGAGGGAACTCGATGTAATATCTCCAAGTTTGCAGATGACACAAAGCTGGGTGGGCGTGTGTGCTGTGAGGAGGATGCAGAGAAACTCCAGTATGATTTGGACAGGTTGGGTGATTGGGCAGATGCATGGCAGATGCAGTATAATGTGGATAAATGCGAGGTTATCAACTTTGGTGGCAAAAACAGAAAGACAGATTATTATCTGAACGGCAATAGATTGGGAAAAGGGGAAGTGCAACGAGATCTGGGTGTCCTTGTGCACCAGTCGCTGAAGGTAAGCATGCAGGTGCAGCAGGCGGTTAAGAAGGCAAATGGTATGTTGGCCTTCATAGCGAGAGGATTCGAGTACAGGAGCAAGGATGTCTTGCTGCGGTTGTACAGGGCCTTGGTGAGACCACACCTTGAGTATTGTGTGCAGTTTTGGTCGCCTTATCTGAGGAAGGATGTTCTTGCCATGGAGGGAGTGCAGCGAAGATTCACCAGGCTGATACCTGGGATGGCAGGAATGACGTATGAAGAATGAGAGGGGATCTCATTGAAACTTATAAAATTCTAACAGGACTAGACAGACTAGATGCAGGAAGGATGTTCCCGATGGCGGGGGAGTGCAGAACCAGGGGTCACAGTCTAAGGATAAGGGGTAAGCCATTTAGGACTGAGATGAGGAGGAATTTCGTCACCCAGAGAGTGGTGAACCTGTGGAATTCTCTACCACAGAAGGCAGTTGACGCCAATTCATTAAATATATTCCAGAAGGAGTTAGATATATTTCTTAAGGCTAAAGGGATCAAGGGATATGGGGAGAAAGCAGGGACAGGGTACTGAATTTGGATGATCAGTCATGATCTCATTAAATGGCGGAACAGGTTCGAGGGGCCGAATGGCCTACTCCTGCTCCTATCTTCTATGTTTCTATGTTTGCCACTCTGCTGCACTACAGCTTGGTGGAGATCAGTGACACCTCGTAAGGCCACGGATAAGGTATCTGTCATCCTGTTTAAGGCGGCAGACATGTTTACATCCAAAGTCTGTATGGCCGTGATCATGGCTGGCATGGACTCATTTGAGAGCCTTGCTTGAAGCTTCATGGAGGCAGCCATTCTCTCCATGGCAGACATTCTCGCAAATCCCTGCACCAGCAATCCACTGGCGATCGACTTGGACTCCTCAATTCTCTCATTTTCTCCGCTATTGTGGCACGTCTGTCAGTACCTGGCTAAGTTGCTGATGCACCTCTAGCATTCTCCTTCTCAATGAAGGCCCCCAGGGTTCAGCATTTGTGTCCAGCTGAGCAGAATTTGGAGAGGATTGCGGCCCCCGATGTGGACTTTCCACAGTGTCCCTGCCACTAGTATCTGCTCGTGCTCACCTGTGAATTGTCAATCACCAGGTGAAAACCCAACTAACTCTCTAACTGGACCCACCGAAGTGCGAGTGTTTACGCTGGTGCATGGCTGTAGATCCTATGATGGTGCAGCCTCCGAAGGAATGAGGTCCTCTGAGGAATCGTCCTCGTGCATCTCCAGTGAGACTGTATGCGTGAAGGCCCTGGAAGGCAAAAGAAAGGAATACAAATTCGCCATGGCAAAGTAACGATCTTGATAATCACCATACTTGGTCTTCCCTCCATCTCTGATTGAGAGGAATGCAGATGTGCCACTTGTCTTCATGGCATTCTCCTCTGCATCTGTGAGCTGCACAATTTGTGGCGGGCCACCTCCAGTCCTCACCCTCTCCCTTGTGTTTTGCGCTCTCTTCAACAAGGGGTGCAAAAACAGACCTGTGAGTGAGTGAAGCTCAGGTATTTACCCGATGGATGCAGTGCCTTCGGTGAAAGTGACCATGACTATGACCATTACAGTGCATAAGGATTGGGGTGAGCTGCAGCCTTCTTCCTCCCATTGCTGGGAAAAGTATGTCCCTCCTGCTCCTGACTGCACCCAGCAGGAATTCCAGGGAAGCATCATTAAATCTGGGTGCTGCCCTTGCTCTTTTGTGCATCCATCTCTAAGTGGCTCCTTGCTCCTCCAAATTCATTTTAGCATTGGCCCTTTGAGTAGTGGACTTCAGATTGTGTCGTGCGGATGTGCATTCTGCCCGCTGTGCTGCTTGGGAACGTGAAAGCCGGAAGTCAAAATTTATTGCCTCAAACAATCCAACCCGCTGACTTTACCTCCGGGTTTCGTGTACGCAGCCCACCTTTACATTTAATATCTGGGCCAATGTGTCCTCTAATAGATATTGAGGAGCCACTGGGATGCTTTAAAGATTATTAGCTGTTCCCAGTGAATGTGGTGGTGGACTGCAAGTATATTTGCACTACAGCCTGTTCAGTGTAAATGTTGCAAATTCCCAACAGTTAAAATTTTTAAAGGTCCTTGGCTCGGTAATCACATCTATGCTATAATGCAATAAATAAGTTGTGAAGGTGGCTGCAAAGAGCGTGGGAATCTTCAGGAAAGGCTTAATCTTCCATGTCGCCATTGGCAGCTTCAGTGTTCGACAAAGTCTATATCAGGCCAGTTATAGAACATTATCACCTGTTTGGCAGGTTGTAGTGAAAATTCATCCCTAGGTTTTGGACTCTATACAGTTCAAAGGCATTCTGACCATTGAACCTGATGAGACTGGCTACTCTATCTAATAAGAATGGTCTGCTCTATGCTATGGTTCTCTGTCTTCCAACACCACAGCGACCCACCTGATCAGTTGGTCCTCAATGAGATAACATCTGAGATAATGTTGGACTCATTTTGTTTTGATTTTGGCTTGATGGACCAGCTGGTCTTTTCCTGCCCGTCATTTTTGTATGTTTGTATGTTTTTAGCCATGATGTGGGATTGGAGTGGGGTTGAGGTCTGTTACAAAGAACTAGATGTTGGGTAAACTGTCAAGGCATTTGAAATGAACCCAACTGGAAGGATCAAAACCATCCAGATTAATAGGTTGTCAGTGTAATACAAGTTGAGATTTGGCTGCTATTGCTCCTTATGGTGTCACTACCATATGTTGTAAAGATTACACTCAATCAGATTTTCAAAGCATGTCAGAAATAACAGGAAGCAGAAAATCTTCACTGTACAAACACCTTTTTCCTTTTGAGTCCTCTTTAAAATTGGGCAGCGGAGTCTGCTATACCCCTGGTTTCCAAATCTTAGACGTAACATTGCCTTGGGGGCCAAAACAAATTGGTTTTACAGAAAGTAAGGAAAAAAACACAATAAAATGATTAAAACTCTACGCAAACACTTAAACTGTTCTAGACATGCAATAGGAGCTTCAACTGTTGCGTGGTGTGGAATTTCCAAGTGTAAATACACAACTGGGTTTATTGGGAAACATATGCAATCACATAAAAGCAAAATGCAATTCAGAAACTCGTCCACTACGAGTTGTGTAATAAAGTTTGGGAACCTTCCCATTAGGCCTGCTTTACTTTCTTTAGTTTGTTAGATTGAGGAATAATAACATTCTTGTTTTCTGGCCTCTTGTTTTTGTTGAAGTGTTTGGCACCTGAATGAAGTGTGGTTTACGATGAGTCAGCTTAAAACTGACACGTACTTCCTTGTAGATTTGTTTCCCTTCCTCTTTCCTCTGCAGATCTACTCAATCCCACCCCCTTTCAAAACATTGTGTCCTCCTCACAACTATTCTGATCCATCTTGGCCAACTTGATGAGGCAACCTTTTGGATGGATTAACGGACACTATGGGCTGGATTTTGATACTGGGGCGGGTTGGGGTTGTGTCATCCACTTTTCGTGTTATCCACCCGACTGCAATTGGATGTGGGAGATTGATGCGATTTTCACCTAATTGGGCAATTGAGTTCCAGCATGTGGGAACCCATGACCCAATTAGTGTTTTCAGTCTGAAAGTCGCCTCTGATGATGTCATCATTGCTGCTGCATTGAAGGTCTTCAAAGACTGCCTGGCCTTCGCTGTGAGAGGACCTGGATGTAAAATGAGCAGCAGCCCTAAGTCTGCTCCCAGATATTTTTGCACCACCACTCCCAGATATGTCTCCCCTTCACCATCACTCTCAGATCAGATAGCCAGCCAGCCAGCCAGCTATTGTCAGCTATCCAAATGTGCTCCCGCCAGGTTTCGTGGTTCAGAACAGGCGTGCTTCATGCAGAAAAAGGGTTAAAATCACAAAGGCCTTTCAAAATGGCATTATAGAGGCAATTTAGTGCTTGTTAAGGGCCTCAACAGCCTATCCCACCTCTTAGAGGCGGGACGGAGTCGGGACCAGCAGACACGATTTAATGAAAATTGCATGGAGGCGGGCTTGTGCCTGCCCGCCAGTTTTCGCAATTTTAACCCCCCACACGCCTCCAAACCTGCCTCCACGGGTCAATGAAAATCCAGCCCTATTAGTTCATCAAGAAATGCGTTCAAGCTCATTTCCAACTGCATCGGGCCAGAGCATTGCACAGTTTGGTCACAACATGCTCGGACCTGTATTCTACTGTTTTGTCTATTTAGTTGAGTGTTCTTTTGGCTTTGTTGATTGCTGCTTTACATTGGCTGGACATTTTGAACGTTGAGTCTACTAAGACTCCAAGGTCTCTTGCTGGGAAAAATTGTACTAGGTTACCAAAGAGCATCCATAGGGCATGGCATAGGAGAGCAGGAGGAGCAACTGATCTCTCAGTCTTCATATACCTAGGTTTATGTATCATTCTCTTAATGCAAGCCACTAAGATACATGGCATAAAACAATACTGTGGATGCTGGAAATCTGAAATAAAAACAGAAAATGCTGGGAACACTCAGCAGGCCAGGCAGCATCTGTGGAGGGAGAGACAGAGTTAACATTTCAGGTTGATGACCGGTCATCAAATACTTGACATACTTAGCTGAATGCGATTTAATAAGCAAAGTCTTAAAATACGTGGGGGGAAAAATTCAGTTGGTTGCGCCTCCCGTTAGCACCTTAAGAGGGCGCTAATGGGGCGCAAAGCATCTAGCACCCAGGCGCAGTGAAGTTTGCGCTGCTCGCGAAATTAACTAGACATTTTGCGGCGGCGCTAAACACTACCGCCACGATCTCCTGCGCCGGCAGATCGTGACGTCACTCGAGTGCGCAACGCCCCGGTATCGCCCCGGAGCGGATATTGAGTGGCGCCCCCTGTCTTACCGCCTGACGCTAGCAACGACAGGTTGAGGGGAGCGTTCTGCAGTCATGTAGGCTAAGGGGGAGCGCTATTTAAAGGTGACCGCTTCCTGCCTTTTATTGTTGGTGCCATTTTTGAACTACGCATTCTGAGAGAGAGAGGGAGAGACTTCTGGAGAGATTCAACGTTGTGTGAAGGAGTTTTGGGTACTGAGCAGCACTTTGCAGGTTCATTTTGATTTGCCATTCCTTGTATCGATTTGGCAGAGACTGTGGGGGGCTGCACTCTGAGCTCTTTGCCTGGTACTCTCCATTGTTCTTTCCAGCACATTTGATGTACAGGTCTCTCCAGGCCGAGATTCAAGGCTGCAATGAGCAGGATGTGGATAGAAAGCAAGATTAACCATCCCCTTTAAGAACTGGCCCGTGCCATTGGGTGTGTGTTCCATTGCTGACTGACATCACATGAGCTTCGCCAGCGCTCTGAGGTAGCGCCTCGCTCCTCGGCCTTTGCGCCTTAAGACAGGTGTGAAGCGCCTGATTTAGCGCTCCAATCACCTCCAGGGGCGATAAAAGTCAAGTTTGCAGTCGGTGGCGATAATTAGCGCCAGGCGCTAATCTTTGCGCCCGGCCGATAATTGCGCCCCAAATGGGGCGATACTGAATTTCTCCCCCGTGGTCTTTCTGTATGACTTCACTTTGCAGTCTAACCTCTATCATAAGAGTACAAATGCCTCAACAGGTACAGACAGGAACATCTTTGTGTTTACAGAATGAAGCCTGCTGCCACATAGCAATTCCCTGAGGTAACGCTATCTAAAGTGATATTGCAACATACATTTCTTTTATTTACAAGAAATAATAGATAACAGTTCTTGTAATGATTAATGATGGAATTTTTAAAAAGAACTTTTCAATTTCTATTGAATTTCAACTTTCCCGGCAATCTATAAGCAAATAGTATGCTGCACTACTGTCTGATTAGTGGTAAATAATCTACATCTGACAATTGTAAGGTTCATAATGCAATAGTGAACCAAGCTGAATATAGAAAGTACAGAGGGGATCTAAAAAAGGGAATAAGAGGGGTAAAGAGAGAGCATGAGAATAGATTAGCAACGAACATAAAAGGAACCCAAAAGTCTTTTATAAACATATATAAAGTAAAAGAGTAGTCAAAGGAAGGGTGGGGTTGATTAGGGGCCAAAAAGGAGATATTCTTGTGGAGGCAGAATTCATGTCTGAGGTACTAAATGGCTACTTTGCATCTGTCTTCATTAGAAAAGAGGATGCTGCCAATGCAGCATTAAAGGAGGAGGTAGTAGTGATGTTGGATAGGAAAAAAATAGATAAAGTGGAGATGCTTCAAAGGTTGGCAGTCCTTAAAGTAGGTGAGTCACCCGGTCCAGATGGGATGCATCCTAGGTTACTGAGGGAAGTAAGGGTGGAAAATGCGGAGGCTGCGGCTGCAATCCTCCTTGGATATTGGGGTGGTGCCAGAGGACTGAAAGATTGCAAATGTTGCACCCCTGTTTAAAAAAAAAGGTGATTACAGGCCAGTCAGCGGTGGGGAAACATTTAGAGCCAACAATCCGGAACAAAGTTAATTGGCATTTGGAAAAGTATAGGCTAATAAATGAAAGTCAGCACAGATTTGTTGAAGGAAAATCATGTTTGACTAACTTGATCGAGTTCTTTGATGAAGTAATGGAGAGGGTTGATGAGGGTAGTGCAGTTGATGTATATATGGACTTTCAAAAGGTGTTTGACAAAGTACCACATAATAGACTTGTTAGCAAAATTAAAGCCCGTGAGATTAAAGGGACAATGGCAGCATGGATACAAAATTAGCTAAGGGACAGGAGGCAGAGAGTAGTGGTGAACAGTTGTTTATCAGTAACACTAGAGGCCATCAATGTAAGATAGTCACCAAGAAATCAAATAGGGACTTCAGAAGAAACTTCTTTGAAAGAACGAAAGACTTGCATTTATATAGCGCCTTTCACGACCACCGGACGTCTCAAAGCGCTTTACAGCTAATGAAGTACTTTTGAAGTGTAGTCACTGTTGTAATGTGGGGAGAATATGGAACTTGCTACCACAGGGAGTGGTTGAAGCGAATAGTATAGATGCATTTAAAGGGAGGCAAGATAAGCATATGAGGGAGAAGGGAATAGAGGGTTATGCTGATAGATTTAGATGAGGAAAGACGGGAGGAGGCTCGAGTGGAGCATAAACACCGGCATGGACTGGTTGGGCCAAATGGCCTGTTTCTGTGCTGTATATCCTATGTAATCCTATGTAAGACTAGAGGGAGGTATACAGTGGTGTTCCCAGGTGTCGGCATTGGGACCACTGCTCTTTTTGATATATAATAATGAATTGGACTTGGGTATACAAGGCATCATTTCAAAGTTTGCAGATGATACGAAACTTGGAAATGTAGGAAACAATGAGGAGGATAGTAATCGACTTCAGGGGGGCGTAGACAGACTGGTGAAATGGGCAGACACATGGCAGATGAAATTTAACGCAGAGAAGTGTGAAGTGATACATTTTGGTAGGAAGAATGGGGAGAGGCAATAGGAACTAAATGGTACAATTTTAAAGGGGGTGCAGGAACAGGGAGACCTGGGGGTGTATGTACACAAATCTTTGAAGGTGTCAGGACAAGTTGAGAAGGCTGTGCAAAAAGCATATGGTGATCCTTGGCTTTATTACAAAAGCAAGGGAGTTATGCTAAACTTTTATAAAACACTGGTTCGACCTTTTTTTTATTATTATTCATTCACGAGATGTGGATGTCGCTGGCAACTCCAGCATTTATTGCCCATCCCTAATTGCCCTTGAGAAGGTGATGGTGAGCTACCTTCTGGACAACTGAGTGGCTTGCTAGGCCATTTCAGAGGGCACTTAAGAGTCAACCACATTGCTGTGGGTCTGGAGTCACACACAGACCAGACTAGATAAGGACGGCAGATTTCCTTCCTTAAAGGACATTAGTGAACCAGATGGGTTTTTACGACAATCTGGTAGTTTCATGGTCACCATCACTGATACTAGCTTTACTAGCCTCAGCTGGAGTATTGTGTCCAATTCTGGGCACCACACTTGGAAGGATGTCAAGGCCTTGGAGAGGGTGCAGAGGAGATTTACTAGAATGGTACCAGGGATGAGGGACTTCAGTTATGTGGAGAGACTGGAGAAGCTGGGATTGTTCTCCTTAGAGCAGAGTAGGTTAAGAGGAGATTTGATAGAGGTGTTCAAAATCATGAAAGGTTTTGATAGAGTAAATAAAGAGAAACTGTTTCCAGTGCCAGAAGGGTCGATAACCAGAGGGCACAGATTTAAGTTGTTTGGCAAAAGAACCAGAGGCGACACGAGGAAACATTTTTGTTTAACAGTGAGTTGTTGTGATGTGCAATAAATCATAGAATCATAGAAAGCTACAGCACGGAAGGAGGCCATTTCGGCCCATCGTGTCCGCGCCGGCCAACAAAGAGCTATCCAGCCTAATCCCACTTCCCAGCTCTTGGTCCGTAGCCCTGCAGGTTACAGCATCCCAAGTGCACATCCAAGTACTTTTTAAATGTGGTTAGGGTTCCTGCCTCTACCATCCTTTCAGCCAGTGAGCTCCAGACCCCCACAACCCTCTGGGTGAAGAAATTTCCCCTCAAATCCCCTCTAAAACTTCCCCCAATTACTTTAAATCTGTGCCCCCTGGTTTTTGACCCCTCTGCTGAGGGAAATAGGTCCTTTCTATCCACTTTATCTAGGTCCCTCATAATTTTATACACTCAATAAGGTCTCCCCTCAGCCTCCTCTGTTCCAAGGAAAACAAACCCAGACTATCCAGTCTTTCCGCATAGCTAAGATTCTCTACTCCCGTAAACATCCTTGTAAATCTCCTCTGAGATCTCCTCAGCACTGCCTGAAAGGGTGATGGAAGCAGATTCAGTAGTAACTTACATAGGAACAGGAGTAGACCATTTAGCCCCTCGAAGCTGTTCCACCTTTCAATGAGATCATGGCTGATGTGTAACCTAACTCCATATACCCGCCTTTGGCCCATATCCCTTAATACCTTTGGTTAACAAAAATCTACAAATCATAGTTCCCCTTAATATATTGAAAACTTCAATCACCCCTTAACTTTCTAAATTCCAGGGAATATAACCCTAGTTTGTATAATCACTCCTCGTAATTTAACCCTTGGAGTCCAGGTATCATTCTGGTAAATCTATTTTGCACTCCCTCCAAGGTCAATATATCCTTCCTAAGGTGTGGTGCCCAGAACAGTACTCCAGGTGTGGTCTAACCAAGACTTTGTATAGCTTTAGCATAACTTTTACCCCCTTGTATTCTAGTGCTCTAGATATAAAGGCCAGCATTGCATTAGCCTTTTTGATTACTTTCTGTACCTGTCCATGACATTTTAATGATGTATGTACATGGACCTCGAAGTCTCTTTGGACCTCCACTGTTTCTAGCTTTTTATCATTTAGAAAGTACCCTGTTCTATCCTTTTTAGGTCCAAAGTGGATGACCTCACACTTGCCTACATTGAAATACATTTGCCACAGTTTTGCCCATTCACTTAATCTATTGATATCTCTTTGTAATTTTATGCTTCCATCTAAACTGCTTACAATGCCGCCTATCTTTGTGTCATCGGCAAACTTGGATATGTGGCTCTCTATCCAATCATTTATTTGTTAATAAATACAGTGAATAGTTACGGCCCCAACACCGATCCCTGTCACTTCCTGCCAATTAGAGTGCCTGCCCATTATCCCTACGCTCTGTCTCCTGCTGCTCAGCCAATTTCCTAACCAGGTTAATAATTTGCCTTCAATTCCATGAGCTTCAACTTTAGCTAACAATCTCTTCTGAGGGACTATTTCCAAATGCCTTCTGGAAGACCATATAAATAACATCCATAGACATTCCCCTGCCCACTACTTTAGTCACCTCTTCAAAAAATTCAATCAGGTTCGTCAGGCATGACCTGCCTTTCACAAATCCATGCTGGCTCTCTCTGATCAGCTGTAAATGTTCAAGGTGTTCAGTCACCCTATCCTTAGTTATAGACTCCAATAATTTCCCAACAACAGATGTTAGGCTAACTAGTCTCTAATTCCCAGGTTTCCCTCTCTCCCCTTTCTTAAATAGTGGAGTAACATGTTCAGTATTCCAATCTAAAGGAACGGTTTCTGAATCGAATCAGTGCTCTTATGGAAGAAGTCACCAGCTGGATAGGATGCATAGCTTTCAGTGTTGGTGTGTTCCCTTGAGTGCAATGATTCACATGGGTATCTGGGCTATTACTGTCAACCCCATAGCCTACATGAAGAGAATGGTTTGCACTTAATTAAGTGTGCCATCTAGCTTTGGCACAATGAAAGACTGTGTGCAAAAATACAATGGGCTGGATTTTGATACTGGGGCGGGTTGGGGTCGTGTCATCCACTTTTCGTGTTATCCACCCGACTGCAATTGGATGTGGGAGATTGATGCAATTTTCACCTAATTGGGCAATTGAGTTCCAGCATGTGGGAACCCATGAACCAATTAGTGTTTTCAGTCTGAAAGTCGCCTCTGATGATGTCATCATTGCTGCTGCATTGAAGGTCTTCAGAGACTGCCTGGCCTTTGCTGTGAAAGGACCTGGATGCAACATGAGCAGCAGCAGCCCTAAGTCTGCTCCCAGATATTTTTACACCACCACTTCTAGATATGTCATTCATCCATCCATCCACCTCACTCACCTCCCTCACTCACCTCACTCACCTCACTCACTCCCTACCGCCCGCCAGGTTTCACATTCGTGGTTCATAACAGGCGTGCTTCACGTATAAAAAGGGTTAAAATCACAAAGGCCTTTCAAAATGGCATTATAGAGGCAATTTAGTGCTTGTTAAGGCCCTTAACAGCCTATCCCGCCTCTTAGAGCTGGGACCAGCAGACACAATTTAATAAAAATTGCGTGGAGGTGGACTTGTGCCCGCCCGCCAGTTTTCGCAATTTTAACCTCCCACACGCCTCCAAACCCACCTCCATGGGTCAATGAAAATCCAGCCCAATGTGTTTGAAATAGTACCTCATAGAAGTGGCACAAGTTCCATAGTTGATGGGCCAATTATTGAAATTTAAGCAAAATTGAGGAATATAGTTACCTGCACCTTCCTCCTGATACCAGCAAACTTCTTCCTCATTTAGAGCCAAGTATGCAGGACCTGGGTGACTCTATTGACTTAGTCCCGTTCGTCCATCACCCCTGTGCTCGCTGACCTACATTGGTTCCCGGTTAAGCAGCGCCTCGATTTCAAAATTCTCATCCTTGTTTTCAAATCCCTCCAAGGCCTCGCCCCTCCCTATTTCTGTAATCTCCTTCAGCCCCACAACCCCACACCCCGAGATATCTGCGCTGCTCTAATTCTGCCCTCTTGAGCATCCCTGATTATAATCGCTCAACCACTGGTGGCCGTGCCTTCTGTTGCCTAGGCCCTAAGCTCTGGAGTTCCCTGCCTAAACATCTCCGCCTCGCTACCTCTCTTTCCTCCTTTAAGACGCTCCTTGACTGAGCTTTTGGTCACCTGCCCTAATTTCTCCTTATGTGGCTCGGTGTCAAATTTTGTTTTCTAACACTCCTGTGAAGCCTCGGAATGCTTTGCTATGTTAAAGGCGCTATATAAACACAAGTTGTTGTTGTTGTTATTACACTGTTATTTTCCCCGTCTATATTAGGATATTTGAAGTCCCCCATTATCACTACTCTAAATTTCTTGCGTCTTTCTGCAATTTGCCTGCAAGTTTGCTCCTCTATCTACTTCCCACTATTTGGTGACTGTAAAATTTATGTTAATTGGTCCTGTGGTGAATTTCACATTCTACTGGCAAGCGCCGCCCCTTTGGCGTTCACCTTGACCTAATTGAATGGCTGCATGGCCATTTCATGGGCAAAGCTGAAGTTGGATTCTTAAAGCGAGGGTTGTGTTGGGAAAGTTGATGCTAAACTTTTGCTGTTTTTTATAAACATTGATTTTGAATTGTATTTTGTTCTGCGCTTTAGTTTCTGCTGCAGTGAAACCAGAGGTGTTTTGTTTGTTCAGCTCACCATCCCCAGATCCTCCCATCATTCTCAGCAAGCCCATTTTGCAAAGCTCAGCAAGCTCACACTCTGCCCTTTCCACAGGAGGGTGCACCTCAATTCTCTTTACAACTTCAGGGCTTGTATCTAACCATGAGCGTGCTTGATGGGACAGTGTGGATGGATCTTTACTCCAAATCTAGCCTATGTCCAAGGAGTGCTTGATGTTGACACTGGGACAATGGGCCAGAAATTCGGGTCGGAGGCTTCCCACGGGTGCAAGCCCCCGACCTGCACTTGCCTAGCGCGCCTGCCGTTGTGCTGTGGGCCCGCATGGGATTCCGATCCTGGGCCTCCTCCAGCTGCCGGTGTGCAGTGCTTGCGTATCCCAGGGGCGCAGTTAGTTCGAAGCGTCCCCTGGGATCACGTGGGCCATGGGGAGCCAGGAATCTCCATTCATAGATTTGACAGGAAGACCTGTCAAATCTATGAATAGAGATCGGCCCCAAAACCTAACTAAAGCTTCAAATAAATTTTTTTTAAAAATCACATTTTTAAAATAACTATAAATTACATAAATTAACTATTTAAAAAACTTGTGTTTATATAGCGCCTTTAACATAGCAAAGCATTCCGAGGCTTCACAGGAGTGTTAGAAAACAAAATTTGACACCGAGCCACATAAGGAGAAATTAGGGCAGGTGACCAAAAGCTCGGTCAAAGAGGTAGGTTTTAAGGAGCGTCTTAAAGGAGGAAAGAGAGGTCCCGAGGTGGAGATGTTTAGGCAGGGAATTCCAGAGCTTAGGGCCTAGGCAACAGAAGGCACGGCCGCCAGTGGTTGAGCGATTATAATCAGGGATGCTCAAGAGGGCAGAATTAGAGGAGCGCAGATATCTCGGGGTGTGAAATCGGCACTTTCGTTGGGTCTACGGGTGAGTACACAGCGCGTACTCACCCGTGGAGACCCGAATTTCTGGCCCAACAAGTGGAGACCTGTTCCATTCTCCATCTTGCACCATGATGAACAAAACTTAATTCCAAAAAAATAGCAGGGTGAAAACAGTTCTCTTTTGTGCATGATAGCGGTCAGATGTTTTGTACCCTGCAACACTTCTTAAATCTCTTAGCACATCACTTTATTTATGGCAGGAACTGACTTTACTGATTTGAGATAAAACCCAGGAGCTAAAATGAGCCTTGCAACAAAAAGGGATGTGAGATGGTGAAACGGATATAGCAGCATCGATAATATTAGTGAAATTGCTGTCTTGTGATGCCTGTAGGTTACTGTTATCGATGGGGATAGCCCTGCCTCCATAGAATTCTCTTGATTTCTTCGCCTGAAGAACAAGAGAAAATCTGATGGCAGCAGCCAAAAATCGTACAGTTAGGTGAGCTGTGAAGAAAGAAGGGAGAAGAAAGATAAAGAAGAGCAAGAAAGGGAGGAGAAAGAGAGAAATGATAAGGAAATTGAAAAATATAATAATATCGCGTTTATATTGCACTGAACCATGCATTGTCAGCTACATTTTCTCTGTGATGTAAACAGAAGACATGTTTTACTGTCTGCTCGTGTTGCTGTGAAGGCACGGCTCCACTCTTGTGTTTCAGTGCTCATGAATACAGGGCTGTTCAATAGTTTTCCACTGTTAATGAAATCTTTAAAGATCAAAAATGGCTGATAATGCAGTCACCTCTTTTCACTCATTAAAATGTGAACGGCAATGACAGCTGGTCAACACCGTTTGTTTTTGACTTTAAAAGCTTACCCCCTTTTTTTGTAGGGCTTTGCGCCCCAGCTGTTTTTTTTATACTGCAGCCGATGCACATCTTCCAAGGTGGGGATTTGTGCCAGGTGATTGGCTGAGAGTGCTTCTTCTGTTAGTGACCAGGAGCTACGATGATAATTGAAGAGTCTGTGATGATAACTCCAATAACTGATCGCTCCAATGATAACTGAAGGAGACTGGTGTCTCAGAGGAGCCATGTCAGGGATAACAGAAGCATGAGCTGAGCGTAAAACGTGAACATGTCATCCGCTGAGGCCCACTTGTCTGACACAGCTTGCTGCCTTCATGATGTGAGGCAGTTCCTTTGCACTATGTTTGACTCGTGACTGAAAATCTCTCGCAGGCATTTCCCTCCCCTCCCCCTCTTGACAGCTCTGCTTGATATTGCAGTGCCTCTATTAACGATTATCCAGATCTGGGTGTTTCTGGGTGACTGACCACTCGGCCGTAAGCCTGTTCTAGCTGTCAGATGAGGCCAATCCATCGCAGATGATATGAACAGATTGGACAACACCAGTGAGCAGTTAAGGAAACAACCTGTGCCGAGTCATGAGACCTTCTCGAGGGCAATTAGGGATGGGCAACAAATGCTTGCCTTGCCAACGACACCCACATCCCATGAACTAATTTATAAAAAAATTACACTATTTTGTTGCTTGCTTCACTCAAACTAGGTTCATTTATTTTCTGATCTGTGTGGACGGAAGAATGGCGCAATAGATATAAGTAAAAACTTGAGCCATCAAGCCTGCTCCTTCTGCAGAGCATCTGCTCTGTTTTGGACCCTTCCCCGGTATTTAATCTTCTGAGGGAAAGATAAACCAGGAGATTTACAGAATATTCATCCACACCTCTGCTAATCGAGGCTGACCTGCTACACTTCAGTCAGCCTCCCGCCCCTCACCCCCACTGAGTAATTAATCATCATTCTATACCCACCCCCATAATCTTTAATCCGATATTTATTCAGTCCTAAGAATATGTTTCTCTCGAGATAGGAAGCGTGCCTGTGCATGGGCTGTGCGAACAGAACTACACTTCCTGTCAGCCATTCATGGAACAACATCTGTTTCTGCAGTCAAAGGAGCCATTGGTGTGCGATGGTCATGAGGCTGTAACACCGAGGGAAAGGTAGTTTGGGGGAAGAAGTATAATCTCGACTGTTTCCATTGCAGTTGAAAATAGTTTTTATTTTTATAAATGCCGTCCCTTGTAAATGTGAATTGTTCATTTTAGTCATTTTTTTCCAACTGAAGTTATTTAAATTTCTTTCTACTTCCAGAGTACAGACATAACCAGCACCATTGGCTATGATAATCTGACCCAGCACATGAACGATGGCCGAAAAACCTGCAAAGAGTTAGAAGATTTTATCAAACAGAGGTATGAGGATGTTATTGAGATTTACAGCTTTCTTGAGTTTGGCAGCCGGTTCAAGGATTTGCAATGGCACTGGACAGCGAGAGGGTGAATTTTAAGCTGGGTAGAATTTTAAACTACCCCGCCTAGCGGGAACAGTGTGGGGGTGGAGTTAAATAGCTGTGCAAAGACTTACCGGCCTATTCCTGCTCGATTCCGGCCCACCACCATCTTAAACGGGGCCCTTTCTTTAAGGCGGCCGAGGTGCCCCCCCCGACTCCCCTGGGCAGGACCCTCATTAATAATCGGTGTCCCATGACATCCATATGATCCCAGTAGCACTTTAATGGCAGGCGGCCTGTTCAGTAAAACCTGGCGGGGAAGAAAAGCACTCCCTCAGTGCTGCACTGAAGAGTCAGCCTAGATTTTGTGATCAAGTCTCTGGGGTGGGTCTTCAACCCCTGACCTTTGAACTCAGAGGTGAGTGTTACTACTGAGCCGACACTAATACCTTAGGAACTATTTTCATTGGAGCACAGGAGGCTAAGAGGAGGTTTCAAAGAGGTTTTTAAAACTATGAAGGGTCTTGAGGGGTTAAATATGGAAATACTGTTTACTTGACTGGGGAGTCAGTAATGAGGAGTCATCAATTTAAGATCCTCACTGAGAGTGAAGACAGAAGTTGAGGAAACTTCTTTTTGCAGAGAGTTGTTAGAGTATGGAAAGATTTGTCGCTACACTTCAAAAGTACTTCATTGACTGTGAAGCACTTTGGGATGTCCTGAGGTGGTGAAAAGTGCAGTTGTTTCTTTTAAAGGAAGAGCAGATAAATTAAGCAGAGGAAGATGTGTGGGCTATATTTCTTCGACCAGTTGGCCTCAGTATCCTTTGGCTAGAAGAGTGCGCACAGGCGGAAGCTGAGGTCAGGCTCAGGTGTGATTCCCTCATGATCAAATATTCTGTAGATGTTCAGTCTCTCGGTTCACCCATGAAGAATGGCCTCTAGGGCTAGGTACCAGCAGAGTTGTGGGCATCCATACCATCAGGCTCCAGCACGAGTCGCTGCCTGCAGGAAGTGAGGCGAGAGGGAGAATAACCACATGGATGAGGTGCCTTGTGGGTGACCATAGCATCAGGCTCCAGCACGAATCACTGCCTGCCAGAAGTGAGGAGAGAAAAACTGTGAAAGACCAGACATATCTGTAAGGGGGTTCGCGTGGCTCTGTGCTTAGCCTGGGTGCTAGTGCGGGGTTAGGCCTTGTTGCCTGTTCTGGTCTCCAGCCAGCCTGGTAGCACTAGACACCTGTGAGTGGTTCGACCCACTCGCCCTTACGGTTCTGACACTGGACTTAGGTGCGAGAGCAATAATGCAGAGAAAACTCAGGTAGACCCGGTTGAATAGTGCGAAATGGAAAATCTTTATTGCATATTATTCAAGATTACGAAATACATGTCATAAGCACAGATTAATGACAGTACAAACTTACATACATTTATGCAACTAGGTTTAGGGAAACGAGGAGTGCACGACACATCGTAAAAGGGGACACACATTATAATTATCCTTAAAACATAAACCCTCCCCTATCAATACCTGTCCTAATCTAGATCTGTAGGATCGAGACTCATGCTCACCACTCGTGATAACTCGGAGAATTCCGAAACTCTGCTCGGATGTTTTCACCACAGCACCTGACTATCCACGTGTTGATCAGGGGTCTCTGTACCCCACTTGTTTACTCGCTTTGCTCCGGCTAGCAGGCTGGACCGTCTGCTGTCATGAAGATCTGTGTTGACCTCAGACTCCAGATACAGTTCGAAGAAGAGTCTTACTGTGCCCGACACCAGTTGTCGGTAGAACTCGAAGAATAGTCTTCCGATGCCAGTTGGGAAGCAGTTACCGATTTATCGAGCGCGGTCGGGGCTCACTGACCGCGGCGGCACGTGTAGTCGTCTTCTTCTCTTCTCATCTCATCTCATCTCATCTCCTCTCGGGCCTTCGGTTCCAACACCGTTTACCGACTTCTCGGGATGGTGCGCCCGCTTACCGGCCTTCGCAGACCAGCTCTCCACAGATCTTCACGGCAAGCCACGAGATTGACTCCCGGAAAATCAGCGGATCAGAGAATAAGAGTCAAGAGTTCTCTAGCGAGTCAAAGGAATAAGAGTCGAGCGAATAAGAGCGCGAATAAGAGAGAGATGGACGTTTGGATACTACAGTTATAGTACTGTAATTCCTTATCTCCCGCCCAATCTTAATGTTCATCTTTTGTCATGTTTTGGCGCTCAAACTTCTTGTATGGGGTGGTACTTGTCGTTAATGGGTCTCGGTGATACTTGTAACTGTCTGAGTACCCGTTAATATTTCTCCCATTGTGGAATCGGCTAGGAGTCTCCCTGGAGGGGTTTTGGGGGCCTCCGAATTCTTGCTGTGAGTACCCGCGAACGGCTCTCTCATCGTAGAGCCGTGGGGAATTTGCGTATCAATGTCTTTTGGATGGGCCCCTAATTGCCCAGTACAATAGTTCTCATTTGTGCATGGAAAAACCCGATTCCTAGCACTTATATTCCTGGCTTGGGTGTTAAAATGCAAAACGATCTCGTCTTGTCTTATCTCAATATGCTGAGTCCTGTCCGATCTTGCTGAAATGTTTATTGAAATGCCATCTTGTCTGCCTGCTGAAAATCTAGAACCTTCTGCCACGAGGCGTGGCGGCCATTTTACAGGCTGTTTGTGTCCGCCCTGAAACCCGACAGCATTCTGCTGAAACAAAGCTGCCCATACGAAACTATATGTCTCCTTCTCATTATTATGAAATCGCGATAATTTGCGAATTCTACAGTCCCTCCTGTTGATGCGAATAACTCCGCTTATCGTATCAATTAAAAGTGGTGGTGAGCAATATTATCTCGATTCTCCATATCCAAATATTCCCATGACTTAAAACTATCTAGGGTCTCCGTGTCGTCCTTATTTCCCAGGAAAAATTACATTTTTATAAAACCGTAGGCAGCATTTGCCTTTAACTTACACCGCTTGTATTTCCTTCCAGGTGTAACCAGGCCGATGCCTCTCGCACCACCTGTATATGCATATTTTTATTCAAGGAAGAAAAAGAAAACAAAAACAACCAAACAATCATATTAACAACACAAAATCAAAATAATCAAAACAACAGCTCTTAAACATACAGAGTTCCAAACTTAGTTACAGGTTCTAAGAAAAATAACAATCAATTACGACAATTTCGAGGCACACGTGGAAAAACTGGAGTGGCGCCACTTTGGCCGTTTACGCAGCGCTTTCTTCGTGCACGCGCACGTAACGCTCTCGCCACTCTCCCGTGTTTTCGTTCTTGGTGAGGCGTTTGCCTCTCTTACAATGCACGACCAATAAGTATATCACAATAAACACTTGGCATACAACTAAAATGTGGGAGGCTATTCTGATCCAGGACGGCACTTGAATGTTTGTGAACAGATCCCACCACGGTGGGATTACTATGTCTAAAATCTCTGACCCTATCTCGACAGTTTTCTGCTCAAGGGTATAATAATGCTTTTGCGAAACCGCAACGGCCTTCAAAAGTTTGGTGAGGTGTTCAGGGAGAGGGGGAATGAGGTACCCGAAATGCGCGACAAATCGCTGCAAGTCGGTAAAATTCTCCTTTACAGTTAGATGAACAGTGGATGGTTCAGGGATCGGGACAATTCGCTGCTGTGCCACTTGAACTTGAGCCCTGGGTTAAAAACAGAAACTGCTGTCACTCACCGGACACCGGCTACGGTTTCCATGCTGGTAGTGTTGCGCTGCAGTGGTAACACAATATGTTCCACCCCCGATGTATGCTACCTGCGGAGGCACATGATCTTGTGCCATTGCCTCCATGGTGCAATTCATGGGCTTGGCGCCAGCCGTTCTGAACCCGCACTGTGGTAATAAAAAGGCATTCAAGTGCTGGGGACACAGGATTATGTGTGCTCCCATGCCACGACAACCAGAGAGATCTGTACCTGTCATCGTTTGCTCCCAGCGGATGACGTAAGGTGGAACCGTTGCATAGCGAATGTGGGCTCCCCCCTGAATGACACCAATGTTCTCTACCCGATATACCGGGGCGGGCTTTGCTGTGTCGCCCAAAACCAGCATACGTAAAACTACACCCATAATGGTGTGGTTTGATCGTCCGCAGTCCACGGGGACTGGGTATGCTTCTGAAGCTAGCCTGAGCTGGCACGGACTTAATGCATTCTGAAAAGGGTGGAGCGCCTGCAGGTGTTTGTTACTTATCCAGGACGGGACCAAACCTTGTTTTAAATCCTCCAGATTACTGCGGCCCTCGCCCAGTAACCACGCCCCGTAAAGCACGCACACCTCATTCTGCGCAGCCTGATCGGACGCATTCCGATCTTCCCTGATCAGGGCATTTACCGTACGCTCATGGTTCTCCAGCTCCGCTATTATTTCTTTTAAATGGAGAGTCATGGCCTGGTCCTCATGTAACCCAGACCCAACCACCTTATTTTCGTCTGTGAGGATATTCTTTAATTGGGTTTTTAAACCATTAATCTGGGTCTGCAACTCCACGTTATCTAGAGTGTTGACCACAGATGTCCCTGTATTAAACGCAGTGAACATGTCGTTCACAACACCCCTTCTTTGCCTCCCCACCTGGCCCAAAACTTCATGTGGTGCGGTGTACAAACTTGTTTTATCAATTTCCGTGAAATCGAACTCATAAAATTGCCTAAACATCTTGGTCAACAGGACCTGATATAACTGTTCCGTCTCTTTGGGGCACCACTTTGGTAACCGCACCTCGGTGAGGTTTAAAATCACCGAGGCCACCGCATAATGTACCCCCTGAAATAGTAGCTGGTCTGTAGGGACCAGTACCAAACCATTCCCGGGTCCCTTAGCAGCCATAGCATCTGCTGACGAATGAACATTACCCAGACAGGGCTGATTGCCAATGGCTATTCCAGGTTGCTGAGTGTGTACAAAAGCGGCCCTGATATATTGACAGAGGTTCTTTCAATAGGGAAGCACATTGTTTTCTTGCAGATTCTGTTTGTTTCATCAGAGAAGTAATCATATCCTCCAGAATTCTGGGGAATCTAGAACCAGGGGTCACAGTCTCAGAATAAGGGGTTGGCCATTTAGGACTGAGATGAGGAGAAATTTCTTCACTCAAAGGGTTGTGAATCTTTGGAATTCTCTACTCCAGAGAGCTGTGGATGCTCAGTCGTTGAGTATATTCAAGACAGAGGTCGATAGATTTTTGGGAATTAAGGGAATTAAGGGATATGGGGATAGTGCGGGAAAGTGGAGTTGAGGTAGAAGATCAGCCATGATCTTATTGAATGGCAGAGCAGGCTCGAAGGGCCAAATGGCCTACTCCTGCTCCTATTTTGTATGTTCTTAAAATCAAAAATATAGACAGAAACAAGAGACTTTTTGAGTTAACAATTTTTTTTAAACTGTTCAGTTTTTAAAAGGGAGCCCTGAAGGTGATTTGGCCTTCCTGGTGGATTTTCTGCTTCTCATTCGTTCAATACAATTAAATAGAAAGCCGTGGTATGGGGTTTTAAAAAAAATCACCCAGACCCTCTAAACCTTTGTCTCCACATAGAAGCTATCCTGGCCAGTTGCTCTTCTCACTCACTGTACCCAAGGCCCCCATTTTGAGCCACTCCGTTATTATTTCCTTCTCCTGACATTGCTAGAATTTTTTATTGATTTTTTCACACAGGGAAAGGATCTTTTTGTCCATTAAATGCATATTATCTATCTAGCTAGCTAGTTATTATTTACAAATCACACCGCTACTCTATTCGAATATGTTTTTATCAGTCAAGGGCCTGCACCACCTCTGACAGAGTAGGTTGTGGTTAAGCTGTGCTCTATTTCAGACAACCTTGGCACTCAGTTTCAAGATCTGGAGAGACTGTTGGTTATCCTTACCAGTGATGATGTCATTCAGCTGAATCTCTCTGCTGTTTCCTGAGGTGGGAGGACAGTTGATAAAGCTGACACCATGTATGGGATCCTAGGTTTTATAAATAGGAGCATAGAATACAAAAGTAAAGAGGTAGTGCTAAACATAAGAACATAAGAAATAGGAGCAGGAGAAGGTCCTTCGAATCTGCTCCACGATTCAATAAGATCATGGCTGATCTTCGACCTCAACTCCACCTTCTTGCACTATCCCCATATCCCTTGATTCCCTTAATATCCAAAATTGTATCGATCTTTCTTAAATATACTCAATGACTAAGCATCCACAGCTCTCTGGGGTAGAGAATTCCAAAGATTCACAACCCTCCAAGCGAAGAAATTTCTCCTCATCTCAGTCCTAAATGGCCGACCCCATATAAACCTATACATATCATTGACTAGGCTGCAGTTGCAATATTGTGTACAGTTTTGGGTGCCTTACTTTAGGAAGGATTCCAAGGCCATGAAGAGGGTGCGATAGAGATTTAGCAAGATGACAGCAGGGATGAACAGGTTTGCTTATGACTGGAGGAACTGGTTTTCTTTTCACTGGAGCAAAGGAAGATTAAGCGGAGATCTTTATAGAGGTGTACGAAATTGAGAGGTTTTGATAAAGTTAATTGGGGGAAAAAACTGAATTACACTGGTCAGTGAGTCGGTAGCTTGAGGACAGAAACTTAAGATCATCAACATTATCAGAAGAGTAAAGGGAGAGCTTTGGGGAGAGGATTGTTGTGACATGAAGTGCCCTATCAGAAATAGGTTGGTGGAACCGTAGTCCATATTAGCGTTTAAAAAGGAAGTGGATAAATATTTGAAAAAGAAAAATTTAAAAGGGTATGAGCAAATTCGACAGTTGTAGGTAGTCTGACATCTTTCTACTATTTTCCCCAGACCTACCATCAAGCACCCCAGATGAGGTATAGAAGGGTTTAGATGAAGAATCAAGCACCCTGTACACACTCCCATTGGTATTCTCATGTCAGATACAACATGTTATATACAACAGTAAAGCTCCCATCAAGGGTTCTTGTGCCAGGTTCAGCACAGGTCAGATGAAGATTAAAGCTGCCTCTAAAACCGCCCATTAAGTGCTCCCAGTTTGGGCAGAGCATGGCTCAGTTGCAAAGTATTCATGTTATTAGAACATAGTCCCATCATGTGACAGCGGGGCAAACTCTGCTCAAAACTCCTGCTTGCAGGCTGCCCATAAATGTGCGAGACAAGAGTTGACTGAGCAGCATCAGCAAACTGTCTGGTTTTAGGGACTGTGTGGCCATTCAGATGAGCGGGGGGTGGGTGGAATTAAAGTGTAGTTAGAAATCAGAATAGAGTGAAACTAAGTCTGCAGCGAATGCAGAAGAGGAATAAGGTTGTTACATTTTTCTGTCCTTGCTGCAGTATCGTGATTACACTGGGCTGAAGGAGATGGCGAAACACTTTGAGGGGGAACCGTGGAGTCGCTTTCTGACTGGTGCAGGGTGGGGGAATCTAAGTACTGACTGAAATGAAAACCCACATAGTTAGCAGATCTGTCGAACACGCAACTGAAAGTCACGCAGGCTTTGACATTGGACAATTCTCCTTTTGTTAGAAAGCTGCAGGTGTCATTGGTTTTAATTTTTGTGGTGTGTTGTATTGCAATCGTTGTAACCAATTCAGTGGTATCCCTTCCGCCCCTGCACTCAAGCCCCATAATCAGGAAAGCATCCGTAGAATTTTCATCTGTTTTGCCTGGTGTTATTTACTGTAATTTAATGCCAAGATTTCCAGTCCCGTGTAAGCGTTTCATATAATATTCACTAATGGCTTTTGTTTTAAAAGCCCACATTTGTGTATATATGCAAATATTGTCTACAGACATTACACAGACTGCATGTTATAAACAATTGCCGTTAAAAGTGGAAAAATACAGTGAATGGCTTGTTAGTCTAGCAGTCTAATCCCAAACTCAAAATTTGAAGCACATTGTTAACTATATAATGTTTCACATGTAACGTACTTGCATAAATGAAAACGAAAGTTACCAATAAAATAATGTAATGCACATCCAGGGTTAGGCCTATTTTCCAATGCAAAACTGTATTAAGTGTAACCAAATTTGCAAAAAGGACCATAATACCAAACAGTGGTTTGCTTGAAGGCTGGAATGTTCCAACAACCAAGGAGTGATCAGGATATGGGTCTGTGCCTGCGACACCTCATGTTTTGGGCTCTTGATTTCGATTGTGTTAAAAGTGTGGAGTTACCTTTTCATTTGCAGTATGTAATCTCCTCCGAGATCTCTGCGCTCCTCTAATTCTGGCCTCTTGAGCATCCCCGATTTTAATCGCTCCACCATTGATGGCCGTGCCTTCAGCTGCCAAGGCCCTAAGCTCTGGAATTCCCTCCCTAAACCTCTCCGCCTCTCGACCACTCTTTCCTTCTTTAAGACGCTCCTTAAAACCTAGCTCTTTGACCAAGCTTTTGGTCACCTGTCCTGATATCTCCTTATGTGGCTCGGAGTCAAAATTTTGTTTGTTAGCGCTCCTGTGAAGCACCTTGGGGTGTTTTACTACGTTTAAGGCACGATATAAATACAAGTTGTTGTTGTTGTTGGAAGCAGGGCTAGTTCCACCTGCTAATAGCAACCCCTTGCTTTCTCTCACTGGACCACAAGAGGAGGCGAGGGAACAATATTTTAGCCCTAACAACATATTGAACAGCATGTCTGATGAAGGCAGTATGATGAGTACCACTATTGTAATCCAAAAAAAGTAGACCCAAAGCAGGCCAGCATTAAACAGCCATACAGTCTGAAAGTTATTTTACTGCCTCTTCAATAAGACAGGAGTGCTCAACCTCCAATCTGATTTGCAGGTTCCGTTCGTAAGAATGTCTCTCAACTTTCTCTTGTCAAACTGCCTGCTTTTAAATTTATATTGTTTTATTTTTTTTTAACGTTCATTGAATTTTAAATTAATTTTCTCTTGTTTTCCCCTCTGCTCCAGAAGGTGATAAATCGTGCTGGAGTATGGTTCCGCGGTCATTGGCAGGCCTCCTGTATCCTGCCTATTTGGCCATCCTTCATGTATGCTAGCACTCTTACCTCTAAGTCAGAACGCTGAGAGGTCAAGTACCACTCGAGGCCCTGAGCACATGATCCAAACTGAGAATCCAGTGCAGTACTCGGAGTGCTGCATTGTTGGAGGTGCCATCCTTCGGGTGAAACATTAAACCAGAGTTCCATGTGTTGCTGGTTTAGTGTCAAGTTGAAAGGGGAAGCTGCTTGTCTAGTGTTACTGCTGACTAAGTGTTACCACTGTCCAGATGGGAGGCAGAGTGTTCTTTACTGAGAAAAATAATGATATTGCATTTCTGTGAACTAGGGCTTCCATCGAGGAGAAGTATGGGAAGGAGTTGGTGTCGTTGTCAAAGAAAGTGTGCGGGCAAAATGAACTGAAGTAAGTTCTATAAGTATGTTTTTGAGGTGAATTTTTCTGCTTAAAGTTATAGAATATTGCGACAGGGATTAGAACCCTGTCTGAACCCAATGTCAACAATGAGCACTTGGATTGGAAGTAGCTCATTCCTTGTTTCTTCATTGTGATGGGAGATGTTGGCAGTGGAAGGGATAGTCCCTGTCTGGACTGGCCTACATGGGACCCAACCCCATAATATTTGGTTGCCTCTTAATACCCTCTGAAGTGGTCCCTACTACTGTACCACTTTCTCGGGGCAACTAATGAATGGGCAATGAATCCAAAGAACAAAATACTATCTGGAAGTATACATCCAATGTGTATGAAAAAGGGCATGTAGCACTTCCAGGTCACTCCTGATGTGGGACACAACCAGTTATAGCCCTCACTCCTATAAAGGGAATTAACCTAGCACAAAGGAAGATGGTTGTGGTGGTTGAAGGTCGATCATCACAGCCCCAGGACATCACTGCAGGAGTTCCTCAGGGCATTGTCCTAGGCCCAGCCATCTTCAGCTGCTTTATCAATGACCTTCCCTCCAACATAAGGTCAGAAATGGGGATGTTCGCTGATGACTGCACAGTGTTCAGTGCCATTCACAACTCCTCAGATAATGAAGCAGTCCATGCACACATGCAACACGACCTGGACGACGTTCAGGCTTGGGCTGATAAGTGGCAGGTAACATTCGCACCACAGAAGTGCCAGGCAATGACTATCTCCAACAAGCGAGAGTCTAACCACTGCCCATTGACATTCAACGGCATTACCATCGCCGAATCCCCCACCATCAACATCCTGGGGGTCACCATTGACCAGAAACTTAACTGGACCAGCCACATAAATACTGTGGCTACAAGAGCAGGTCAAGGCTGGGTATTCTGCGGCGAGTGTCTCACCTCATCACTCCCCAAAGCCTCTAGAGGTGAGGAGACCATACTACAAGGCACAAGTAAGGAGTGTGATGGAATACTCTCCACTTGCCTGGATGAGTGCAGCTCCAACAACACTCAAGAAGCTCGACACCATCCAGGACAAAGCAGCCCGTTTGATTGGCACCCCATCCACCACCTTAAACATTCACTCCCTCCACCACCAGCGTACCCTGGCTGCAGTGTGTACCATCTACAAGATGCACTGCAGCAACTCCCAAACCCGCAACCTCTACCACCTAGAAGGACAAGGGCAGCAGGCGCATGGGAACACCACCACCTCCAAGTTCCCCTCCAAGTCACACACCATCCTGACTTAGAAGTATATCTCCGTTCCTTCATCGTTGCTGGGTCAAAATCCTGGAACTCCCTACCTAACAGCACTGTGGGAGTACCATCACCACACGGACTGCAGCGGTTCAAGAAGGCGGCTCACCACCTCTTTCTCAAGGGCAATTAGGGATGGGCAATAAATGCTGGCCATGCCAGCGACGCCCACATCCCATGAAACGAATAAAAAAAAACCTAATTAATTGGATGATCACATCCTACAGGTGAAAGAACATTTGAAGTTTGTCAGCACCCGGCTTTGATCATGCATTGTCAGTGACTGTCGATCACTGCAGCTGCACCCACCATATCTTATAGTTCAAGCTGTTCACCTCAGTCTTCTCTTTTTTTTCCGACTCTAGTACATTGAAGAGAGCGTTTGATGTCTTTAAGCAACGTAAGTATTTAATCTTTTCTAAGCTGTGAATGAGAAGCTGGCGAACTGATCCCAGTCTTCCGCTAATGTTACTTTGAACTGCACGTGAGAGCTGTTTTAGTTTGGATTCCGGGAGACTCGTGTTCATGTGCTGGCTCCCAGTGTGTACAGTGCTAAAATTTGGCTCCCTTATCGTAGACCAACAAAAGTCTATGGTCTATGAGTCTATTGCTGGAACAAGGGAGCTGCAATGATTAGACAAAAACGTAGTAGATTGAATTCAATGCCAGTAAATGTGAGGTGGTACATTTTGGTTAAAAGATATAAAAGTAACAATTATACTTTGGATGGGAGAAGGCTGGGTGATGTGGAAAAGCAGCCAGATTTGGGGGTTCAGTTTCACAAGACCTTAAGAGCAGAACTTCAAGTGGATAAGGCCATAAAAAGTTAATGGAATACTGGGTTTTATAGCAAGTGGTACAGAATATAAAAGTTGAGATGGAATGGTGAATCAATTTAAAACCTTAGTCAGACCACAGCTGGAGGAACATTGTAGAGTTTTGGGCTCCACACTATAGGAAGGATGTTGAGGCAATAGAAAGACTACACTGCTGATTCACTCGGATACTGCCTGTTATGAGGAAATACAGTTACAAAGAAAGACTTTAAAAATTGGGACTGCTTTTGTTAATGGGAGTTTATGGGGTGATTTGATGGAGGTTTTTAACATTATAAAAGGATAGGACAGAGTAGATAGAAAAGGACTGTTTCTAGAGGTGAGGAGCCTATAACTAGTGGACCTGGATACAAGATAAAGGCAAGATATGTAGGACAGAGAGCAGGGAAACTGTTTGACACAGAGGGTTGTGAGACTGTGGAATGGACTACCAGAGTTAGTGAAGCAGAGACCTTGTCAACATTTAAAAATAGGTTGGATAGGGGGTTGAAGGAAAGGGGAAACCTCCAGGAATACATCTAACCAGAGTTGGTAACCCTAGCGGACACATGGGATTAGATATACTGCTTGTGTGGAGGAGGAACACCAACACCAACTGCTTGGGCCAAATGACCTATATCTATGTTGTAATTTCAATGTAATTCTCCCTCTGTATCTCTGCCCCTTTTGCGTTCTTTGCTCCCTGTCTCTTTGCTCCCCGTCTCTCTCTGTTTTTTGATTTGGATTGTTGAAAATGTTGGTCTATGATTCTACCTCCTGGGTTTAGCAATGTAAACACTGAGAGCTGCTCTCCTACAATCCAAACTAAACCAGTGCTGATGTAAAAGTGCCATAGAATCATAGAATGATACAGCACAGAAGGAGGCCATTCGGCCCATCGTGCCTGTGCAGGCTCTTTGAAAAAGCTATCCAACTAGTCCCACTCCCCCATCTCTTTCCCCATAGCCCTGCAAATTTTTCCTTTTCAAGTATTTATCCAATTCCCTTTTGAAAGTTATCTTTGAATCTGCTTCTACCACCCTTTCAGGCAGTGCATTCAACTCCCTGCGTAATTTTTTTTCCACATGTCACTTTTGGTTCTTTTGCCAATTGCCTTACATCTATACGATAGCAAAATACTGCGGATGCTGGAAATCAGAAATAACAACAGAAAACGCTGGAAAAACTCAGCAGGCCAGGCAACATCCATGGAGAGAGAAAGAGAGTTAATGTTTCAGGTCGAAACCCTTCGTCGGAACTGAGAGAGCAAGAAATAAACAGATAAAAATGCAAGGGGAAGGCTGGGGGGAGGAATAAAAGAACAAAAGGGATGGTCTTTAGTGAGTAGAGACATTAAGAGATGCTCAAGGCAAGACGAGATGGTAATGGGACAGGTTGAGAAACAAAAGGTAAGGTGTGAAATGCTGGCAGAATCAGAGACAGCTGCCGTGGGGGGAGAGAGAGAAAAAAAGGAAAAAGGCACGGACCAAAAGAGTGGATAAAATGTATACATATGTGGTAGGGGCCGGGGTTATGATCTGAAATTGTTGAACTCGATATTGAGTCCGGAAGGCTGTAAAGTGCCTAAACGGAAGATGAGGTGCTGTTCCTGGAGCTTACGCTGCGCTTCCGTGGAACAATGCAAGAGGCCGAGGACGGTGAGGTCTGAGTGAGCGTGGAGGGGTGAATTAAAATGACAAGCGACCGGAAGCTCGGGGTTACCCTTCCGGACTGAACGGAGGTGTTCCGCAAAGCGGTCACCCAATCTGCGTTTGGTCTCCTGACCTTTCAAGATTTTAAGCGCCTATTAAATCTCCATTTACCCTTCTCTACTTTAAGCAGAACAACCCCAGTTTCTCTAGTCTCTCCACGTAACTGAAGTCTTTCATCCCTGGTACCATTCTAGTAAATCTCCTCTGCACCCTCTTTAAAGTCTTGACATCCTTCCTAAAGTGTGGTGGCCAGAATTGCCAACAATACTCCAGCTGGGGCCGAACCAGTGTTTTATAAAGGTTTAGCATAACATCCTTGTTTAAACATCCTTAACCAGCTGAGCCACCATGGAAGCTTTTGAAATGTTAATGTCTGTTGCTTACTATTCACATTACTTACACACCACAGTACATCCTGAAAGAGATGGGTTTTAGGGCCTTTTATATTGTATATTGGAGCAGCTGAAGAATGCCACTCTCCCGAATTTACTTTCAAATTGTGCCATCGGACTCTCTGCGACAAAGGCAAAGCACATATGCAAAGTGGCTGTGACAAATTGGCCACGGCACGTGCAACATAATGACGTCATGACATCAATGAGTGATGTCCTGGCACAGACAATTTCTGTAGGATTGGGGGGGGTATTTACATGATGAGGTGAAATCATCAAAGAGGGGTGTGCAAAGATCGGGCAGCACTTTTACTAGGTGCAGTAGATGCAGGTACTAAGATCCAGGAGAAATTGGGTCTTCCTGCCCACCAGTCTAACAAAATGCGGCTGCTGGCTACAGGAGACCCAGGTGAAAAGCTGGTGAGTGCTGAACAATGTAAAAGTGGCTCTTATGGAGGCTTTTAAAGATGGGGAGGGATGTAATTCTAGAGCGCAGGGCGTGGTGGGTGAAGGCCTTGCCACCAATGCTAGAATGGAGGGAAGGATGAATGCACAATAAACAAGAGTTGGAAGAATGGAGGGCGCAGGCAAGGATGTAGGGCTGGAGGAAGTTGCCGAAATAGGAAGGAGCCAAGCCATGGAGGGATTCGAAGACCAGCATAAGGATTTTAAAAACAATGTATGAGATGGGGAGCCAGTGGAGGCCAGTTAGGATCGGGGTTGATAGGTGAGTGGGACTTTGTGCAGGATAGAATGCTGGCAACATTGTTCTCTGTGAGCTTGAGAGGCCAGCAAGGAGGACATTGCAAAAATTGAGTCTAGAAGTAACAAAGACGTGGCTGAGGATTTCTGTGGTAGTTGAGGGTGAAGAATGGAATAGGAGATCATGTTTCTGAGGTGGAAGTAAAAATCTTGATTTGAAGCTCAGGTCGAGGTCGAACAGGACATCATAGTTGTGTACCATTGTGTTGAATTTCAGTGGGCATCTGGGAAAGCTGATGGGGCTATGGAGTTTCTGGCAGTGGCTGAACATGGTGGCTTTGGTCTTGCTGCAAGAAGTTCTGGTTCATCCACAACTTGATATGGGCTAGGGGGCCTGACAGCACAGTGACAGTCATGGAATCCAGGATGGTAAGGCATACATATCGAAGGTGACTTGATGCTTATGGATAATGTTGACAATGAGCAGCGTATAGGTGAGGTATTGGAGGGAATCAAGGATGGAGCTTTGGCGCACACCATTGCAGGAGATTTGTTGGCTACATTGTAACCACAGAAGTGAATCAGATGATCAGCCATGATCTCATCGAATGGCGGAGCAGGCTCGAGGGGCCGAATGGCCTACTCCTGCTCCTATCTTCTATGTTTCTATGAATGCTGGTAGTGGAGGAGGCTAGAATGGCCAACTGTGTGGTAAACTGAAGAGGGTAACTGCCATGTCAAAGTCACACAGAATGTTGTTCTAGTTGCTTTAATATTGATTTTGTGCCATGTATGTGTTGTTGGGTCCCAAGGTACGCAGCTCATGGCAGTACCAAAATAAGCTTGCCAGATTCTTAAGGCTGGCAGGTGGGAAGGCCCAGTTTTTGTTTTAACTGTTTACTGGCTCTGAATGAGGTGTTGAGAGTTCTTTTGTTCAGATTCTCGAACGACGGATGCCGTTAGTTATTGGTTCATCTTTGAAATTCATTGTTCTTCTCAGTCGTAGTGTACATAAAATTTTATAATGATCCTCTTGACATAAAGACTCTTGTCCATCAGGCATGAGAGTCATAGAATCATAGAAATTTACAGCACAGAAGGAGGCCATTCGGCCCATCTTGTCCATGCCGGCCGACAAAGAGCTATCCAGCCTAATCCCATTTTCCAGCACTAGGTCCGTAGCCCTGTAGGTTACGGCACTTCAAGTGCACATCTAAGTACTTTTTGAATGTGATGAGAGTTTCTGCCTCTACCACCCTCTCAGGCAGTGAGTTCCAGACCCCCACCACCCTCTGGGTGAAAAAATTCTCCTCAAATCCCCTCTAAACCTCCTACCAATTACTTTAAATCTAGGCCCCCTGGTTATCGACCCCTGTTCTAAGGGAAATAGGTCCTTCCTATCCACTCTATCGAGGCCCCTCGTAATTTTATACACCTCAATTAGGTCTCCCCTCATCCTCCTCTGTTCCAAAGAAAACAACCCCAGCCTATCCAATCTTACCTCATAGCTAAAATTCTCCAGCCCAGGCAACATCCTCGTAAATCTCCTCTGCACCCCCTCTAGTGCAACCACATCCTTCCTGTAATGTAGTGACCAGAACTGCATGCAGTATTCTAGCTGCGGCTTAACTAGTGTTTTATACAGTTCAAGCATAACCTCCCTGCTCTTGTATTCCATGCCTCGGCTAATAAAGGCAAGTATCCCGTATGCCTTCTTAACCACCTTATCGACTGTCCTGCTACCTTCAGGGATCTGTGGACATGCACTCCAAGGTCCCTCTGATCCTCTGCACTTCTCAGTCTCCTACCATTAATTGTGCATTCCCTTGCCTTGTTAGCCCTCCCCAAATGCATTACCTCACACTTCTCCCGATTGAATTCCATTTGCCACTGTTCTGCCCACTTGACCAGTCCATTGATATCTTCCTGCAGTCTACAGCTTTCTTCTTCATTATCAACCACACGGCCAATTTTTGTATCATCTGCAAACTTCTTAATCATACTTCCTACATTCAAGTCCAAATCATTGATAATACACTCTTGTCATCTGCATTTGTTTATTTTGAAGGAATATTGTCATCATTTTGGGAAATTTATGAGCACCGTAATTTTCTGGAATTGTCAAAAAGATTTTTAAAAACTGCAGTTATTGGAAATCTGAAGTAAAAGAGTTGGAAATGTACAGCAGGTCAGTAAGCATCTGTAAAGAGAAAAGACAGGTTCGAATGGTTTAACTGTAATCTCTGTACCTAAAACACGAAGCTGTCTTTTCTCTTTATGGTTGCTGACGAGACTTTGCCAGGTATTTACAGCACTTCTTTCAGTGACCCTGCTATCACCTCACCATATGGTATCATTGCCCATCCACTTTTGTTCACAGGCCTAGTGAAATAAAATCATTAGGATGTCCGAGTCCCTTTGAACAACGCTACAGCTATTGATCAAAATTCTGGTCAAAAATGGTGTCCCCATCAACACCGAGTGTGAGCACCCGATCAGCAAATTATATCAGCTTTGTTAACACCATCTTGCCCACCTCTATCCTGCCAGCAGCGAGACTCAAAATATGCATCTACTAATTGGTCGCAAAGGATTAATGCACGAGCGCCCTGCAGTCGATCACCAGCTTCTAACTTCTGCCTGGTCCTCGGCCAATAACTGCAGACACACCAGAGAATGTTTCGCAAGCATACTCATGGCGAGCTATTCATTTTGTAATTGTTCCATTTGTTTCAGAGATGGAGAATGTGGGACTGTTGCACATCCAGCTGGCAAGCAGCTTTCGGGAAGAGATTAAAAAACTGGAGGAATTCCGGGAAAAACAAAAAGATCAAAGGAAAAGGGTGAGCTGGCCGTACTTGTGTTTAAAATTGTGATCGTTGTCCTGTTCACTCCCTTTTTTTTTTCTCTCCCTCTTCCCTGCCCTCTTTTGGAAAGGCTGTTATATATTTTTTCTGCCTAGTTACTCTGGCCTCCTTATTTTATGATGTGGAGATGCCGGTGTTGGACTGGGGTGGACAAATGTGAGAAGTCGCACAACACCAGGTTATAGTCCAACAGCTTTATTTGAAATCACAAGCTTTCGGAGCGCTGCTCCTTCATCTCTTCACTTCACCTGACGAAGGAGCAGCGCTCCGAAAGCTTGTGATTTCAAATAAAGCTGTTGGACTATAACCTGGTGTTGTGCGACTCCTTATTTTAGACTACTGTGCTAAGTTAGTCTTGGCTCGCTAGGGCCTCATGAATATCTGTACTTCTTCTGATATCTAGCTAAGAAAGAGCTGCACATGATTAAACACATCACACAGTTATTTGTGTTTGAACTGTATGGCTTGACCATTCTTCTCGAGCCAACAGCCTGGGACAGTGGTTCTCAAACCTTTTTTGGCTGAAGGACCCCTTTTCAAATGGATTGGTAATCACGGAGCCCCCACCTACATTAGAATACTATATAATACTCATAATATGAAAGGGCTACATTGAAAAGAGTGTTTTAATAATGTTTTTAAGAAAACCGGTATTTACTTACAGATATCAGTGAGATGGGTGTGCCATGCTATCATCGATCAACGTTTTTGGCACCCACCATCAGCCTTGGTAACTGCAGGTCATAGAGTCGTGGGGCTGGGTTTTGAAGTTGGAGTCGGGTTGGGGTCGGGAATCACACATTCTGGCTTGTGAACCCGCCTCCATCGAGATGTGGCCAACCCACTGTATTTTCCCTTGATTGACCTTGTTGAGCCTGCCCCGTGGGCTCAGCAGGCCAATTAAGGGCCACCCGGCAACAGGTGACGTCACAGATTGACATTTCATCTGTCAAGAGCTTTTGACAGATGAAATATCAGCGTTTGACAGCTCTGTGAAGCTGTCAAACACTCACCATATGATTTCTAACTTCAGTCCTTCCTTTCAGGCTGAGTTAGAAATCATTCCAGCACAGAAAACAGAAGGCTGCAGGTTTTGACAGAACCACGGCTTTCCTGCTTTCTGTGCCGGTGAGATTTCTAACTCCCGAGAACTGAAGGGCTGACACCTGCAGGAGGAAGTTAAGGTAAGTAAAACTTTTTCCAACACTTAGCACTTACCTTACACACTTACCTCTGCACACATGCACCCATCACTCACCTGCCCACCGGACATATCGACCCCTCCAACCCCTGTAGACCCACGGCCCGCCCCGATAACTTGGAGTGGTTGCCACCTGCCGGGAAGCCCACAGTTTTCTTTTTAAAATAGGGATTATGCAAAAAACTGCCTGTTAACTACCTGTTAACAGGCAGTTAATTGTCACTAATCCCTTCCCGCCTCGGGGAGTCGGGTCTCAGACCAGGTCGGGTACCCGCCGCCAGAGAAACTGGCATGGAGGCGGGTTGGAGTCGGGATGGGGTTGGGACCCCCGAATCTGCAACTTTAACCCCCCCCCCCCACCCCCGACTCCACGGGTCATTGAAAATCCAGCCCGTAGAGTCATAACAGCACAGAAGGAGGCCATTCGGCCCATTGAGTCCATGCCGGCTCTCTGTAGAGCAATCCAGTCAGTCCCATTCCCCCGCTCTATCTCCGTAGCCCTGCACGTTTATTTCCCTCAAGTGCCTATCCAGTCTCCCCTTGAAAACATTGAGTGTCTCCGTTTCCACCACTTCCGTCGGCAGCGAGTTCCAGGTCCTCGCCACTGGCTGCGTAAAAAAGTTTTTCCTCACGTCCCCCCTGTATCTCTTGCCCAAAACCTTAAATCTGTGTCCCCTAGTCCTTGTACCATCAACTAGTGGGAATAGCCTTTCCCTGTCTAGCCTATCCAAATCCGTCATAATCTTGTACACCTCTCTCAAATCACCCCTCAACCTACTTTGCCCGAATGAAAACAAACCCAGCTTCTCCAACCTGTCCTCGGTCTACCTAGCGATCTTCGTGCCGCTGTCGGCGCTCCTCCATGCACGCTCCCCTCCGAGGTGAGACACTCTGCGTTGCACATGTGGTGGCCGCACTCTGCTCCCGCCTCCTGGCTCGTACCAAGCTCACCTCCGGCCGCCACTCATTCGCGTTCGCTTGACCACGGTGCCCCCTCTGAGGCCAGCCCTACTCGGTACTCACATTATTTCGCGGACCCCCTGGAAAGTCTCTACGGACCCCAGTTTGAGAACCACCGGACGAGCGCAAAGGGGCCTGTGAAATTGTGACTAGTTTCTGGCTGATTCTGGCTGCCCGCGCGGTCACTTCCTGTCAAATGCATAGCCTATTTTTTCACATCTTTCCTTAGCTATTAAGAACAGTCAGTGAGCAGAGATTTCCACTGAAATATTACTTTCGCAGCGTGCTCATCTGTCGCAACCCATTTATTACTGCAAAATTTCCAAATCCTCCAATTATGCCTTATATTATATATTCCGCCCGCCTTTGCGAGACTCTTAATTGCTTCTCCTCAGTAACAAGTCAGCACCTGAACGCAGACTCTGTTCGGAGGAAGCCTGGATGGGGAGTGAGGACCAGAGGGCTGGGGGGTGGGCGATTAACTGCCCCCTCGCCGCCTCTTTCCCCAGCCGGGGTGAACAGTCTGCCCAGGGTCCAGAGTCATGAGCAGGTGCCGATTGGGAAGAGTCAGTGCAGGTGGAAAAAATCGGCAACCTCATTTTTATGAAGAGAGATTTGGAGGTGGGTTTATCTTTTAACGATGAGCAGGGCAGTGCCTGTATATCTCCATAATTAACGACCTGCGAACAAAATCAAGGGATTGCCAGTTTCAAAGCCGCACACACATCTGAGGAGCCATGAATTGCAGAGTCCGTGTGCTCAGTGCACTGAATATGGTGGGACCGTAAACTGAGCTGACTCTTACTCACATTATTTTGCGGACACCCTGATGATGAGTCTCTACGGACCTCGAGGGATCCGTGGACCTCAGTCTGAGAACCACTGGCCTAGGAGACAACAGAACTGTCCTAACATTTGTATTGATTGAAGCAGGGATGGGATTTTAGGTACAGCAATTTTCAAACTCCATATATATTATGACTGAATTAAAGGAACCACTCCGATAATTTAAACTAGCCAAAAGGCTTCATCTTTGTCACAACTCTCTTACTTTAAAAAAAAAATTGGTCTGGATTTCCCTCCACAGTCACATCCAAAATTGTGACATTAAATGGGGCTAAATTGGGTGAAGTTGTCCACGGCCGCCTGCCCACCCCAACCTTAATTACCCTCCCCCACTGGGACTGGCACCGGACGCCACTTCCTCACCTGCTCCATCCAAGTGCTGGTGGGGGGCCTGGGTTCCTGGTGGATTGGCTTGCCGTCCATCCCTGTTACTGCTGCTCCTCAGGGCACGCTAGGAGAAACATAGAAACATAGAAAAATAGGAGCAGGAGTAGGCCATTCGACCCTTCGAGCCTGCTCCGCCATTCAATATGATCATGGCTGATCCTCTATCTCAATACCATATTCCCGCTCTCTCCCCATGCCCCTTGATGCCCTTTGTGTCCAGAAATCTATCTATCTCCTTCTTAAATATATTTAGTGACTTGGCCTCCACAGCCTTCTGTGGTAGAGAATTCCACAGGTTCACCACCCTCTGAGTGAAGAAATTTCTCCTCATCTCAGTCCTAAATGTCCTACCCCGTATCCTGAGACTGTGACCCCTCGTTCTAGACCCCCCCAGCCAGGGGAAACATCCTCCCTGCATCCAGTCTGTCTAGCCCTGTCAGAATTTTATACGTTTCAATGACATCCCCCCTCATTCTTCTAAACTCTAATGAATACAGGCCTAGTCGACCCAATCTCTCCTCATACGACAGTCCTGCCACCCCAGGAATCAGTCTGGTGAACTTTCGCTGTACTCCCTCTATGACTAGTATATCCTTTCTTAGGTATGGAGACCAAAACTGCACACATTACTCCAGGTGTGGTCTCACCAAGGCTCTGTATAACTGTAGTAAGACATCCTTGCTCATGTACTCAAATCCTCTTGCAATGAAGGCCAACATACCATTTGCCTTCCTAACTGCTTGCTGCACCTGCATGTTTGCTTTCAGTGACTGGTGTACAAGGACACCCAGGTCCCTCTGTACATCAACATTTCCCAATCTATCACCCTTTAAATAATACTCTGCCTTTCTGTTTTTCCTACCGAAGTGGATAACTTCACATTTATCCATGTTATACTGCATCTGCCATGTATTTGCCCACTCACTCAACTTGTCTAAATCGCCTTGAAGCCTCTTTGCATCCTGGTGCTAGTCTCTGGGGGAGTGGAGGAAAGTCACCGACATTTCAGGATGGATGGACAGAGTCTAATAGAGGCCTACAAGAACTTCGGCTTAATTCTTCCTTGGGGACCCTCTGCCTCTTTCCCCAACTGGCCCTGCAGTGCCTGTCCTGCTGCATCAGCACCAGGATCGTCCACCTTGGCAGCAGCGAGCTCCGTCTTTTTTTTTATTCGTTCATGGGATGTGGGCGTCGCTGGCAAGGCCAACATTTATTGCCCATCCCTAGTTGCCCTTGTGAAGGTGGTGGTGAGCCGCCGTCTTGAACCACTGTAGTCCGTGTGGTGAAGGTACTCCCACAGTGCTGTTAGGGAGGGAGTTCCAGGATTTTGATCCAGCGATGATGAAGGAACGGCGATATACTTCCAAGTCAGGATGGTGTGTGACTTGGGGAGGAACTTGGAGGTGGTGGTGTTCCCATGCACCTGTTGCCCTTGTCCTTCTGGTGGAAGAGACTGCGGGTTTGGGAGGTGCTGCCAAAGAAGCCTTGGCGAGTTGCTGCAGTGCATCTTGTAGATGGTACACACTGCAGCCACGGTACGTCGATGGTGGAGGGAGTGAATGTTTAAGGTGGTGGATGGGGTGCCAATCAAGCGGGCTGCTTTGTCCTGGATGGTGTCGAGCTTCTTGAGTGTTGTTGGAGCTGTACTCATCCAGGCAAGTGGAGAGTATTCCATCACACTCCTGACTTGTGCCTTGTAGATGGTGGAGAGGCTTTGGGGAGTCAGGAGGTGAGACACTCGCCGCAGAATACCTAGCCTCTGACCTGTTCTTGTTGCCACAGTATTTATGTGGCTGGTCCAGTTAAGTTTCTGGTCAATGGTGACCCCCAGGATATTGATGGTGGGAGATTCGGCGATGGTAATGCCGTTGAATATCAAGGGGCGGTGGTTAGACTCTCGCTTGTTGGAGATAGTCATTGCCTGGCACGAATGTTACCTGCCACTTATCAGCCCAAGCCTGAATGTCCAGGTCTTGCTGCATGCGGGAATGAACTGCTTCATTATCTGAGGAGTTGTGAATGGCACTGAACACTGCAGTCATCAGCGAACATCCCCACTTCTGACCTTATGATGGAGGGAAGGTCATTGATGAGCCAGCTAAAGATGGTTGGGCCTAGGACACGGCCCTGAGGAACTCCTGCAGCGATGTCCTGGGGCTCCAACCACCACAACCATCTTCCTTTGTGCTAGGTATGACTCTAGCCAGTGGAGAGTTTTCCCCCGATTCCCATTGACTTCAGTTTTACTAGGGCTCCTTGATGCCACACTTGGTCAAATGCTGCCTTGATGTCAAGGACAGTCACTCTCACCTCACCTCTGGAATTCAGTTCTTTTGTCCATGTTTGGACCAAGGCTATAATGAGGTCTGGAGCCGAGTAGTCCTGGCGGAACCCAAACTGGGCATCAGTGAGCAGGTTATTGGTGAGTAAGTGCTGCTTGATAGCACTGATGTCAACACTTTGCTGATTTTTGAGAGTAGACTGATGGGGCGGTAATTGGCCGGATTGGATTTGTCCTGCTTTTGTGGACAGGACATACCTGGGCAGTTTTCCACATTGTCAGAGTTATAGCTGCACTGGAACAGCTTGGATATAGACGTGGCTAGTTCTGGAACACAAGTCTTCAGTACGATAGCCAGGATGTTGTCGGGGTCCACAGCCTTTGCTGTATCCAGTGCGCTCAGCTGTTTCTTGATATCACGTGGAGTGAATCGAATTAGCTGAAGATTGACTTCTATGATGGTAGTGACCTCAGGAGGAGGCCGATATGGATCATCCACTCAGCACTTCTGGCTGAAGATGGTTGCAAACGCTTCAGCCTTGTCTTTTGCACTCACGTGCTGGGCTCCACCATCATTGAGGATGGGCATATTCATGGAGCCTCCTCCTCCCGTTAGTTGTTTAATGGTCCACCACTTTTCACTACTGGATGTGGCAGGACTGCAGAGCTTTGATCTGATCCGTTGATTATGGGATCGCTTAGCCCTGTCTATAGCATGCTGCTTCCGCTTTTTAGCCTGACTGTAGTCCTGTGTTGCAGCTTCCCCAGGTTGGCACCTCATTTTTAGGTACACCTGGTGCTGCTTCTGGCATGCTCTTCTACACTCCTTATTGAACAGGGTTGGTCCCCTGGCTTGATGCTAATAGTAGAGTGAGGGATATGCCAGGCCATGAGGTTACAGATTGTGGTGGAATACAATTCTGCTGCTGCCCCACAGCACCTCATGGATGCTCAGTTTTGAGCTGCTAGATCTATCCCATTTAGTACGGTGGTAGTGCCACGCAACACGATAGAGGGTGTCCTCGGCATGAAGATGGGACCTCGTCTCCACAGGTGGTCACTGCTGCCAATGCTGTCATGGACAGATGCATCTGCGACAGGTAGCTTGGTGAGGACGAGGTCAAGTAGGTTTTTCTCTCATCACCTGTCGCAGGCCCAGACTGGCAGCTATGTCCTTCAGGACCCGGCCAGCAATGGTGCTACCGAGCCACTCTTGGTGATGGACGTTGAAGTCCCCCACCCAGAGTACATTCTGTGCCCTTGCTACTCTCAGTGCTTCTTCAACATGGAGGAGTATTGATTCATCAGCTGAGGGAGGGCGGTAGGTGGTAATTAACAGGAGGTTTCCTTGCCCATGCTTGACCTGTGAGACTTTATGGTGTCCGGAGTCAATGTTGAGGACTCCCAGGGCCACTCCTTCCCGACTGTGCCGCCACCCCTGGTGAGTCTGTCCTGCCGCTGGGACAGGACATACCCAGGGATGGTGATGGAGGAGTTTGGGACATTGGCTGAAAGGTATAAGAACATAAGAACATAAGAAATAGGAGCAGGAGTAGGCCAATCGGCCCCTCGAGCCTGCTCCGCCATTCAATAAGATCATGGCTGATCTGATCCTAACCTCAAATCTAAAGAACACAAGAAGTAGGAGCAGGACCCGGCCACTCAGCCCCTGGGCCCGCTCCGCCACCCACAGGGCCCTGACCGATCCGAACTTAGCCTCATGTCCAATTTCCTGCCTGCTCACCGTAACCCCTAATTCCCTTTACCTCTAGGAAACTGTCTATTTCTGTTTTAAATTTATTTAATGATGTAGCTTCCACAGCTTCCTGGGGCAGCAAATTCCACAGACCTACTACCCTCTGAGTGAAGAAGTTTCTCCTCATCTCAGTTTTGAAAGAGCAGCCCCTTATTCTAAGATTATGCCCCCTAGTTCTAGTTTCACCTATCCTTGGGAACATCCTTACCGCATCCACCGATCAAGCCCCTTCACAATCTTATATGTTTCAATAAGATCGCCTCTCATTCTTCTGAACTCCAATGAGTAGAGTCCCAATCTACTCAACCTCTCCTCATATGTCCACCCCCTCATCCCCGGGATTAACCGAGTGAACCTTCTTTGTACTGCCTTGAGAGCAAGTATGTCTTTTCTTAAGTATGGACACCAAAACTGTATGCAGTATTCCAGGTGCGGTCTCACCAATACCTTATATAACTGCAGCAATACCTCCCTGTTTTTATAATCTATCCCCCTAGCAATAAAAGCCAACATTCCGTTGGCCTTCTTGATCACCTGCTGCACCTGCATACTAACTTTTTGATTTTCTTGCACTAGGACCCCCAGATCCCTTTGTACTGCAGTACTTTCCAGTTTCTTGCCATTAAGATAATAACTTGCTCTCTGATTTTTTCCTGCCAAAGTGCATAACCTCACATTTTCCAATATTGTATTGCATCTGCCAAATCTCCGCCCACTCACCCAGCCTGTCTATATCCCCTTGTAGGTTTTTTATGTCCTCCTCACTTTCTACTTTCCCTCCCATCTTTGTATCATCTGCAAACTTTGATATGTTACACTCGGTCCCCTCCTCCAAATCGTTAATATAGATTGTAAAGAGTTGGGGACCCAGCACCGACCCCTGCGGAACACCACTGGCTACTGGTTGCCAGTCCGAGAATGAACCATTTATCCCAACTCTCTGCTTCCTGTTAGATAACCAATCCTCCACCCATGCCAGAATATTACCCCCAATCCAGTGATTTTTTATCTTGAGCAATAATCTTTTATGTGGCACCTTGTCGAATGCCTTCTGGAAGTCTAAATACACTACGTCCACTGGTTCCCCTTTATCCACCCTGTACGTTATGTCCTCAAAGAATTCAAGCAAATTTGTCAGACATGACTTCCCCTTCATAAAGCCATGCTGACTTTGTCCTATTAAATTATGTTTATCTAAATGTTCCGTTACTGTCTCCTTAATAATAGACTCCAAAATTTTATCCACCACAGATGTTCGGCTAACTGGTCTATAATTTCCAGCCTTCTGCCTACTACCCTTTTTAAATAAGGGTGTTACATTAGCAGTTTTCCAATCTGCCGGGACCTTTGCTGAGTCCAGGGAATTTTGGAAAATTATTACCAAAGCATCCACAATCCCTACTGCCGCTTCCCTCAAGACCCTAGGATGTAAGCCATCAGGTCCAGGGGATTTATCCGCCTTGAGTCCCATTATTTTACTGAGTACCAATTCCTTAGTGATTTTAATCGTATTTAGCTCCTCCCCCCCCTAGAGCCCCCTGTTTGTCCAGTGTTGGGATATTCTTAGTGTCCTCTACCGTAAAGACTGAAACAAAATATTTGTTCAGCATTTTTGCCATCTCCATGTTTCCCACCATTAATTTCCCGGTCTCATCCTCTAAGGGACCTACGTTTGCCTTAGCCACCCTCTTTCTTTTTATATAACTATAGAAACTCTTGCTATCTGTTTTTATATTTTTTGCTAATTTATTTTCATAATCTATCTTCCCTTTCTTAATCAATCCTTTAGTTACTTTTTGCTGTCTTTTGAAGACTTCCCAATCTTCTATCCTCCCACTAAGTTTGGCTACCTTATATGTCCTTGTTTTTAGTCGGATACTATCCTTAATTTCTTTACTTAGCCACGGATGGCTGTCATTTCTTTTACACCCTTTTTTCCTCAGTGGAATATATTCTGTGTATGATTCTGTGAGTATGACTATGTCAGGCTGTTGCTTGACTAGTCTGTGGGACAGCTCTCCCAATTGTGGCACAAGTCCCACAGATGTTGGTGAGGAGGACTTTGCAGGGTCGACTGGGCTGGATGTGCCATTGTCGTGTCCATAGCCGGTGCCGCGGTCGATCCGTCCGATGCTATTCTTATTTGTAGCAGTTTTTTACAACTGAGTGACTTGCTAGGCCATTTCAGAGGGCAGTTAAGAATCAACCACATTGCTCTGGGTCTGGAGTCACATATAGGCCAGACCAGGTAATGACATTAGTGAACTAGATGGGTGTTTACGACAATCTGATAGTTTCATTACTGATACTAGCTTTTTATTCCAGATTTATTTAATTAACTGAATTTAAATTCCCCAGCTGCTGTGGTGGGATTTGAACTCGTGTCTCCAGATCTTTAGTCCAGGCCTCTAGGATTACTAGCCCAATACCACTATGCTACTGTTCCCATTGGTTGCGGGAATCCTGCCAGGAGCCCAGCTTGCATACTTAACTGGGCTCTGACCCAGAAAAATGGGTTAGTGTCACAGTAGGGTCTGATAGTGGAGTGGAAGTCCTGCCCCTGTGCTACTCAGCCAGAAATCATTACCTTTTGACTTTTATATTCTACACCTCGTGATAAAACCTAGTATTCTATGAGCTTCCCTTAACAGCCTTATCATCCTGAGGTGCTGCTTTGAATACCCTCTGAATCTCGACCCCAAATCCCTCTGCTCTGACACAACACCAAGCCTCCTTCCATTCAGAATATAATTACTGCTAATTGTTGTTTCAAAATTGTATCACCTATACTTGCTGACATTGAATTCCAACTGCCACTTTATAGCTCATCCCCACGCCGCAGCCCCCTCCCCATCACTAAACCTTTGCAGCTTTCCTTGGTTGTCTGAAGAATTAAACTATGGGGGAAAAATTCAGTTGGCTGCGCCTCCCGTTAGCGCCTTAAGAGGACGCTAATGGGGCGCAAAGCAACTAGCGCCCGGGCGCGGCGATGTTTGCGCCGCTTGCGAAATTAACTAGACATTTTGCGGCGGCGCTAAACACTACCGCCACGATCTCCTGCGCCGGCAGATCGTGACATCAATCGAGTGCGCAACGCCCCGGTATCGCCCCGGAGCAGATATTGAGTGGCGCCCCCTGCCTTACCGCCTGCCGCTAGCAACGACAGGTTGAGGGGAGCGTTTTGCAGTCAGGAAGTGACTGGGGGAGCGCTATTTAAAGGCGACTGCTTCCTGCCTTTTATTGTTGGTGACATTTTTGAACCACGCATTCTGAGAGAGAGAGAGAGAGAGACTTCTGGGGAGATTCAACGCTGTGTGAAGGAGTTTTGGGTACTGAGCAGCACTTTGCAGGTTCATTTTGATTTGCCCTTCCTTGTATCGATTTAGAAGAGACTGTGGGGGCTGCACTCTGAGCTCTTTCCCTGGTTCTCTCCATTGTTCTTTCCAGCAGATTTGATGTACAGGTCTCTCCAGGCCGAGATTCAAGGCTGCAATGAGCAGGATGTGGATGGAAAGCAAGATCAACCCTCCCCTTTAAGAACTGGCCGGCGCCATTGTGTGTGTGTTCCATTGCTGACTGATATCACATGAGCTTCGCCAGCGCTCTGAGGTAGCGCCTCGCTCCTCGGCCTTTGCGCCTTAAGACAGGTGTGAAGCGCCTGATTTAGCGCTCCAATCATCTCCAGGGGCGATAAAAGTCAAGTTTGCAGTCGGAGGTGATAATTAGCGCCAGGCGCTAATCTTTGCGCCCGGCCGATAATTGCGCCCCAAATGGGGCGATACTGAATTTCTCCCCCTATATTTCATACTTTGGTATCATCTGTAAATTTTAACACCACTACTCTAAGCCTATATCCAAATCAATGATATACACAGTGAACCGAAATGGCCCCAGAACTGAACCTTGCAGGACACTGTTTTGCACCTCCAACCACTCGGATAAACTGCCTTGAACCCCTGCTCTGTGTTTTGTCCTTTCCAATGTTAATCGTGTTTGCTATCCTCCCCCTAATTCCATACTCCTTCATCTTAAGATTTTCCTAAAGTCCACGTACACTACATCCACTGCAAAGGTCAAAAGTGGGTAAATGGAATTGAGGTACGTATCCGCCTCCATCTAAATAAATGCAAGTCATTCTTTCTTTACAACAACAACAACTTGTATTTATATAGCGCCTTTAATGTAGTAAAACATCCGAAGACGCTGCACAGGAGTATTTTAAGACAAAAAATTTGACACCAATCCACATAAGGATAAGTTAGGGCAGATGACCAAAAGCTTGGTCAAAGAGGTAGGTTTTAAGGAGCATCTTAAAGGAGGAAAGAGAGGTAGCGAGGCGGAGAGGTTTAGGCAGGGAATTCCAGAGCTTAGGGCCTAGTCAACAGAAGGCACGGCCACCAATGGTTGAGCGATTATAATCAGGGATGCTCAGGAGGGCAGAATTAGAGGAGCGCAGATATCTCCGGGGGGGTTGTGGGGCTGGAGGAGATTACAGAGATAGGGAGGGGTGAGGCCATGGAGGGATTTGAAAACAAGGATGAGAATTTTGAAATCGAGGCGCTGCTTAACCGGGAGCCAATGTAGGTCAGCGAGCACAGGGGTGATGGGCGAACGGGACTTGGTGCGAGTTAGGACACGGGCAGCCGAGTTTTGGATGACCTCAAGTTTACGTAGGGTGGAATGTGGGAGACCAGCCAGGAGTGTGTTGGAATAGTCAAGTCTAGAGGCAACAAAGGCATGGATGAGGGTTTCAGCAGCGGTTGAGCGGAGACGGGCGATGTTACGGAGGTGGAAATAGGCGGTCTTTGTTATGCTGCGGACATGTGGTCAGAAGCTCATTTCAGGCTCAAATATGACACCAAGGTTGCGAACATTGGCCCGAAAATTAGACCTAATACGCGAGAGTACGCACTGTGCACTCTCGCGTTTTAGGTCTCCAATTGCCGGTTTCCTGCATGCACTGCGCATGCGCGGGAAACCGGCACTTCGTGAATTCAAAAGGGGGCGGTTCCTGTGTATTCGCAGGGCTTATCCACAATGTCTTCACCTTCGACAACCATTTTTTTACCCAAACACATGGAACAGCCATGGGGACCAAATTCGCACCCCAATACGCCAACATCTTCATGCACAAGTTCGAGCAAGACTTCTTCGCTGCACAGGACCTCCAACCAACGCTGTACACCAGATACATCGACGACATCTTCCTTTGGACCCACGGCGAAGGATCACTGAAAGGACTACACGATAGCATCAACAGGTTCCATCCCACCATCAAACTCACCATGGACTACTCCTCAGAATCGGTTTCATTCTTGGACACACGAATCTCCATCAAAGATGGACGCCTCAGCACTTCACTCTACCGCAAGCCCACGGACAACCTCACGATGCTCCACTTCTCCAGCTTCCACCCTAACCATGTTAAAGAAGCCATCCCCTATGGACAAGCCCTGCGAATACACAGGATCTGCTCAGACGAGGAGGAACGCGATGGACACCTACGGACACTGAAAGACGCCCTCGTAAGAACGGGATATGACGCTCGACTCGTCGATCGACAGTTCCGACGGGCCACAGCGAAAAACCGCATAGACCTCCTCAGAAGACGAACACGGGACACAACCAACAGAGTACCCTACGTCGTCCAGTACTTCCCCGGAGCAGAAAAACTACGCCATGTTCTTCGCAGCCTTCAACATGTCATCGATGATGACGAACACCTTGCTAAGGCCATCCCCACGCCTCCACTACTCGCCTTCAAGCAGCCGCCTAACCTCAAAAGTACCATCGTTCGCAGCAGATTACCCATCTTTCAGGAGAACAGCAACCACGACACCACACAACCCTGCCACGGCAACCTCTGCAAGACATGCCAGATCATGGACACAGATACCATCATCACACGTGAGGACACTACCCACCAGGTACATGGTACATACTCATGTGACTCGGCCAACGTTGTCTACCTGATACGTTGCAGTAAAGGATGCCCCAGAGCATGGTACATCGGCGAGACCATGCAGACACTGAGACAACGTATGAACGGACACCGCGCAACAATCGCCAGGCAGGAGGGTTGCCTCCCAGTCGGGGAACACTTCAGCAGTCAGGGGCATTCAGCCTCGGATCTGCGGGTAAGCGTTCTCCAAGGCGGCCTTCGGGATTCCCGACAGCGCAAAATCATAGAGCAGAAACTGATAGCCAAGTTCCGCACTCATGAGGATGGCCTCAATCGCGATATCGGGTTCATCTCACGATACAGAACGTGACTTGACATCATGGCCGGTCTTTCCAGCCTTTTTTTTAAAAAAAAACTAACACAAGAACCAAAGTCAACTGCAGAGGATATGCAGCCAGCAGGTGTTTTGACATGTTGGACCCCCTGGGACACATCTCATTGTCTTGGCTGTGCTCTTAGTGTGTCTTTGATGTAGGGAAAGATTTGAATACATTTTTTCTGTGTTTATATTGTGAATTCTGGGAGATTCTCTCACAGCTACTCTACCTGAGGAAGGAGCGACAGCTCCGAAAGCTTGTAATTTTAAATAAATCTGTTGGACTATAACCTGGTGTTGTGCGACTTCTCATTTTTGTCCACCCCAGTCCAACGCCGGCATCTCCACATCATATTTTATTAATGTGATGGCTTTTTTTAAATTTAATTGAGGTTTAGCTGTTCTTTTGGGGGTGTGTAGGATTCATAGCTTTGACAGCTCTTGCTGTGAAAACTATGAATGAAAGATGGTGTGCTGCCATTGGCTCTAACTGAATCACGTGATCCCAGAGCTCGCATGAACTAATTGTGTCTCTGGGTCACGCAAGCACTGCACAGCTGCATGTGGGACTGGCCTTGAAACTAAAGTTCGTGTGGGCCTGGAGGAAAAAGGTAGGCGCGGAGTGAGATATCGCGGGGAAGCCTTACCCCCGCGCGAACACTCACTGTTTAATTTCTGGGCCATTATTTAATTGAATGCCGGAACAGACTTGACGGGCCGAATGGCCTCCTTCCTGTTCCTCTGATTAAACAATCAGTTATCTCCTTCATTCCGCTATTGTTGCCACTGCCACAGGGAGCTTTCCCAGGCAGCTGACTTTGGGAGTGCTGGACACTGGCTCTGGGTGACAGCACTGCGTCGAAATGTTTAGTTCGGAGCGTGGACACCTTGAGCAGAAAACATCATCCAAAATAATAAAGAAACGGAACAATTTGTAGATAAAATGACTGACCCTGACTGCGTGTCAAACAAGGAAGTTGGAGACTGTTGTGCGCTTATGACAGCAAAGAGGAAGCACAACCTGCCCGAAATGAAGTGTGTGGCACGGTTACTGAATTTGTTTCCTCCTTTGTTCCATATGTATATATAGCTGTGTGCTATCAATGGGGAACATGCACTTCTTTTATTTCAGCTATTGAATACTACATTGTTCAACATTAAATTTACATAAAGTGCATTTAACATATTCTTCTTTTGTCGTAAGCTGTTAACGTGGTTTGAGGTCACATTAGTGATGTTCAAAATGCTGCAACAGCAGAATTAAGGATCTAGAGAGCTGACGTTTTATAAACTTTATACGACTGCAGTTAACACTTTACAAAGGCACTGCACCCGGAGACACCTGGGGTAGTGCAGAGATGTTACAATATAATGAATAATGTATTGATTGCAAATTACAATCGGTTTATAAAAGTGCAGGAAGTTGTGGCCTTTTGGCGTCTTTGTCTTTTCTCTTTTTTTCATTGGGCTATTTTGCGTTGGTGTTAATTGTGGGCAAACATTTCTGCAGAGCGGGATTAAACGGAGTGGACTTGAACAGAGTGTTTTATTTGGGAAATTGGAAAGAGTTGGAATTTGGAGAAGAAGGGGAAGGAGCTGCTGCTTTTTGCCTACACTACTTGTAGTGAAAGGATATTTACTAGTCCTAGACCCTTTGGGGCTATCCCGGATCAGGCGTATTTCTCAGACGTTCACTTTCAACTAAAGTTTGAGGTAGCCGAATCCTAAAAACGCTTAACTGGGTCTAAAGGTCCGGGCTGTCTCTCCCTAAAGGAAAGGAACAACCCGAGAATGTTACCATCCTCCAGATAGCGCTTTTAATAAGTTTAGCCAGACTGTAACGTCCCAGATATTATGAGGGTCCGGAGATCTGCTTCAGAAATGTACCTCTCCACCAAAGAGTGTACAGAGATTGAGTTTGCAAGTTATTGATACAGAAGACTTATGTGAGACAATTCTAAAAATATAGAGATTTATTAAAAGAACCGACATGCAATTTACAGTTGGTGAATCAGTCAATCGCAACGTTAACAGTTCTAAAAAGAGAAAAAATACGATCTCTTTAACAGAGAATCTTACTTTTAAATCTTAAATTCGCTCCAGTATTATAGTTCTTAAAATTTTCTATACAGGATATCCATCAATATCAAATTACCTTCGATTCCCGAGGTACAAAGAGTGGAAGACCTTAGAGCCGCCTCTGTAGTCGAGAATCGCTTTGCCCGATTAAAGCGATTCTGATATCCCATTTGAGACTTCAATATTTATACCCTTTTTCAGTTGTATCCCATAAGGTTTCTGCTGATCCAAGTTAATTATCACTATTCATCTTTCTGCTGACCTCTTGCAATTCTTACTGCTACATCGGCAATAGTAATTGGGAGTTTTTACCATATAGGTGTGACGGCAGATGTCCCTTATTTCATGTGTCATCTTTACGAGGGCAGATGTTCCTTATCTTATGTGCCATCTTTAAGAGGTGTAATTTAAATCACTTATCCAGGGTTATGATGCGGAGATGCCGGTGTTGAACTGGGGTGGACAAAAATGAGAAGTCGCACAACACCAGGTTATAGTCCAACAGTTTTATTTGAAATTACGAGCTTTCGGAGCTCTGCTCCTTCTTCAGGTACAGTGAGGGAATACAAATCGATTACAAAGTATATATAGACAGAGAACAATGTGTCTGCAGAGATACAATCCGTCAGGGAGGCATTACATCAAAGACACAGCAGAGTACAGCTAAGACAATGAGGTGGGTCACAGGGGGTCCAACGTGTCAGACTGCAGCATTTGACACGTTGGACCCCCTGTGACCCCCCTCATTGTCTTAGCTGTACTCTGATGTGTCTTTGATGTAATGCCTCCCTGACGGATTGTATCTCTGCAGACACATTGTTCTCTGTCTATATATACTGTGTAATCGATTTGTATTCCCTCACTGTACCTGAAGAAGGAGCAGAGCTCCGAAAGCTCGTAATTTCAAATAAAACTGTTGGACTATAACCTGGTGTTGTGCGACTTCTCATTTTTATCCAGGGTTGACCATTGTTTTGTTCCCAAAAGGTCAGCCACTCGGAATCACCCATTCTTCTGTTTCAATAAGGTTATTTATTCAGGGTCAACAACTTGTCCTGTTTCAACAGCCAGAATTCTTTCATAGCTATTTCATAGTTAGGTTTCTAAATTTCCAAACCCAGTTTGTCATGTTTTAAAGAATTTATAAGGTAGAGTTCCTTATAAGGTACTCTTCAGGGTCAACCACTGTCTTATCTCAACAAGGCCAGAATTCTTTCATAAGATAGTGTATTTTTCTAAAAAGGCTATATAGTATATTTTTCTGAAAAAGTTATATAGTATATTCCTTCACAGTAGTGCTTTGCGTTACAGGTGGATATTTAATTTTAGTACCCTTAACTTAATCTACATCAAGTAAGGAGTCAAGAAACTACATTGTAAACTAAGTTACCTAATTACAAATTTAATTAAATGTAATTAAATAAAACAAGGTCATAAAGGGATGGCAGTGCAGGTGGTGTGCCGCAACTGCAGCATGTGGGAGTTTGTGGAGAGCATTGTGATCCCGGACAACCATGTTTGCAGTAAGTGCCTGCATCTTGAGGAAATTCAGCTCAGAGTCTTTGAGCTGGAGTCTGAGTTGCAGACATTGCGGGGCATCAGGGATGGGGAGAGTTACCTGGACACTTTGATCCAGGAGGCAGTCACACCCCTTAGGTTAGGTAGTGGTACAGGTCTGGTTAGTGGTCAGGGACAGGAAAGTGTGACTGCAACTCAGGCAGGTAAGGGGACCCCAGGTGCAGTGCTGGAGGAGCCTCAGCCTTTGCACTTGTCCAACAGGTATGAGGTTCTTGCTGCCTGTGTGGATGAAGCAAAAGCCTGCAGGATGGATGAGCAAACTGACCATGGCACCATGGTGCAGGAGGAAATTCAAGTGGGGGGAGTGAAAGGGAATGTAGTTGTGGTAGGGGACAGTATAGTCAGGAGGATAGATACTGTTCTCTGCAGCCGCGACTGGGATTTCCGAAGGTTGTGTTGCCTGCCCGGTGCCAGGGTTAAAGACATCTCCTTGCGGCTGGAGAAGAACTTGGGGCACGATCTTGCCAGCCCTGGGGAAGCAGGTTTGGAGGCGGGACTGCCGGGAAAATGGCAGAATCTGGGGGCAGGTGCCCATCCCGCCCCCAACCCGCCTCCGTGCCATCTTCCCAGGAGGCAGGTAGCCGACCCGCACCGGGTCCTGTCTCTTGGAGGCAGGAAGGGGATTACAGCCACTTAACTGCCTGTTAACAGGTAGTTAACAGGCAGGTAAGAGGATTATGCCCATTTTACCAACACAAGTGCGGGCTTCCCGACGTCGGGAAACCCGGCCAGGGTCAGCGAGGCGAGCAGTGGGTCTGCGGGGGTCGGAGGGGTCCAAAAGTGCGCTGCGGAGGTAAGTGATGGGTGCAAGTGTGGAGAGGTAAGTGTGTGAGGTGAATGAAAAGTGATAGAAAATGTTTACTTACCTTTGTTTCTTCCTGCAGGCTTCAACAGTTGGGGATGCGGAGGGTCTCGCATCTCACCGGCAGAGATGACAGATGGCTGCTGCATTCTCCGATGCAACAGCCATCTAATTTCTGCTCACTAAAGAGGTTTGATGAGTCTTGAATACAAGAACTCATCAAACAACAGAGAATGTCAGTGTTTGACAGCTTTACAGAGCTGTCAAACGATGACAATTCATTCATCTGTCAAATATTTTTGACAGATGAAACGTCATAAGCTGACGTTCTCTGTAACCGGCTTCCCCTTAATTGGCCTGCGAAGCCCGCTGGGTCAATCAAGGGAAAATAGCGTGGGTTGGCCACAAGTCGATGGAGGCGGGACTAAAACCCGACAAGCAGCAGTCCCGCCTCCAACGCGCCCCCATTGACAAAATCGCCCCCCTGGAGTGGAAGGGGGAGGATCCAGTTGTCGTGGTCCACGTAGGAGCCAACGACGTAGGTAGAACTAGGAATGAGGCTCTGCTGAGGGAGTTTGAGGAGCTGGGATCCAAATTAACAAATCAACCAACATAACAAAAACAGATTATCTGGTCATTTTCACATTGCTGTTTGTGGGAGCTTGCTGTGCGCAAATTGGCTGCCGCGTTTCCCACATTACAACAGTGACTCCACTTCAAAAGTACTTCGTTGGCTGTAAAGCGCTTTGAGACGTCCAGTGGTCGTGAAAGGCGCTATATAAATGCAAGTCTTTCTTCCTTTTTCCTTTTTTAAAAAGCAGAACCTCAAAGGTAATAATCTCTCGATTGTTACCTGAGCCGTGCGCAAATTGGCATAGGGACAAACAGATTAGAGGTTTAAATGTGTGGCTCAAAGAGTGGTGTGGGAGGAAGGGGTTTCAGTTCATGGGGCACTGGCACCAGTACTGGGGAAAGAGGGAGCTGTTCCGTTGGGACGGGCTCCACTTAAACCAGGCTGGGACCAGTGTCCTGGCAAACCGAATAACTAGGGCAGTAGACAGGGCTTTAAACTAATGAAGGGGGTTGGAAGGATTCAGGAAAGAGTAAATATAAAAGCAGCGAGAGAAATGTCAAGGCTCTAAGGCAGAGTAGAGTTTTGGGTAAAAATAAGCAGAGTGGGTCAGGAAGGGACAGAGAGAGTAACAAAGGTAATAAGGCATCAGTGACTAAAGTGACCGGGGAAAAATAGAAATAAGTCAAAGCTAAAGGCACTATATCTGAATGTGCGAAGCATTCTCAACAAAATAGATGAATTAATAGCGCAGATGGAAATGAACAGGTTTGATCTAATAGCCATAATGGAGACATGGTTGTAAAGTGGCCAAGGTTGGGAACGAAATATTCCAGAATACTTAACTTTTAGAAGAGATAGGCAAAATGGAAAAGGAGGAGGGGCAGCCCTGATAATAAAGGATGGGATAAAGACAGTAGAGAGAAAGGATCTTAGCTCCGAAAATCAAGAAGTAGAATCAGTTTGGGTGGAGCTAAGAAACAGCAAGGGGCAGAAAACATTGGTGGGAGTTGTTTATAGGCCCCCAAACAGTAGTTGTAATGTAGGGCAGAGTATGAATCAGGAAATTAGAGGCGCATGTAACAAGGGTAATACAGTAATCATGGGAGCCTTTAATCTACATATAGACTCGGCAAATCAAATTTGCAGTAATAGTGTGGAGGACGAATTCATGGAATGCATGTAAGATAGTTTTCTAGATCAGTATGTTGAGGAACCAACTAGGGAGCAGGCTATTTTAGATCTAGTATTGTGCAATGAGAAAGGGTTAATTAATAACCTTGTAGTAAAGGGGCATGTAGAGAAGAGTGACCATAATATGATAGAATTTTATGTTGAGTTTGAAAGTGATTTAGTTAAATCCGAAACTTAAATCTAAACAAAGCAAACTACGTAGGTATGAGGGGCGAGTTGGCTAAGGTAGATTGGGAAACTACATTAAAAGTTATGATGGTAGACAAGCAATGGCTAGCATTTAAAGAATTATTACATAATTTACAACAAATATACATTCCTTTAAGGCAAAAAACCCCACAGGAAAAGTGGTCCAACTGTGGCTAACAAGAGAAGTTAAAGATCGTATTAGATCAAAGGAAGAGGCTTATAATGTTGCCAAAAAGAATAGTAAGCCTGAGGATTGGGAGGATTTTAGAATTCGGCAAAGGAGGACCAAGACATTGATAAAGAAATGGAAAATAGAATGTGAGTAAATTAGCGAGAAAAATACTTTGTGTCTGTCTTCACGGAAGAAGACGCAAAAAACTTTCCGGAAATAGTGGAGAACCAAGGCTCTAGCGAGAATGAGGAACTGAAAGAAATTAGTATTAGTAAAAAAAATAGTACTGGAGAAATTAATGGGATTGAAAGCCGATAAATCCCCATGACCTGATGGCCTACATCCTAGGGTTTTGAAAGAGGTGGCTGCAGAGATAGTGGATGCATTGGTTGTCATTTTCCAAAATTCCATAGATGCTGGAACAGTTACCGCGGATTGGAAGGTAGCAAATGTAACTCCACTATTTAAGAAAGGAGGGAGAGAGGAAATGGGGAACTACAGACCAGTTAGCCTGACATCAGTAGAAGGGAAAATGCTAGAATCTATTATTAAGGACGTGGTAAAAGGGCACTTTGAAAATAATAATAGGATTGGGCAGAGTCAACTCAGATTTATGAAAGAGAAATCGTGTTTGACAAATCTGCTGGAGTTTTTTGAGGTTGTAACTAGCAGAATAGATAAGGGGGAACCAGTGGATGTGGTGTATTTGGATTTTCAGAAGGCATTCGATAAGGTGCCACACAAGAGGTTATTAAACAAAATTAGAGCTCATGGAATTGGGGGTAATATACTAGCATGGATTGAGGATTGGTTAACAGCCAGAAAACAGAGAGTAGGAATAAACGGGTCATTTTCTGGTTGGCAGACTGTAGCTAGTGGGGTACCGCAAGGATCAGTGCTTGGGCCTCAGCTATTCACAATCTACATCAATGATTTGGACTAGGGGACAAAATGTAATAATTCCAAGTTTGCTGATGATACAAAGCTGGGTGGGAATGTAAGTTGTGAGGAGGATGCAAGGAGGCTTCAAGGGAATACAGACAGGCTAAGTGAGTGGGCAAGAACATGGCAAATGGAATATAATGTGGAGAAATGTGAAGTTATCCACTTTGGTAGGAAAAATAGAAAAGCAGAGTTTTTTTTAAATGGTGAGAGATTGGGAAATGTTGGTGTTCAGAGGGACCTGGGTGTCCTTGTACATGAATCACTGAAAGTTAACATGCAGGTACAGCAAACAATTAGGAAAGCAAATGGTATGGTGGCCTTTATTACAAGAGGATTTGAGTATAAGAGTAAAGATGTCTTACTGTAATTATATAGGGCCCTGGTGAGACCACACCTGGAGTATTGTGTACAGTTTTGGTCTCCTTACCTAAGGAAGGATATACTTGCCATAGAGGGAGTGCAACAAAGGTTCACCAGACTGGTTCCTGCGATGGGGGGATTGTCCTATGAGGAGAGTTTGAGTAGACTAGGCCTATATTCTCTAGAGTTTAGAAGAATGAGAGGTGATCTCATTGAAACATACAAAATTCTTACAGGGCTTGACAGGGTAGATGCAGGGAGGATGTTTCCCCTGGCTGGGGAGTCTAGAACCAGGGGTCACAGTCTCAGAATAAGGGGTCGGCCATTTAGGACTGAGATGAGGAGAAATTTCTTCACGCAGAGGGTGGTAGAAGATCAGCCATGATCTTACTGAATGGCGGAGCAAGCTCGAAGGGCCAAATGGCCTACTTCTGTTCCTATTTCTTATGTTCTTATGTAAAATGTGGTACTGCACTCAAAATATATATTTTAAATCCAGTTCCCCATTTTCCTTTTGTAATTTTAATGCCTTTTTTATCTGAACCTTTTGAAAGGTGGGCACACCACCAGATTCCCAGGCTGCTGCTGGAGACCACCCAGGGTTGGTTTTCCTTTCCAACTTTTCCCTACTGCCATCTGGAAGATGAGGGAGTCTGTTCTCGGCCCTTCTCCATCTTGCTCGACTGGGTCTCAAACGTTGTGTCTTGTTTGTGCTCTGAGGATATTTCTTGCTACCAAGGGGTACTCTCACCAATCATAGTGCTAAGAATTCAAAGAGCCAGATCTCTTTTCTCGCTCTTCTCCCCTGCCCCCCTGCTCTTTTTCACTGAGAACAGGTTGAAAGATGAGAGAGAAGGCCCCATGACCATTTGTGATCCATGTAGCAGATAGGGGGGGAAGGTGTTGAGCAAGCAATGATTCTCTTCTTTCGTATTGTACATGAGACTATTTGTCATAGGTCACATGCCATGTAGCAACAACTTGCATTTAGTTAGCGCCTTTAATGTAGTAAAACGTCCCAAGGTGCTTCACAGGAGAGTTATCAAACACAATATGACACCAAGCCAAATATGGAGATATTAGGGCCGGTGACCAAAAGCTTGGTTGAAGAGGTAGGTTTTAAGGAGCGTTTTAAAGGAGGAAAGAGAGGCGGAGAGGTTAAGGGAGGGAATTCCAGAGCTTCGGGCCTAAGACAGCTGACGGCAACCAATGGTGGAGCAATTAAAATCGGGGATACACAAGAGGCAGAATTGAAAGAGCATTTAGATCTCAGAGGGTTGTAGGGCTCGAGGGGGTTTCAGAAATAGGGGCCATGGAGGGATTAAGATCATGAGAAATAGGAGCAGGTTTAGACCATACGGCCCCTAGAGCCTGCTCCGCCATTCAATAAGATCATGGCTGATCATCAACCTCAACTGCACTTTCCCACCCTATCCCCATATCCCTTGATTCCCTTAGTGTCCAAAAGTCTATCGCTCTCATCTGAAAACAAGGAGCAGAATTTTTAAATTGAGGCGTTGCCGGACCAGGAACCAATGTAGGTCAGAGAGCACTGTGGTGATGGGTGAACGGGACTTGGTGCGTGTTAGGATAAGGGCAGCAGAGTTTACAGAGGGTACAAGGTGGGAGTCCGGCCAGGAGAGCATTGGAATAGTCAAGTCTAGTGGTAACGGGCATGGATGAGGGTTTCGGCGGGTGATGAGCTAATGCAGGGGCAGAGACGGGCGATGTTACAGTCAGGCACAGCAACAGGGTGCTAGATGGGACTGGCAGTAGAATGGTTTGGAGAACTGGGGATTGGGTATACAAGCTCTCGCTCTCACTTACTATCATTCACGAGACAAAACGAAGCCCTTGCTAGTGGCGCAGCGAAGGGCCACGAGGAAGTCTTACTATCAGAGGATTGAGTTCTGAGGAAAGGTTAGAAAACTTTGGACTCTTCAGATTTCAAACATGACAAATCAGAGGGGAATTTATAAAGGTTACAAAAGTTCAGATATCTGGCCTAAAAGGAACTGTAGCAGTATGGATTAAAAGTTGAATGACGGACAAGAAACAAAGCATTAGGGTAAATGAATATTGCTCAGTTTGGCGAAGGGTTGACAGTGGTGTACCTTGGATACCTGGGTTCACTTTTGTTTTCGGTGTGTGTGTGTGTGTATATATATATGAGAGAGAGAGAGATGATTTGGGTTTTGAGTATAGGGAGCATGATCTCAAAATTTTCTGACTATAAGCAAGTAGGAGGTTTGCCAAATAATGAGGAATGTAAAAGATTTGAGGAAGGCAAAGGCGTGGACACCCCCCACCCACCCATTTAATACCCAGGTGACGGATTTCCCAGCAGCATGGGACTGATGTGCACTGGAGATGCACCCCTGGTACTGCTGATCGCTGGCCACTTGCTAATTACGTGCCCTGCCGCTGATTCCACCAATTCCAGCAGGGTCGATGCTGGAGCGCACTGCTAGATCTAATCAATGCACAATAACAAAGACTTAAGATGGGAAATCCTCCATTTTCCTCCAGTTATCCTGTTTTATTTCCTCTTTTCAGATTGAACATTGCATGGAAAATTTGCACAAGCAGAAGACCGTGTTCTACAAGAAAACTGTGGATGTAAGAGCTTTATTTTAATTTTTTTCCCATCTTCCCTTGAAGAACTCAAGCTAGCTATGGTTTACTGTTTTTACTTGTGGTTATTCACCACCTTCCAATATTAAATAAATGAGGCCATTTTTTATTTATTTGTTCACGGGATGTGGGTGTTGCTGGCACAGCTGGCATTTATTGCCCATCCCTAATTTCCCTTTGAGAAGGTAGAGGTGAGCTGCCTTCTTGAACCGCTGCAGTCCTCGTGGTGATGGTACTCCCACAGTGCTGACTTTATCATAGCGGTTTGGTAGAACTGAGTGGCTTGCTAGGCCATTTCAGAGGGCAGTTAAGAGTCAACATTGCTGTGGGTCTGGAGTCACATATAGGCCAGACCAGGTAAGGATGGTAGATTTCCTTCTCCTAAAGGGGATTAGTGAACCAGTTGGGATTTTCTCCCCAACAATCCAGTAGTTTTATGGTCACCATTACTGAATTCCTGAATTAACATTCCCCCAGCTGCCGAGGTGGGATTTGAACTCGTGTCTCCAGAGTTATTAGGCCAGGCCTCTGGATTACTAGTCCAGTAACATAACCACTATGCTACCGTAGCCATCTGTTGGAAGGGATGGCTTCAAAATAGGGCCAAATGAACTTGCAACTTAGTTCTGGTCAAATACATGTTCAATTATGCTGATAGAGTTAGATGAGGAAAGACGGGAGGAGGCTCGAGTGGAGCATAAACACCGGCATGGACTAATTGGGCCGAATGGCCTGTTTCTGTGCTGTATATCCTTTGTAATTGCCTTTTGAAAGTTCCTATGGAATCTGATTCCACCACCCTTCCAGGCAGTGCGTTCCAGATCATCATAGACCTCTGTGTTAAATAATTTCTCCTCGTTTTTCCTCTAGTTCTTTTGCCAGTTATTTTAAATCGATGGCCTCTGGTTACTGACCCACTTGCCAGAGGAAACAGTTTCTCCCTACTTGTTCTGTCAAAACCCCTCATAATTTTGAATACCTCTATTAGGTCTCTCCTTAACCTTCTCTGCTCTAAGGAAAACAATCCCAGTTTCTCCAATCTCTCCACATAACTGAACTCCCTCATCCCTGGTATCATCCTGGTAAACGTCCTCTGCACCCTCTCCAAGGCCTTGACACCCTTCCTAAAGTTTGGTGCCCAGAATTGTACACAATACTCCAGCTGAGGCCTAACCAGTGATTTGTAAAGGTTCAACATAACTTCCTTGTTTTTGTATTCAGTTCCCCTATTTACAAAGCCAAGCATCCCATACACTTTCTTAACTGCCTTATCAACTTGCCCTGCCACCTTCAAGAATTTGTGAATATGCACCCCCCGGTCCCTCTGCTCTTGCATCCCCTCAAAATAATACCATTTAGATTATACTGCCTCTTCATGTTGTTTCTCCCAAAGTGCATCACTTCACACTTATCCACATTAAATTGCATCTGCCATGTGTCTGCCCATTTCACCAGTCTGTCTATGTCCTCCTGAAGTCTGCTACTATCCTACGTTTCCAAGTTTTGTAACATCCGCAAACTTCAAAATTGTTCTCGCGATACCCAAGGCCAGGTCATTTATATATAACAAGAAAAGCAATGGTCCTAATAACAACCCCTGAGGGGAACCTCACTGCATACTTTACTCCAGTCAGAAAAACATGCGATCACCACTACCCTGCCTCCTATCTCTTAGCCAATTATGTACCCAAGTTAACACCGTCCCTTTACTAACATGTGCTTTTATTTTCTGAATAAGTCTGTTATGTGGTACTTTATCAAATGGCTGTTTGAAAGTCCAAATATACAACATCTACTGCAGTACCTTCATCAACCCTCCGGTTAGTTCATCAAAGAACTCAATCAGGTTAGTCAGACACAATTTATAAATCCGTGCTGGCTGTCCCTTATTAACCCATGCTTCTCCAAGTGAGTATTAATTTTGTCCTTGATAATGGTCTCCAGTAGTTTTCCCACCACTGTCGTTAGACTGACTGGCCTGTAGTTACCAGGTTTATCCCGCTCCCCTTTTTTGAGCAGGGGTGTAACATTTGTAATCCTCCAGTCCTCTGGCACCACTCCCATATCCAAGGAGGATTGAAAGATTGTGGTCAGAGCTTCTGCTATCTCCACCCTAGATTCCCTCAGCAACCTAGGATGCATCCCATCTGGACCGGGTGAATTGTTAGCTTGGAGTGATGCCAACCTATTTAGCACCACCTTTCTATTTTATCCGATCTCTACTCCCCCCTCCTCTACTGCAGCATTAACTTCATCCTCCTCTTTTGTGAAGGCAGGTGCAAAGTACTCATTCAGTACCTCAGTCATGCCCTCTCCGCAAAATTTCCTTTTTTTGTCCCCAATTGGCCCCACCATTCTTTTCAACTACCCTTTTACTTTTTATATGTTTATCAAAGATTTTTGGGTTCCCTTTTATGTTACCCGCTAATCTTTTCTCATACTCTCTTTTTGCCCTTATATCGTTTTTCAATTCCCCCTGCATTCTCTGTATTCTGCCTGACTTTCTACTGTATTTTGTACCTGACATTTGTCATAAACCTCCTTTCTCTGTTTTATTTTAACCTCTATTTCTTTTGTCATCCCTGGAGCTCTGTATTTGGATGCTCCATCTTTCCTCCTTTATGGGAATATGCTTGGTTTGTACCTGAAGTATCTCCGCCTTGAAGGCCTGCCATTGCTCATTCACTGTTTTCCTGGCCAAACTTTTATTCCAGTCCACCTGTGCATGATCCCTTCTCAAATCACTGAAATTGGCTCTCTTCCAGTTGGGTATTTCCCCCTTTGATTTTTCTTTTAAACCAAATTATATTATGATCACTATTACCTAGATACTCTCCCACTGAAACATGCTCCACTTGCCTTACTTCATTCCCCAGAAGTAGATCCAGCACTGCTTCCTTCCTCATTGGGCTAGAAACATACTGATTTATGGAAGTTCTCCTTTACACATTTTAGGAGTTCTTCACCCTCCTTGCCCTTTACTCTGTTTCCCCCCCCCAGTCTATATTAGGGTAATTGAAGTCCTCTGCTATTACTGCTATACTATTTTTTACATTTCTCTACAGATTTGCTCCACTATCTCCTTGTTATTTGGGGATCTATAGTAAATGTCCAACAATGTAGCAGCTCCTTTTCTGTTCCTTAACTCTAACCAAATAGATTCAGTTTATGAACGCTATAGTTTATCACCCCTCTATAGAAATGTAGTATTATCCTTGATCAATACTGCCACCCGGCCCTCCACCCCACTCATGTCTTTTTTCTCTTCCCTATCCCTCCTGAATACATTGTAGCTGGGAATGTTTAGCTCCAGTTCCTGCCCATGTTAAGAACATGGGAGCAGGAGTAAGCCATACGGCCCCTCGATCCTGCGCTGCCATTCAATAAGATCACGGCTGATCTTTGACCTCAACTCCACTTTCCCGCCCAATCCCCATATCCCTTGATCCCCTTAGAGTCCAATAATCTATCTATCTCAGCCTTGAATATGCTCAACGACTCAGCATCCACAGCCCTTTGGGGTAGAGAATTCCAAAGATTCACAACTCTCTGAGTAAAGAAATTTCTCCCCATCTCAGTCTGAAATGGCCGACCCCTTATCCTGAGACTTACCCGCTAGTTCTAGACTCTCCAACCAGGGGAAACAGCCTTGTTTAAGTCAGGTCTCCATCATAGCCACTATATCATAACCCCATGTGGCAACTTACGTCTGTAACTCGTCAACCTTCTTTGTAACACTCCTCGCATTAACAGACACGTATTCCAACACCAGGCCAGTAGGCTTTGCTTTATCCCGCCATCTAATTCCTCCTCTTTCTACACTATTCTTTGATCTGTTGCTGTTTGTCCCTCCTAGTTTTCTATGTACCTTGTCTCTCCTCTCTGCTGGTATGTCCTGGTGCCCCTCCCCCTTCGAAGTTAGTTTAAACCCTCCCCCACAGCACTAGTTAACCTCCCCGGGAGGACATTGGTCCAGCCCTGTTCACATGCAACCCGTCCGGCTTGTACAGATCCCTACTGCCCCAGAACTGGTCCCAATGCCCCAGGAATCTGAAGCTCTCCTGCAACACTTCTCCAGCCACGCATTTACCTGCACTATCTTCCTGTTTCTATACTCACTACCACGTGGCACTGGGAGTAACCCAGAGATCACCACATTTGAGGTCCTGTTCTTTAATCCTTTCCTAGCTACTGAAACTCTGCCTGTAGGACCTCAACCTGTTTCCTACCTATGTCATTGGTTCCAACATGGACCACGACTTCTGGCTGTTCCCCTCTCCTCGCATGCTGCCGTTCAGTGATATCCTTCACCCTGGCAACAGGGAGGCAACACACCATTCGGGACTCACGCCTGCGGTTGCAGAACCGACTGTCTATCCTCCTGACTATCGAATCTCCTATAACAACTGCATTCGTACATTTTCTTATGCCCCTCCATGGCAGCCGAGTCTCTCACGGTGCTGTGGATTTGGTTCTGACTGCACTCCCCTGAGGTGTCATCACAAATGTTCCCTCTGATTTTTTCTGGCGCCGTGCGGGCCATTCAAAATATCGCGCGTACGCAGTTTTTGCATTGAAAAGCCGGCAAGCCGACTGCGCGGGATCCCTGGAGCGCTGTGCGGCTGCACGGCCGCGCTTCTTAAAGGGCACGTTGGTCATCACCCTCACTGGTATTCAACGCTGAATACTGGTTTGTGAGCGCACACTCACAGGGTGACCACCTCCTGAAGCGTGCAGTCCACGGAATGCTCTGCTTCCCGTTTGCACTGTAGTGACGCCAGCCGCCCCTCAAGCTCAGAAACTCTCAGCTCGAGCTCAAGCAGTTGGCGGCACTTCCTGCAGATGTGGTTTTCTGGGACGCACAAAGTGTTCTGGAGTTCCCACATGGCACAGGATGCGCATGTCCTGCCATGTTAGCTAACAGTTACTTCAACAAAAAAATTTAGCTTTAAGGCTATTTAATTGTTTAGCTAACACTAAAACTATAACCACTAACCAATAAACTAAATACTTATCTGTCTCTTACCTGTCCCGCTCCAGGCTCTGTGCTGACTATAACGTCACTTTTTGAGTTTTGCCCTCTGTTTGTCTGGTATCTGCTGCTCTGGTTTTCCTGATAGGCATGAATAATATGGGAACTGTGTGGTGAAAAATTGCAGCATCATCAGCTGGATTTCAAAGCAGTGAAACTGGTAACAGGAGACAAAATCAATGGGGACTTCTTCAATTCTCAGTAATTTCATCAAGTGTCTTCTGACCAACACTTGACACCCTATTATAGAGGAACTGCACTTCACTGACTGACATTACAACCATTGTAGAGGGATTATCACTCACTGACATTACGTCCCATTGTAGAGGGATTGTCACTGACTGACATTACAACCATTGTAGAGGGATTGTCACTCACTGACATTACGTCCCATTGTAGAGGGATTATCACTGACTGACATTACACCCATTGTAGAGGGATTGTCACTGACTGACATTACAACCATTGTAGAGGGATTGTCACTGACTGACATTACGTCCCATTGTAGAGGGATTATCACTGACTGACATTACGTCCCATTGTAGAGGGATTATCACTGACTGACATTACGTCCCATTGTAGAGGGATTGTCACTGACTGACATTACGTCCCATTGTAGAGGGATTATCACTGACTGACATTACGTCCCATTGTAGAGGGATTGTCACTCACTGACATTACGTCCCATTGTAGAGGGATTGTCACTCACTGACATTACGTCCCATTGTAGAGGGATTATCACTGACTGACATTACGTCCCATTGTAGAGGGATTATCACTCACTGACATTACGTCCCATTGTAGAGGGATTGTCACTCACTGACATTAGGTCCCATTGTAGAGGGATTGTCACTGACTGACATTACGTCCCATTGTAGAGGGATTGTCACTCACTGACATTACGTCCCATTGTAGAGGGATTGTCACTGACTGACATTATGTCCCATTGTAGAGGGATTGTCACTGACTGACATTACACCCATTGTAGAGGGATTGTCACTGACTGACATTACGTCCCGTTGTAGAGGGATTGTCACTGACTGACATTACATCCCATTGTAGAGGGATTGTCACTGACTGACATTACACCCATTGTAGAGGGATTGTCACTGACTGACATTACACCCATTGTAGAGGGATTGTCACTGACTGACATTACACCCATTGTAGAGGGATTGTCACTGACTGACATTAGGTCCCATTGTAGAGGGATTGTCACTCACTGACATTAGGTCCCATTGTAGAGGGATTGTCACTGACTGACATTACGTCCCATTGTAGAGGGATTGTCACTGACTGACATTACGTCCCATTGTAGAGGGATTGTCACTCACTGACATTACGTCCCATTGTAGAGGGATTGTCACTGACTGACATTACGTCCCATTATAGTGGGATTGTTTCTCACTGACTGACATTATATGTCATCGTATTTAGATAATCACCCAGTGACCAACATTACACCCATTACAATGCGATTGTCACTCACTGACCAACATTGCACCCATTGTAGTTGAATTCTCTCACTGACCAATTGAAACCCCCATTATAACGGGATTGTCTCTCACTGCCCAGCATTACACCCCATTATAGTGGGTTTGCATCTCACTCACAACATTATACCCCGTTATAGAGAGGTTGTCCTTCACTGCCTGACATTACATCATCCACATTGATGGGAGAAAAGAGCAGTTGATCAGTGAAACATAATGAGGTAAATGGACAGGAGTCAGACCGTTCTTTTGGAATCGCCATTTTGTTGATTACTTTTCATTATTTTTTATGTACTGTAGTCCAAGAAGACTTACGAGCAAAAATGTAAGGAAAAGGATGAGGCTGAACAGATGCTAAATCGAAGTGTTGGGGTCAGCAACTCCAAACAGCAGGAGAAAGTAAGAATCCCTCACAACAGCTCATTAAATGTCCTGCTCTGTTACTTCTCTGCTAAAAGTGCTGATGTTATTCTGGTTCGGTTGTTACTTTTCGCAAGTTATTTTACTTTCTGTAAGTTACAGTTTGAACTTGCGTGTGTCACGCAGGCCCTGTCTGACCACTGTAGCGTTCAGCTAAATGTGCAGGCCACAAAACCAAAGGAAGATTAGATCTGGTGATGAAGGGGCACAAACTCCTACCGTGATCAACCACTTTCAGTTTTACACCCACACACACATGCGCTACATTAGTACCAATGGAATGGTGCAGAGACTTCATTTTCAGCATGTTTGTAATGTCAGACCGTGCACTGGGCTGTGAGTGCTGTATCAGGGAGTACTTTTTATTTTTCTTTCCTTGTGGGCCCAGGAGGAGCAGTAATGCATCACAGCAATAGTGCAATTTAGATCACCGCGACAGTGACATTCTCTTTATAAAAATGAGGATCAGTCCCCTTCCCAATCCTGGATGCTGACCTTGGATCTTCACAGGAAGTTTAAAGATTCAATTTTGGTATTAGGGACAGATATGACACAGACTCCATTTCCTCAGCCATGGCTCAGTGGGTAGCACTCTCGCCTTGGAGTCAGAAGGTTGTGGGTTCACGTCCCACTCCAGAGAAAAATCTAGGCTGATATTCCAGTGCAGTGCTGAGGGAGTGCTGCACTGTCAGAGGTGCCGTCTTTCGGATGAGACGTTAAACCGAGGGACCGTCTGCCCTCTCGGGTGGGTGTAAAAGATCCCATGGCACTATTTCGAAGAAGAGCAGGGGAGTTATACCCGGTGTCCTGGCAAATATTTATCCCTCAATCAACATCACTAAAAACAGATTATCAGGTCATTATCACAATGCTGTTTGTGGGAGCTTGCTGTGCACAAATTGGCTGCCCCGTTTCCCACATTACAACAGTGACTCCACTTCCAAAGTACTTCATTGGCTTTAAAGCGCTTTAGGATGTCCTGAGGTCATGAAAGGCGCTCCAGGAATGCAAGTCTGTCTTTCTAATCCTCTCTATTCTATCTTTACACCTGTAATCAGTGAGGGCCTTTCTGTTTCTCAAATTCAGCACAACAATCTCCTACTCTATCAATAATAAACTCTGTACTCCTTTATTTCATTTTTCTTTCCACACCCTTGTACACCTGTTGACACTCGCTGGTTAGGCCTGTACATGAACAGTGGCCATTGAAGTGCATCCAGTGAAACTGTAACCTAGTAAAGAGCCAATGACTTCAGGAGTGGAGAAGAAGGGAGGGACAAAATCTGCTGGATAAAATAAATCATCCTTTCTGTTTAGGGCCACCGGTATCCTACACCATTCTCATGGCCGAGAGTCTGATGAGAGGCTTGTCAACAGAATGGTTTAATCCGTGCATGTGGAAGTGTTCTGTTTTTAATCATTCCGTCTGGCAATATTTTGTGTTCCAGTTGCAGACAAAGGCAAACCAGAGTAAACAAAGCGCTGAAGATGCCGGTGAGTGTGAATCAACAGTAAAGTGAGTACAGTGGGGTGGGGACGGAAAATGCATTTTGAGTGTAACTCAACAATAAAGCCAGACAAACCAAGTATCGCTCATTATAAGTGATCTCCTCTGGTCACGAAGTTAAAAGCCCATGGGATCCAGGGCAAAGTGTTAAGTTGGATTCAAAACTGGCTCGGAGACAGGAAGCAGAGGGTAATGGTTGATGGGTGTTTTTGTGACTGGAAGGCTGTTTCCAGTGGGGTTCCGCAGGGCTCAGTACTAGGTCCCTTGCTTTTTGTGGTATATATCAATGATCTTGACTTGAATATAGGGGGTATGATTAAGAAGTTTGCAGATGATACTAAAATCGGCTGTGTGGTTGATACTGAAGAAGGAAGCTGTAGACTGCAGGAAGATATCAATAAATTGGTCAGGTGGGCAGAACAGTGGCAAATGGAATTCAATCCGGAGAAGTGTGAGGTAATGCATTTAGGGAGGGCTAACAAGGAAAGGGAATACACATTAAATGGTAGGACACTGAGTAGTGTAGAGGAACAAAGGGACCTTGGAGTGCATGTCCACAGATCCCTGAAGGTAGCAGGCCAAGTAGATAAGGTGGTTAAGAAGGCATACGGAATGCTTGCCTTTATTAGCCGTGGCATAGAATACAAGAGCAGGGGGGTTATGCTTCAACTGTGTAAAATACTAGTTAGGCCTCAGCTAGAGTACTGCGTGCAGTTCTGGTCACCACATTACAGGAAAGATGTGATTGCACTAGAGAGGATACAGAGGAGATTTACAAGGATGTTGCCGGGAGTAGAGAATCTTAGCTATGAGGAAAGACTGGATAGGCTGGGTCTGTTTTCCTTGGAAAAGGAGGCTGAGCGGAGACCTTATTGAGGTGTATAAAATTATGAAGGGCATAGATAAAGTGGATAGAAAGGACCTATTTCCCTTAGCAGAGGGGTCAAAAACCAGGGGGCACAGATTTAAAGTAATTGGGGGAAGGTTTAGAGGGGATCTGAGGGGAACTTTCTTCACCCAGAGAGTTGTGGGGGTCTGGAACTCACTGCCTGAAAGGGTGGTAGAGGCAGGAACCCTAACCACATTTAAAAAGTACTTGGATGTGCACTTGGGATGCTGTAACTTGCAGGGCTACGGACCAAGAGCTGGGAAGTGGGATTAGGCTGGATAGCTCTTTGTTGGCCGGCGCGACACAATGGACCGAAATGGCCTCCTTCCGTGCTGTAACTTTCTATGATTCTATGAAATGTGTACCTGTTTTTCTCTTGTCACTTCTAAAACAAAATAAATAAAGACAGCTCGTTACAATTAAATGGTTTGCATTCAGTGCTACCCGTGCTTCTCGTAAATCCCCCTCCTGATGTTTCATTGATGAGGAATAGAAGGATATGCTGATAGGGTGAGATGAAGTAGGGTGGGAGGAGGCTCGTGTGGAGCAGAAACACCGGCATGGAGCAGTTGGGCCGAATGGTCTGTTTCTGTGCTGTAAATTCTATGTAATTACAACATCGGTCAAGTAATTACAGTGGAGGGGCTGGCAGTTATGTATCAGTGAGGTCTGCTAATCAGAGTGTCTAAGAGGGCCCGTCTCTCTGACTGCTATAGTATCCCAATGGTTTCGTTGAAGCTCAGTCATGTTTTATTGTCATTTCTACCCAAATCTCTTTCTCCTCCCCTGAAGGCCTTGATTCCTCGTTGCGTAAAGTTCCACCTCACCCAAGTGGAGTGGCCATTCTTCACGTGTAATCCTAAACAGTGAGTGTCGTCAGCCTGTATTGCCATGGGGGCGTCACAGCCCCATCACGTTGTTGACCAACATGCATGAAAGGGCACCTCCAGCTACGGTCACTGGATAGCGATCAAGAGCAGTGACCCTGGTCAATTCTGCCTTTCCTAACTGATGCATTTTCACCACAGCCCTGGTTGTGATCAGTTAATTCAGCACAGAGTGAGGATTGAGCCTGGGCCTATCTTGTTCCGAACGGCTCAGCCACTCTGGCTGGGCTAGGGAGAGCTGGTGGCACAATATTATTTTATTTCTTTTATTTGTTTTTATTGCTGTATTTAGATAAGTCCTTCCTTTTCTATTTAAAAAAATATATATTTTTATTCCCTATTTTGCTGTTCAGCAGTGATGGTGCTGCTTCTCTGCCCCTGCCAGCCCCTTGTAGCCGGCCATGAGGTGGCAAAGGACACTGCCCAGGCGTTACCCTCTTGACATTGTCTTCCCTCGGCAGGAAGCTGCTGCAACCTCTGCCTCCCCCAGTCGATGCGGCTCGGATCAGGAACTGAGTGGAGTGGCTCTCAGACCGGAGTATGTTCCACTCGCTGACACTGAGTGTGAGCGCCTCCACTGTGCCCTAAGCCATTAAACAATTGAAACCACCCTCCGCCATCACACCAGGAAATGAAGGGAATAGATTGAAGGTCTCTGTAGGTGTCCTTATTGAGACTGAATCATCAAAAACGCAACAACTTTGCCTAAAAGCCACAGAGAGCCTGTCAGCACTTCCTTCACATAGGGTGGCAACCGGAGCCCAGTCTAAAACAGGACTGGGCATTTCAAAAGAGGATGCAGATGTGTGCAGAATGGTCTGATTGCAAACATGCAAATACAAAACGGGCCCCTTTTGCCTATACTTGAATGGGTCATTTTGCACATGAGCAGTCAAGCCCTTGTTTTCTTCATATGCACATCCTCTTTTTTTTAAATTCAGGATTTAAAAACCTGACTGGTGAACAACCAGCCCTGAAGCTGGACTGTCCAGTTCAAAACTGAGAAAGAACAATTAATGGGGAATGAAGAACTAGGGTGTGCACTTTCAAAGCTCAATTTTGAACTGGTCCATTTTATAGAACAAAACGTTAGCCTCAGGGCAATTCGGATTTGTCTTTTTTAAAATGCTAATTTTCTTCCCAACATTCGTCTTTCGGATGAGACGTCAAACTGAGGCCCCGTCTGCTCCCTCAGGTGGACGTAAAAGAGCCCACAGCACTGTTTTGAAGAAGAACAGGGGAGTTATCCCATTTTGAAGTTCGGACTTCAGAAAGCCACTGCAGAGCTATTTGACCACACGTGATACCTGGCTGCAGGCTGGGGATACAGATCTCGGAGGCCAGAGAGTAGATTCCCAGGGTGGAGCAGCTCCGAAAGGAGTCACTGAAAAGTCATGGCCTTCTCCTCCCCGCCCGCTCAGCTGTTTATTATGGAGCCACACTCTGCAGCACCTCTAGTGGTGTTACTGCATCAGCCGAGCAAGGTGGAATACACACCTCGAGTGACTTCAGACTAGGAAATAAAAATGAACACTTTTAAACGTCATCAATCAAAATGAAAAAGTGAAGGGGGGCAGGGAGTACATAGAACAAAGGTTTCCCCGCCCCTCTAAACTTTCCTTCCCCGTTTTAAGTATTCTGTACCCTTTTACAGTCATTTATTAATATGCAGGAATTGCATAAATGAGGAAGAGTATCTATTGTCACTATAGTCCTCCTCCTCTGTGAACATAATTCAACCTGCACATATATCCACATACATACTTGCTGCATGTCTCATTGTCCTGGAGCAATTGGAGTTTCCTATTTCTGTTTGTGTTTCTACTTGTTCTCTGTACTGCCACCTCCCTTTCAAAATATGTGAGGCAAAATACCAAAACAAGTCCTTGCATACAGCAAAACTTGGGAGAAGATCATTTTCACACTTGATATAATTCCACAGGGATCCTCCTGCCTTCTGTTTCCCCAGAGTGGCCATTCTTTCCGCACAAGCCGAGGCACAGTGGCCGGATTTTTCTCAAGGGCGGTGGGTTGAGAGGTGGGGGGCCTCCGAGGCAGGCGGGAAACCCGGGAGGCAGGGCCCGTTTTGAATGTGAGGCCTCGGATTCCCGCCCGCAGCCAGCCAGATTGAGAGGCTGGCTGGATGGATGCGGGCGGGTAGGCCTCAGATGCGAGGGGTCAGGTCCGGGGGGAGGGATCGCGGGGTCGGCATGGTTGGGGATCGTGGCGGGGGAGTCGGGGATTGGCATGGCAGTATCGGGTATTGGGAGCGGGGCAGTATTGGGGGGGGATCACGGGGTATTGACGGGGGGTGGGGGGTGTCAGCCGGTGATCGGCAGGGGGTGGGGCAGAGAGGATCGGGGCCGGTCACCAGAGGATTGTGGCCGGCCTTAGCATCATCGGGGGGAGGCCTCATGGGTGGGGTCTCCGATCGCGGGGGGTGGGTTAGGCAGGGACCCTGGATCCAGGAGGTCGGTATAAAGCCACTTCCCTCCTAGATGCAGCTGTCCCCGCCTCGGTTTAACTGCCGGGTTTCACGAATTGTGTGAAAACCGTCCGCATGCAGTTAAATTCAAAGTGGAGGTGAAAAAAGAGGCTTCCAGCCTCATTACAATATTTAAATTGACCTCCGCCCCCTTGGGAGGGAGTTGGTCGCTCGCTCCCCCCATCCCGCCTCCGTCAAAACCGTAAGTGGGCGGATTGGAGGCGGGATCAGGTCGGGAATCCCATTTTTAATAATTTAACTGTCCCCCACGCTCCAAACCCACCCGTTTTTTAGGGAGAAATTCTGGCCAGTATGAACAAGCCACTGACTGGATGTGGAGTACCATATCTGAGCCCGATCCCGTTCTTGCCAATTCTGTGGTGCCAAACGGTTCAGGGGACAGTGGTCTTGCCATCATTTGAATGATGCCCTGTGTTTGGAGAATAAAGAGTGAGGAAGAGCGTACAAATAGTAGGACATTAGCTGCCTAGCGAATTTCCTGGGTTCGCAGGTGTGTCGGTGGTATTTGGAGTCAGAGCTACATTTCTTTCTCCTTGTTCTTGGGATGTGGGTGACACTGCCAAGGCCACATTTATTGCCCATCGCCCTGAGATGATGATGATGGTGGATTTTCTCTTTGAGCTGCTGCAGTCCCTGTAGTTTTGATGCTCCCATGATGATGTTAGATGGGGAATTCCAGGATTCTGAGCCAATAATGCTGAAGGAATGCCGAAACATGTCCAAGTCACTATGGCGTTTGACTTGGATAGGAACTTGGAGGTGATGGTGTTCCTATCCAAGTCAAACACCAGAGTGACTTGGACATGTTTCAGCATTCTTGCTGCTTGATCTCGATTCTTGATCTTGCTGCTCTTGGTATTCTCGGTGGCAGAGGTTTCAGGGCTGTGAGATTGTGTCAAAGTAAGCTTGGCGAGTTGTACAGTGCATCCTGCAGATAGTAGATTCTTCAGCCACAGTGCAGCAGTGGTGATAAGAAAGATATTGGGGGAGAAATTCAGTATCGCCCCATTTGGGGCGCAATTATCGGCCGGGGGCAAAGATTAGCGCCTGGCGCTAATTATCGCCACTGACTGCAAACTTGACTTTTATCGCCCCTGGAGGTGATTGGAGCGCTAAATCAGGCGCCTCACACCTGTCTTAAGGCGCAAAGGCCGAGGAGCGAGGCGCTACCTCAGAGCGCTGGCGAAGCTCATGTGATGTCAGTCAGCAATGGAACACACACACAATGGCACGGGCCAGTTCTTAAAGGGGATGGTTAATCTTGCTTTCCATCCACATCCTGCTCATTGCAGCCTTGAATCTCGGCCTGGAGAGACCTGCACATCAAATGTGCTGGAAAGAACAATGGAGAGTACCAGGCAAAGAGCTCAGAGTGCAGCCCCCACAGTCTCTGCTAAATCGATACAAGGAATGGCAAATCAAAATGAACCTGCAAAGTGCTGCTCAGCACCCAAAACTCCTTCACACAATGTTGAATCTCTCCAGAAGTCTCTCCCTCTCTCTCTCAGAATGCGTAGTTCAAAAATGGCACCAACAATAAAAGGCAGGAAGCGGTCACCTTTAAATAGCGCTCCCCCTTTCCCTACATGACTGCAGAACGCTCCCCTCAACCTGTCGTTGCTAGCGTCAGGCGGTAAGGCAGGGGGCGCCACTGAATATCCGCTCCGGGGCGATACCGGGGCGTTGCGCACTCGAGTGACGTCACGATCTGCCGGCGCAGGAGATCGTGGCGGTAGTGTTTAGCGCTGCCGCAAAATGTCTAGTTAATTTCGCGAGCGGCGCAAACTTCGCCGCGCCTGGGCGCCAGATGCTTTGCGCCCCATTAGCGCCCTCTTAAGGCGCTAACGGGAGGCGCAACCAACTGAATTTTTCCCCCATTGAGTCCAGTGGCAGGAGTGCAGATCAAATGGACTACTTTGTCTTGAAGGGTGCCGAGGCTCTTCAGTATTGTTACAGCTGAATGCCTCCAGGCGAATGTTGAGTATTCCATCACACTTTTTGAGCCTTGTAGATGGTAGCGAGGCACTGAGAGGTCAGGAGATGAACCACTTTCCGCAGAGTACCGAGTCTCAGCCCTGCGCTGGTAACCACAGTATTGATATGTCTGGCCCGATTGAGTTTCTAGTTTTCTGGTTAATGATGGCCCCATGATGTTGATGGAGGGACTTGGTGATGATGCCATTCAAGGTCAGGATGAGGTGGCCGGGCCTTTTCTTGTTGAAGATGGTCATTGCCTGCCACTTACATTGTGTGACTGTTACCTGGTACAGTATTTGTCAGCCCAAGACTGGGTGTTGCCCAGATCCTGCTGTAGGTCGGCTTCATTATTGGAGGAGTTGTGAATGGAGCTGAACACGTTTGCATTATCAACAAACAGCCCCATTCCTGATCTTACGATAGAGGAAAGGTCATTGATGAAGCAGCTGAAGATGTTTGCACCTGTGGAACTCCTGCAGTGATGCACTCGGCCGGTGCTAATTAGCTTCTGACGACCGCAATCATCTTGTGTCTCTGACACTGGAAGATTTTCCCGTTGACCTCAAATTTTGCTAGGGCTTCTTGGTGCCATATTCGGTTGAATGCTGCCTTGATGTTAAGGGAAGCTCCTCTCACTTCTCCACTGGCACACCCATGTCTGAATCAAGGCTATAATGAAATCTGGAGCTGTAATTCTGGTGGAACCTGATCTGAGCATCGATGAGTAGGTATTGCTTGATGGCACTATTGATGAATCCATCCACCACTTTGCTGATGATTGGCAGGCGGCTGATACGATGGTAATTGACTGGTTTGATTGATTGACATAATTGATTTGTCCTTTTTGTGGATTGGGCATACCTGGGCAGTTTTATACATAGTTGGGTAAATGCCAGCGCCATAGCTGCACTGATATAGTTTGGCTCGGGGGGTGGCTATTTCTGGTGCACAGGTTTCCAACACTATCACCGGGATGTTGTCAGGGCCCATAGCCTTCCCAGCCACTCCATAATGTCACGTGGAGTGAACTGAATTGGCTGGACATTGGCATCTATGATGGCGGGGGCCTCGGGAGGAGGCTGAATGGAATCATTTACTTGCCACATTTTGGCTGAAGATACGAACAAATGCTGCAGCCTTGATTGTTGCATTCAGGTGCTGGGCTCCTCCATGGTTGAGGGTGGGGCTGTCCATGGAGCCGAGCCGCCTCCTGCCATTAGTTTCCAGTGTGTCTACCACCATTCTGAACTGGATGTGGTAAGGCTACAGAACTTTGCTTTGATCCATTGGTTGTGGGACTCCTTAGACCTGTCTATAGCCTACTGCTTTTGGTGTTTAGCCTGTGTTGTAGCTTCACTTGGTTGGTCTCATTCTAAGGTATGTGTGGTGCTGCTCCTAAAATGCTCTTCTACACTCCGCTTTGAGTCAGGGTTGGTGTCCTGGCTTGACGGTGATGGAGGAGTAAGGGACGTGCTTCCTGGTGCAAGTCCTAAACGTGCCTTCCGCAACCCTAAACTTGAGCCGCCTTGTTCTGCTGCCCAAGTATACATCGAAGTACTGTTCTGGGTTTAATTCTTTGTTTCCCGTTGAGTATTAAAGAAAGATTTACAGAACTTGTAAAGCGAGTGCGACTGTTGGCCAAGCATAAAATTGTACCGTAGCAGGTTTAAAAAAAGCGATCAAGGGTAAGAAGCATAGCAGTAGATAAAAAAGCATAAAAGACTCTTCCAGTACTATAACAGCGGGAGGGTAGCAAGTCAGAAAGATAAAAACCCTGGCGTACAAGTAGGGAGCTGAAAATTAAGAAGGATATGAGATAGTAAGCATAAATGTGGATTTATTTCTAAAATCAGAAGAGACACTAGCAATGCACCACTCAACATCAAGCACTCGTCGTGTTTAATCTGTGACTTTGGGTGTGGTTGTGGTGTTAGACAGACTGACAACAGGGCAAATGTAGTTCCCATGTTCAAGATATTCCCATATCCATAAAGGGACCCGGCAGCTATGATTCATTCGCCTGACCTTTTAAAAGATTGGAAAGCTAATGGGATAAATAACTAGAAACAGAATGGAAGAGAAACTGCATGGAAATAACTTAATAAATGGCAGCTGGCCCACCTCAAACAGCTTGACGAGGCCGAAGCCATATGAGATGGGACATCCAGACTTCCAAAAGGCTTTTGTTGAAATACCACCAAATACTCTTTTATAGGCGAAGCCATTTAGCAAATGAGTATCAAGGGTAAACTGTGAATGTGGATTAGTAATTGGGAGAAAAAAAGGGCAGAGTAAGGGGGAGCAAGGTCAAAATGAGGGTTGGGTATTGAATAGGACACCCCAGGGATGTTTGCTTGTACCCTTTGAACCTGGGATCCTTCCTGCAGGTTGATATGACTCAGTTGTCTAGGTCTGTGTGTGTGTGTGTGTGTGTGTGGAAGGTAAATTTTTCTTTCATCCTCACAAACTTAAATCATGGCTTAATCATTTGCTAAATGGCGCTAGAATGGAGCAATGAATCACTAAAGAGAACGCAAAACTGTATTTCCCCAGAGGTGGTCAGGAGTGGAAAGTTAGTCATTTTCTTCCCCCTTCCTTACCCAGGTGGACTCTGGTCTACTGCAATGCCCCTGCTGAGACCAGCTAACTCATTATAGACTGGCCATTGACCCTGTGACCTTCCTGGCCTGTGTGGTACAGCTCAGCCCTCAGGGAGCTGGACTTTCCATTTGAGTAATAATTTACATTTGATTTGTAGCACTCTGCGTGTTAGTACATTCAAGTGAAGTTGTTTTTGTAACTGCTGAATGAGTAAGAATGACTTGCTTGTTGGCATTGCCTGCAGCAAAATGAGTTTGCAGGATTCCCCAACATCCATCTGTCCAGATTAAATGTTGCACTCTTGCACGTTTTTCTTTAGACCGTCTCCTGTCCTTTCCTGTTCTGGTCACCATGATGAAAAGGTGTATTTCTTGCTCTTCTGGAGACCAGCTATGAGGAAAGGCCAAAAAAACAAATATATTAATGGGCCATAAATTGCTGTCAAAATAACGGTGAGGCTAATGGCGCTCACCGTTGTTTGTGTGCAAACGGTACAGCAACTTCAGGCGAGGGGCAGATTCGCGGTTAAACGCGGAAATCCAAAAGTTGCTGTCCGAGATGCGCCGCTCCACCGTTAGCTTCGCGAAAGCGACATCTCGCTGTCTGCCTCACCATTGAAATGCATTGAAGGGCGAGAAGTTGCTGCATTTGCGCGGTAGATACGAACTAATCTCGCCACAGAAAGTTAAGCATTGTCATTTCAGTCTAAGTACTCTTTTAATGATGTGATAATTGTTCATTACTGACAATCACCCTCTCTGGCACTGAAACGTAACTATTACAAGTGTAGCGTCTTATGCCTTCAGGTTTTAATTGTTGTTGGAGATTTGAAAAATTTAAAACTTACAATTTTCTTTTTACTTTTTCTTTTTCAGTTTTTCTTTTTCTCTCTTAATCCAATCCTTATTTTCCTCTCTTTATTTCTCTTTCTGTTCCTGATTTGGTATTGCGTTCACCCACTCTAATTTACATTTCCTTCTCAGTCCTTGCGCTGTTTAATTCTCAATCCTTCAATCTGATTGGTTAAGGAGATACACAGTTGCTTGCCCTCTCCACTCAGGTCCCACATGTCCTGTTTCCCTCGCTGCGATGTTATCAGCTCGCACTTTCAGAAACTTAGTGAGCAAAATATCATCGTGATGAACCGCTCAAGTCTAACTAACGGCGGGTGGCGTTCGTCGCCCTGCCACAGCAAATTATGGCCCACAATCTCTTTAGCCTGGAGAGTAGATAATTAAGGGGTGGAATTTGTTAAAGTTTATAAAATATGAGATGAGATAAATTCAGAATATTACTTTAAAGTAAAGCAGGAATAAGAGGCTAAGAGATCATAGCCTGGATTTGCAGAGCCCTGGTGCCTCTTTGCTGGGCTGGGACCTCTGCCCACCACAGGGATGCGACCTTGACCCTGTGCTGATTTTTCAGGGTGGGGGATACAGTAAAAGGGTGAGCTTCCCAACCAGTGTCAGAGGGTCTGCCCGGAGGGGGGCATCAAGATTAGCTGCTGCAGGCCGCTGGTCTGCTGCCTGTTAACTTTGGGAGTAATCATTGAAACTTTCCAAAACAGGGGCCCAAATGTATGCAGCGGGTCACCCTTGAAGCAATACCGTAGGCTTTTTAGCCATTTAACTTTCAAATCCTTCGCCTGCTGCACATAGCAACACTGGATACCTGTGAGAACAGGAAACCCTTGCCCCCAGTGTTGCTATAGTAGAAATGACAGAAAATACTTTGGATGTTGTATTTCTGTCATTTGCATGCCATTATAATATGCCTGCTCATGTATGGATGCACCCTCACCTCCAGAGGGGAACCCCTAGTTTTAGTGGGAGACTATTCCAACGCTCCCCTGGCCGGCCTCCCATCTTCCATCCTCCATAAATTTGAGCTCATCCAAAACTCTGCTGCCCGTATCCTAACTCTCACCAAGTCTCGTTCATCCATCACCCCTGTGTTTGCTGGCCTACATTGGCTCCTGGTCCTCGAATGCCTCGATTTTAAAATTCTCATCCTCGTGCTCAAATTTCTCCATGGCCTCGCCCCTCCCTATCTCTGTAACCTCCTCCAGCCCTCAACCCTCCCTCTGCGTTCCTCCAATTCTGAACTCTTGAGCATCCCCGATTTCCATCGCCCCACCATTGGCGGCCGTGCCTTCAGCTGCTGAGGCCCGAAGCTCTAGAATACCCTCCCTAAACCTCCCCGTCTCTCTCTCCTCCTTTAAGACCCTCCTTAAAACCTCCCTCTTTGACCAAGCTTTTGGTCACTTGTCCTAATGTCTCTTTATGTGGCTCGGTGTCCAGTTTGTCTGATAACGCCCCTGTGAAGCGCCTTGAGATGTTTTACTACGTTAAAGGCGCTATATAAATACAAGTTGTTGTGTTGTTGTACAGCAGTGTTATATCTGGGAGTGGACGTAACTTGAGTGAAAAATTTAAGGTCAAAATTAGTGAAAAGTAAATTTAAATCAGATGGCCAGAAAAATGTCTGCAAAGGTGTTTCTTTTGGAAATAATCTGAATGATAGCAAGACAGACTTTAGGGATGTTCAGAATGTAGCTGGATGCAGGGCAGGGCAGAGTTAGAGTTCGAAAGGTTCAGTGAGCCCTTTCTCATCTTTGATTGCTCTTTTGTTGTCGTGAAGGTTGTTAGACTATTCGAATTTGAAGGCTAGGGCCCTTTTTAAAGTTTGGTTTAAATTTAGGCTTGGAATCATAGAATGGTTACAGCACAGAAGGAGGCCATTCGGCCCATCGAGCCCGTGCCGGCTCTCTGCAAGAGCACTTCAGCTAGTCCCACTCCCCCGCCCTTTCCCCGTTGCCCTGCAAATTTTTTCCCCTCAGGTACTTATCCAATTCCTTTTTGAAAGCCACGATTGAGTCTGCCTCCACCACCCTTTCAGGCAGTGCATTCCAGATCCTAACCACTCGCTGCGTAAAAAAGTTTTTCCTCATGTCGCCTTTGGTTCTTTTGCCAATCACCTTAAATCTGTGTCCTTTAGTTCTCGACCCTTCCACCAATGTGAACAGTTTCTCTCTATCTACTCTGTCCAGACCCCTCATGATTTTGAACACCTCTATCAAATCTCCTCTCAATCTTGTCTGCTCCAAGGAGAACAACCCCAGCTTCTCCAGTCTATCCACGTAACTGAAGTCCCTCATCCCTGGAACCATTCTTATAATCTTTTCTGCACTCTCTCTAAGGCCTTCACGTTCACAATACCCCAGTTGAGGCCAAACCAGTGTTTTATACAGGTTCATCGTAGAATCATCAAATCATAGAAATTTACAACACAGAAGGAGGCCATTCGGTCCACCTTGTCCGTGCCGGCCGACAAAGAGCTATCCAGCCTAATCCCACTTTCCAGCACTTGGTCCGTATCCTTGTAGGTTACGGCTCTTCAAGTGCATATCCAAGTACTTTTTGAATGTGATGAGAGTTTCTGCCTCTACCACCCTTTCAGGCAGTGAGTTCCAGACCCCCACCACCCTCTGGGTGAAAACATTTCTCCTCAAATCCCTTCTAAACCTCCTACCAATTACTTTAAATCTATGCCCCCTGGTTATTGACCCTTCTGCTAAGGGAAATAGGTCCTTCCTATTCACTCTATCTAGGCCCCTCATAATTTTATACACCTCAATTAAATCTCCCCTCAGCCTCCTCTGTTCCAAAGAAAACAACCCCAGCCTATCCAATCTTTCCTCATAGCTAAAATTCTCCAGCCCAGGCAACATCCTCATAAATCTCCTCTGCACCCTCTCTAATCCAATCACATCCTTCCTGTAATGTGGTGACCAGAAATGCATGCAGTATTCTAGCTGCGGCCTTACTAGTGTTTTATACAGTTCAAGCATAACCTCCCTGCTCTTATATTCTATTCCTCGACTAATAAAGGCAAGTATCCCATATGCCCTCTTAACCACCTTATCGACCTGTCCTGCTACCTTCAGGGATCTGTGGACATGCACTCCAAGGTCCCTCTGATCCTCTGCACTTCTCAGTGTCCTACCATTTATTGTGTATTCCCTTGCCTTGTTAGCCCTCCCCAAATGCATTACCTCACACTTCTCCAGATTAAATTCCATTTGCCACTGTTCTGCCCACCTGACCAGTCCATTGATATCTTCCTGCAGTCTACAGCTTTCTCCTTCATTATCAACCACACGGCCAATTTTTGTATCATCTGCAAACTTCTTAATCATACTTCCTACATTCAAGTCCAAATCATTGATATATACCACAAAAAGCAAAGGACCCAGTACTGAGCCCTGCAGAACCCCACTGGAAACAGCCTTCCAGTCACAAAAGCACCCTTCGACCATTACCCTTTGTTTCCTGCCTCTGAGCCAATTTCAGATCCAACTTGCCACTTTGCCTTGGATCCCATGGGCTTTTACTTTCGTGACCAGTCTGCCATGCGGGACCTTATCAAAAGCCTTGCTAAAATCCATACAGACCACGTCAAACGCACTACCCTCATCGACCCTCCTTGTTACCGCCTCAAAAAATTCAATCAAGACACGACCTTCCCTTAACAAATCCATGCTGACTGTTCCTGATTAATCCGTGTCTTTCTAAACGAAGATTTATCCTGTCCCTCAGAATTTTTTCCAGTAATTTTCCCACCACCGATGTTAGGCTGACTGGCCTGTAATTACTCGGTCTATCCCTTTCTCCCTTTTTAAACAACGGTACCACATTAGCAGTCCTCCAGTCCTCCGGCACCACACCTGTAGCCAGAGAGGATTGGAAAATGATGGTCACTTCCTTGCTTTTGTACTCTATGCCTCTATTTATGAATCTATTTACTTCACCTGAGGAAGGGGCAATCGATAGCTCCGAAAGCTTGTGATTTCAAATAAAACTGTTGGACTATAACCTGGTGTTGTGCGACCTCTCTATTTATGAAGCCCAGGATCCTATCTGCTTTTTTCACCACTTTCTCAACCTGCCCTGCCACCTTCGATGATTTGTGCACATATACCCCCAGGTCTCTCAGTTCGTGCACCCCCTTGCGACTCCTCAATAAGACGCTCCATCACAATAAGTCTCGCTGCCAGCTTCATTAAATAGACATAAACAGATCATAAATGAACGATCTGTGAGACCCCAGTAGGTTAGCCAGCCTGGACCCATTCTATCTTGCATGTTCCCGGGGGTTTACTCATCAGAACTGCTTCAAGTGTCTCTTTTTATACTCTCAGGTCCCAGCTGTCCCATGCCTACCCAACACATGATTGTACCAAAAGAGTTCAAAACAGTTCCATGTAAGGAGAAAATAATAACCAGACACATACCTTATCTATCATTCAGTTCATGAGCTGAATTCCTAACTAGCGAGCAGACATAAACAGTGATGTTAATGCAATTAAAAGTTTAAAAGAGGTAGCACCGGATAAACATCACTTTCACATTCAGAATGCTACCAAATCACGAGTGAACAAACTGAACCAGAGTGTATCCAGTGTAAGTAGCTTTATTTAAACCACACCTGCTAAAAAGTAAAACATGCTTTTTAAAAAAAGCTTTACAAATGATACATTACATCGGATATAATTGTATTGAATTTTACAACACAGCAATCCTACATGTCTCCGCCATGGGACTCTGGAATGCGAGTCTGTACTGTCTTTCTCTGGCAGTATGGATGGCAATCTCTGTCCACCTTTCTTAGCGTGCCCCAGTCTGGTTTTATAGCGGGATGCTGCTCTGTAGCATGTCGCAATGTCAGAACCGCAGAGTGAACATTGCTTGGCTATACCGTCATCTCTTCACTGTTTTCACCCAGGTCCTGTTCTTCCTTCTCTTCATTATGGACTTGCAATGCACCGACCACCTCTCCTATGTCATCAGTTTGATGAGGAGCGTTGTGGTCGCCAAGGTGACACAGCTGAGAGAATCCTTCCTCCGACACCCTGTCTGGTGCTGTTAAGACTCAGTTTCTGCCACAATTTTGTCAGCGTTTTTCTCCCCACCATTTAAAAAAACCAGCTTTCTCGAAGCTACTCTGAATCATTGGTTGACTGACCAAGTCCCATGTATCTTTTAATAGGCGCACAGAATCTAAGCAAGATTTTTTTTACACCCTGGGATGCAGTCGGATTTGTATTAGCGTCCATCTGTTCAAGGACTCTCATTGATTTAACAGAATGCTGCTTCATACAGTAGACATGGATTTTAATCCATTTCCCAGACATAAAAGGCCAGTGTCTAACCCACTGCAGTACCCAATGGCCTGGATTGTAGCTTTAATCTCCTCTATGCTTCACCCTGACTGAGATTTTGAATCTTGTTTTCCACCCTCACAGATCGATTGTACCAGCAGAATGTTTCCACTCTGGAGAAGTTCCAGGAAGAGTGGCAAATGGAGCACATCAAGACCTGTGAGGTAGGTTTGGATGCGCAGAACAAGATAATGTTGGATACGTCTCAATGATGCGCAGGGCAGTGGATCCATCAGAGATTCAGTTGAAATGCCAACCCTTTGTGAAGTAGGTTTGGATCACTGTCGAACTTCACTGAGTGCTGTTGTTGATTATAATGTATAGCAAGGTGAAAAGTTTATTTTGCATTTCTTTATTTCACCCAGGAAGCTGAATTTCTGCTTTTTTAAGGCGTTGTGTGCCATTCCTTCTGAAGGTACACTGAGCTGTAATTAATGACCTGACGTACTTCTATTTTTAAAACATTGAATTACGGGAAAGCCACTTCCTCATTCATTGTACTTGAAAATAAAACAGCCTCTTAGGGAAGCAGCCAGCAGTGACGAAAGTGTGTATTTGCCTCGAGCTACAGAATCAATCAACCATATTCCTCCC
>CM059426.1:5294208-5342866 GCA_030390025.1 Squalus acanthias | reverse complement strand
GGGGGGGGAGGGAGGGGGGAGGACGGGGGGGGGAGGGAGGGGGGAGGACGGGGGGGAGAGAGGGGGGTGGACGGGGGGGGGAGAGGGGGGAGGACGGGGGGGGGGGGGGGGAGAGGAGAGGGAGAAAGAAAGGAAGAGTAAAATCGAGAAAGAGTACAAAAGAGAAAGAAAGAGGAAGGAGGAGAGAGACAGAGAAAGACAGATTGAGATTTACTTCATGTCACACTTCAGCACATGATGCTCACTGGGGATTTACAAACACCTGCCAATCCGCAAAGCAACTTCCCTCGCAACTGAAAACAACATTTAATTACCGCAGATCTGCCCAAGAGCAACGAGGCTGGAATTGGCCTCCGGATGTGCCTATTTACAGCAATTAGGTATTAATTATTCTTGAGCTTATAGCAGCACAGTAGTTGCACATGGCCCCACTTATCGCTAGAAGACCATAGTATTAAATGGTTTACTGTAAACTTAAAATGTATTATGCAGTCTACATTATAACAGTGACTACACTCCAAAAGTACTTCATTGGCTGTAAAGAGCTTTGAGACGTCTGGCGGTCGTGAAAGGTGCTATATAAATGCAAGTCTTTCTTTTACATCAGGAGTACTCAATTGGTTTAATTGGGGACCCATTTACCAATTATATTAGTGAATGGTGGGTCCACAGCTAAATATTTAACCTATACCTCAAATTATTCATCCTTTACCACTGTACAGGGACCGTTATAATGTGGGAAGAATTTGTGAAGCAGTGTGTAGCCACGCTGTAAACGCATTAAAGATGCATTTTCAACTTGTTACACGTGACCTGCGCCATGAGACGCAATGCTTTAAACACTGTCATGCGGCATTAAATTAAAAATATTGCAAAGTTTTCTATTGCGACTTTGCCATGAAGTAAGGTGGAGTGAAATTTCTCTGCAATAGTAACAATCACACATGATAGAACTGCAGCTAGTCATTTTTTACACCATACTCGAGGTACAAATCGGCTTTTGTTTGCGCCAAATAGTCGAATCTTCCAGATCGTTTGTGCCTCTGGAGTTCTGGCTCTTGTGATTTAATTAATTTACTGCAGACTATTGTGAGGCAGATGATCTGGAAGTTAAATAACTTATCATATAAAGAAAACAATTCAGGATTTAACTGCCTGAAGCTCTTGGAATCATTCTCCATCATCAACTCCATTCTAGAGACGGTAGCCTAGTGGTTATTTTACTGGATTAATAATCCAGAGGCCTGGATTAATGATCCGGAGACGCGAGTTCAAATCCCACCATGGCAGCTGGGGAATTTAAATTCAGTTAATTATAAAGAGCTAGTATCAGTAACAATGTTTCCTTTAAACTGTGCGGCCACGCAACTCTCTGCAAGTCCCATGCAGCCGGTGAGCCAGCTTTTAAATAGAAAAACCGCGCACACAGAATTTTTGAACGGCTCGTGCAGCCCGTTAAAGGGGCCATGCAGGCCAAAAAAAAAATTCGAGGGAACATTGATCAGTCACCATGCATCCATTGAGGAAGTGACAACCCAAGTTGACTGTGGTAATACAAAAGCAAAACACTGCAGATGCTGGAAATCTGAAATAAAAACAGAAAATGCTGGAAATACTCAGCAGGTCAGGCAGCATCTGTGGAGAGAGAAACAGAGTTAGCGTTTCAGGTCGATGACCTTTCATCAGAAACTCTGGTTACACAGGGCTGTGGTAACCCCTATGTAAAGTCTCACCTGACGAAGGAGCAGTGCTCCGAAAGCTTGTGATTTCAAATAAAGCTGTTGGACTATAACCTGGTGTTATGCAACTTCTCACAAAGTAGTATTGGTCTATGCCTTATTGGTTAAGAGATACCAACCATAACAAATATAAACAGTAAAACCAGCTACCACCCACTGTTAACAAAAAAAAATCTGCTTTTATTCAAAAGGTGAAGATTGAAAATCACATCTGCCACTGCGTCTTGATGGCAAAAAATTTCCATTTTCACTTTTCTCTCTCATTTTTTTCATGTCTATCACATCTTTCAGTATTACGAAGTTACCATAAGCAATGCCTCGACCACAAGCTGCTTACAGCAAATTTGGGAGCATTTCACTGCCACCTGATAATTATAATGGGAATGCTCTGCCCCACCCCGCCTCACAATTTTTCTTCCTTACCCACATTCATTGAGGAAGTGACAACCCAAGGGGACAGTGGTCAGCCCCTCGATTTCCAAAAGGCTACTAACTAAGCGCAAAACTGTGGAGATTCAGGGTAAACTGGAAATGGACAAGAAACTGGTTAAAGGGTCGAAAGCAACAAGCACTTGTTTGAGGTTTTGGGGATGAAATTAGTCTTCGACAGCTCTGGAATTCCCTCCCTAAACCGCCCTACCTCTCTTTCCTCCTTTAAGACACTCCTTAAAACCTACCTCACCTGCCCAAATATCACCTTATGTGGCTCGGTGTCAAATTTTGTTTGTTAACGCTCCTGTGACGCGCCTTGGAATGTTTTACTGCGTTAAAGGCGCTATATAAATACAATTTGTTGTTGTTGCTGTCGTCAGGGAGGGGGTTTAATATTAATTCTTGGGGCGAAAGTGAAGTGGTTAGTCACGTTACTGGTTACAAAAAATATATTTTGTATTCAAATTTACTGGGGACATTTGTTCTTCAGAATTCCCCTTAAAAAAAATCACCTTCATTAGAAGTTAAGGAAACCACTAAGCAGAAATTTTGTTAAGCTATTAAACTGATGTGAATGAGATGTTTGGTGTGCGATAATTAGGAATGGATGGAGCGTTTTTTGAAGCATAAAGTTGAGGATGTTGATCCCGGGGAAGGAACAAGTAGAGCCCAGCAAACGAAAAACAAGAAATGTGGTTCTTCCTACTTGGACTTAGATTCACATTTACTGGTTCTGACAAAAATCCTTGACTACATTGGCTCGGATGTTGCGCTACGAATAACGGCGAGGCTATCAGCGCTCACTGTAATTATAGAGTAAATCGGACAGAAACGTCTGGCGTCCGCACGTGCGTGGCATAACACGGAAATCCGGAAGTTGCTGTCAGAGTTGCCCTACTCCTCCACAAGCTGCGCTACAACAGTATCTCACCGAGAGACTCAGCACTGAAATACATGCAAGGGCGTGAAGTTGCTGTACTTAACCACTAGATACGCCAGAAAAAGTTAGGGCTTGTCCATTCAAGGTGTAAGTGAATTTTTAACAGCGTGGTAAGTCTTAATTACTGTCAAAAAATATCTCTGGAACTGAAAATTAACTTTTACAAGTGTGTAGTCTTATTCCTTCAGATTTTAATTGTTGGAGATTTTATAAAAAATTAATGTCACTTTTCTCTCAATCCCATCTTTCTTTGTCCTTATTTCACTTTCTGTACATGATTTTACACTGAATTAAATATTCTAACTTACACTTCCTGGTTTAGACTCTGCGAGTCTCAATAAGGATTCTTCAGTCTGATTGGTTGAGGAGACACACTGTTGCTTTCGCGCTTCACACAGGTCACAGATCAGCTGTAGAGGGCACCACACTGTTTCAGACACCCAATGACCGTAAGTTGCTGCTCAAAGCCCACAAAAAGTCTCTGGGCAGCTGTAAGTGTAATGAAAGCGAGCGTTTTTGCTCAAGATAGCATGAAACCAAGAAAACTAAAACACCACTATGTGACCAAACATTCTGGCCTCAAAGATAAACCACAAGACTTTTTCAAACGAAAGCTCTTTCGAATGAAAGGACAGATGAAGGTAATAGAAGAATGCAGTGTCTCTCCTACCAGAACAGTTGACACATCCCATGCTGTCTCATACTAAATAGCAAGAAGTGGAAATTTTCATTCAATTGGTGCAAGTCTTATTCTGCCAGCATTGATTAAAATGGCATTAATAGTACGTGGAAGGAAAGTTGCTGACCAGCCATGTCTCATTCCACTATCTGACAACACGGTTGGCCACATAATTGCTGATATGGCAGGAGATAAGAAATAGGTGCAGAAGTAGGCCATACGGACCCACGAGCCTGCTCAGTCATTCAACAAGATCATGGCTGACCTACCTCACCTCCACTTTCCCACCCGATCCCCATATCCTTTGATTCCCTTAGTGTCCAAAAATCTATCGATCTGAGTCTTGAATACACTCAATAACTGAGCAACCACAATCCTCTGGGGTAGAAAATTCCAAAGATTCACAACCCTCCGAGCGAAGAAATTTCTCCTCATCTCAGTCTTAAATGGCAGACCCCTTATCCTGAGACTGTGCCCTCTAGTTCTAGACTCCAGCCAGGGGAAACAGCCTCTCAGCATCTACCCTCTAAGAATTTTATACGTTTGAATGAGATCACCTCTCATTCTTCTAATCTCCAGAGAATATAGGCCCATTCTACTCAATCGCTCCTCAAAGGAGATGTCAAGGAGTTGTTCAAACTTTTAGACTTGTACCTGACAAATAAAAAGAGTGCAATTTTTTTTGAGAACCACATGAAAGCTTGACCACTGAACTCACGCCTCTTCTCCACGCTAGATGAAGAGATGAGATCACTACACCGGCAACTTCAGCTTCGGACAGCAGTTCGATGGCTGCCGTGCGGTAAAGTTTTGGCAAGATACTGGGAACTCAGGGAGGAGTGACGTATGATTTTAATCAACTCTGAATCACCATCACGTTCTCGACCAATGGTCCCAGGTTTTACTGGGCTATTTGGCCGACATACTTGACAAGCTCAATGAACTTGACCTTTCTTTGCAAGGTAAGAACTGTAACATTTTCATTATGCATGAAACAGTATAGAGCATTACCAAAAAACCTCTGCTATGAAGTGGCTATGTGCAAGACGATGTAACTACGTTTCTGACATTGTCTTGTCATTATGGACTGTGAAATGATGTCCTACAAATTAAAGATATAATCCTGGAGCATGTGTCTCAGCTTTGCACAAAATGCAATAAATATTTTCCTGATGGAGAGGCAAATGAATTAGAGGATTTTGTCTAGGTTCAAAATCCATTGCCAGAGGTCTCTGTAGCAAAAGGCCAAGATTGATGTGAATTTATAAGAGAATTTGATCGATGTTGCTGGTGACTCCGTTTTGAGATATAATTTTAAAGCCGTGCCTCTTGATCAAAAGGAGAGTTCCCCGAGTTGTCCCAAAGAGCTGTTGAATTACTTGTTCACTTTGCCTCAACATATCTGCGTGAAGTAGGATTTTCTTCACTTACATCAGAAACAAGTACAGAAGCAGCTTGAACGTAGAGACTGATTTGCAGTTGAAACTCCAAAAATCAAACCACGATTAAACAAACTGTGCACCAACAGGCTCATCCTGCTCACTGCGATAAGGGCAGAGTCATTAAGCATTCTTTTATGTTCAAGTTTATTCAGCAAGATAGTACTGGTACTATTTATGTTTGCTTTCTATCTTAAGCAATGCGTTGTTAGCTGAGAAAATAAAATCCTCTTGTGCTATGTAAAAAAATACTGTTTCTTAGAAAACGGACATGAATCATTTGAAGGGAGATCAGCAAATAAAGTAGTTTGTGAACCACTACAATAAATTAACAAGATATTGTAAGATCACTAAAAAAAAAAGCAATTTGATGATGGATTCTACTGCTTAATATTAATCCCCCCCAAAAAACTACATACATTTATTAATACAATTCCCCTGCTGCTACAATTTTTTAAATAATAAAACTTTTTGGAACTGATCCATCAGGTTCTTTATATACGTCTTACAATGAGAAGGGGCGGTTATATTTAGTGACTTGACCCCTATGTTTCATGTACTTCCTGCCGCGCTCTCTCCAATTTCCCTTCCAGACTCGCTGACACACAGAGTGAGAGAGAAGCAAAAGGCGGCTCACCTCATCCACTGTCCGCTTGGGGAGGTGCAGGATCCCCAGCAGCAGTTTGAGCTTCACCGCCGACGAGAGGCCGTGAAAACACACGCGGATGTTGTCCACCACGTCCTTAGTGAGCAGCGAGGCGATGCTGGGAGGCGCCCAGAGCTCGTCGGCCGAGCCGAGTTTGTTGTGAAGCCACAAGCCTGTGTCGCTCTCCCGCATGGACGCCATCTTGAAGAAGGAGATTTGAATGGACGGGCATTAAACGGGACAACTAAAGCCTTGGCTCCAGACCCCGCCCCCTTCGCGCTCAGGCCCCGCCCCGCCGGAAGCCCCACAACCAAACCCGCTGCTCACGCCGCCTTCTGTCAGTTGATTGGATTGACGTGACGCAGTCCCCGCCCCCTTGGGCCAGCCCGCTTCGCCAATTGGTGGAATCCCACATCAATCACACGACAATCCCCACCCCCCCCCATCACGCACGCACCGCTTTAATCAAGTTGAGTTGAGAGAGAGGAAGCTCGAGCGGTTTTAAATTTAAATTTTTTTCGGTCGGTTTGGGTTAGATTTTAAAGAGAAATTGTTTCACTTAAACCGGATTTTTTTTTTGTTTATAAAGAGTAGTTTATGATTTTAGCGGTCAGTTTTACGATCGATAATAAAATAACGGTAATTTTCCCCACCCTCGCTCCCTTCCCCCATTATTAACAGGTCGCTGGTGCCCGAGGGTCTGACGCCGCTGCTCAGTGCTGTGATGGCCGTTCCCCCGCTCTGCCTCCTCGTCCTGCTCGCGGCCGGGTTGTTAGCCGAAGCCAACAGCGAACCAGGGACCGTGATCCCGGCTGAGAGTAAGTCCCGGCTCCCAACCCCACTACCTCCCCACCCGGTTCAGGGCGTCACTCGGGGTGAGTGGGTGGGAGACACAGACACTGTTGGGGTTGCCAACCCTCCAGGATTGCCCGGCAGTCTCCAGGAATTAAAGGTTCATCTGCAGGACACTGCCGGGAGAAAAAACAAAAATCATGGGGGCTTTAAACAAAATTGTGTGTTTTTTTTTTAAATCTTTCAACATTTATGTTTTATTATTTATTTATTAAAAAAATCGCACATAGGGAGGAAAAGGCTGTTTGACTAACAGTCAAGGATCATCCAGTCGGGTAATGAAGAGTCGATTCGCTTTCCAATCGGCGTGGGAAGACGGGTGTGCCGCACGTAAGGACGTGTTGGGCGCCCGATGGAGGGTGGCAGGAGGACATGCGATGACACCTCCAGGACTATGCCCAACCAGATTTGGCAACCCTCGGTACAGTAGTGTAGTTGTTGTGGTACAGTACAGAATCATAGAAAGTTACGGCACAGAAGGAGGCCATTCGGCCCATTGTGTCTGTGCTGGCTGAAAAAGAGCTATTCAGCCTAATCCCACTTTCCAGCTCTTGGTCCGTAGCCTTGTAGGTTAAGGAGAAATTGTTTCCTCTAAACCAGCTGAGTGTTGTTTTTTTCCAAAGAGTAGTTTTATGATTAATGGCCAGGTTTACGATTGGATTAATAATCCAGAAACATTAGTTCAGATCCCAGCATTGCAGTTTGAGAATTTGAATTCAGTTAACTTTATATTCCAGATTTTTAGTTATCAGTAAAAGTGACCGTGAGGCTGTCCGATTGTTGTTCAAACCCAACTGTGCTTAAGGGAAGGAAACCAGGTTTGACCTAGCAAGCCACTCTGTTGTATCAAATGGACAACTAGGGATGGATCTCGCCAGTGATGCCCACATCCCGAGAATTAATTTAAAAAAATATTCTGTCGTAAGCCTCGACCGTTCCTCTTCTCCCTCTTTCCAACCCCCCCCCCCCCCTCTCTCAATGGGCACCCGGTTTGCTCAAATGATGCTCTTCCCCCATGAATCCTGCTCTTCCCTGTCCCCTTTAATGTCTTCCTTCAAGTATTTCCTAGCCACTTGTGGTGAAACCTTCCATGTGCCGAATAATTCCTTCTCCCTCTATCAATGTATTCCTGGCAATAGAAAGAAAGAAAGACTTACATTTATATAGCACCTTCCACAACCTCAGGACATCCCAAAGTGCTTTATAGCCAATGAAGTACTTTTGAAGTGGAGTCACTGTTGTAATGTAGGAAACATGGTAGCCAATTTGCACACAGCAAGCTCCCACAAACAGCAATGTGATAATGACCAGATAATCTGTTTTTGTGACGTTGATTGAAGGATAAATATTGGCCAGGACATGGGATAATTCCGCTGCTCTTCTGGGATCTTTTATGTCCACCTGAGAGGGCAGACGGGGCCTTGGTTTAATGTCTCATCTGAAAGATGGCACCTCCGACAGTGCACTGGAGTGTTTGCCTAGATTTTTGTGCTCAAGTCCCTGGAGTGGCACTTGAACCCACAACCTTCTGACTCAGAGGTGAGAGTGCTACCAACTGAGTCACAGCTGATACAATGGCCTAATATAGGTAATTGTTACTAAGTCACAGTTTTGTTTCTTATTGAAGATACAGACTGCCCTGTTCCATGTAAGTTTAGTAATGTTTGACCCGACTTTTTACGTGTATAGTTCTCTGCTTTGTGTTGGATTTTATATACCTTGTGCACCGCTGTAACAGGCCTTTGTTCTGCTACATTTTTCCTGCAGAGTTTATGCTGATACAGTATATGTAGCTCTGACTCAGTTGCACAGGCATATACATAGGATATATGCGCATTGTGCTTCATGTGTGCAGTGTTGCTCTTAGCTTTGGGAGAAAGCAAATCAACACTAAGTGTAACCTGGCTGGTGTGAATGAGGCTGTGTTCAATGCAGCTACCCACTACCTTAACCATCTTAGCCATCAGGAAGCCTCATTTAATTTTTATTCATGAAAATGTATTCCATATTTTATAAAATAGTGATTTCTGAAAAGTCTGCTTTATCCAGTAAGTAACTGGTCACAGAGGATGATTGTGCTTTAATTCCCATTGAAAACTACGTTGAGCGGGATTGGAGATGCAAAATGGATTACTCAGAGCATGCATAGATGTTTTCAAATGGGTTGGTTATAAAATAGCTGAAAATCAATGGAAACCCTTGAAATAAGCCAATTTATTTGATTTCTTTACATCATCATGACCTGTCAACTCTGACAATAATTTTATTTTCATTTACAAGGATTATAGTCCCAGATTGGAGGTGGGAATCGGAAAAATAAAGGTTGAGCCCCTGTCTATTTTGAATATGAGCTGTCTCAATCTGAGTTGAATTTTACAGTATGATTATGTAGTTATTCTAATTTATGATGCAATAAATGCACAGTAGTGTTTTCTAGGGTAAGGTCCTGTAATCTGTAAAGCAGTTAGATCAGGGCGTAGTATTTGTTTTCTAATTTGGAAAACTTGTAATCACTTGGATATTCTACTGTAATTTTTTTTATTCATTCATGGGATGTGGGCGTTGCTGGCAAGGCCAGCATTTATTGCCCATCCCTAATTGTCCTTGAGAAAGTGGTGGTGAGCCGTCTTCTTGAACCGCTGCAGTCCGTGAGGTGAAGGTACTCCCACAGTGCTGTTAGGGAGGGAGTTCCAGGATTTTGACCCAGCGATGAAGGAACGGTGATATATTTCCAAGTCAGGATGGTGTGTTATTTGATGGGGAACCTGCAGGTGGTGGTGTTCCCATGTGCCTGCTGCCCTTGCTGCCTAGGTGGTAGAGGTCACAGTTTGGGAGGTGCTGTCGAAGAAGCCTTGGCGAGTTGCTGCAGTGCATCTTGTAGATGGTACACACTGCAGCCACGGTGCGCCGATGGTGGAGGGAGTGAATGTTTAAGGTGGTGGATGGGATGCCGATTAACCGGATTGGTTTGTCCTGGATGGTGTTGAGCTACTTGAGTGTTGTTGGAGCTGCACTCATCCAGGCAAGTGGAGAGTATTCCATCAAATATCCAGTGGCAAAGTGTTTGTGATAATCTTATTTGTTAGCTTGTTTTGGTAGCTGTTCCAGTCATGAGTTTTTATCAGTACTGTTTATAGTAAACTGGAGCCAGCTCATTTTAGCTGTTTTTATGTTTCTTCCACAGGTCGTCCCTGTGTTGACTGTCATGCTTTTGAATTCATGCAGAGAGCACTACAGGACTTGAAAAGGACTGCAAATAACCTAAACACTAGGGTAAATATGCATTGCTCACTATAACAAGTTGATAAAATAAATCAAAGCAGTACAAATTAAAACAGCTGTTGCTGGAAGCCGTACAAGAAGTATTCTGTATGGCTTTTTTATTGAAGAGTACAGAATCGGTGCAATTCTGCAGGTTATAGTAAATGAGGTGCTGCTATATAAAGCTGATCTATAACTGTATTGAAAAATGTATGATGCTTTACATTAGCACAATAGACACATTGGTAGATAATTTTATTGCAGCGCAACTCCATTAGATCATCTGAACTAATTCTGGCCTCTTCAGCATCCCTGATTTCAGCCACCCCACCATTGGCGGCTGTGCCTTCAGCTGCCAAGGCCCTAAGCTCTGGATTTATCTCCTAAACCTCTCTGCCTCTCTTCCTCCCTTTCCTCCTTTAAGACGCTCCTTAAAACCTACCTCTTTGACCTAGCTTTTGGTCATCTGCCCTAATATCTCCTTATGTGGCTCGGTGTCAAATTTTGTTTGATAATCGCTCCTGTGAAGTGCCTTGGGCCGTTTTACTATGTTAAAGGTGCTATATAAATACAAGTTGTTGTTGAACTGCCTATATGGTGTTGTAGTTATAATAAGATTGACAGAATTTGGACAAGCAATGAGGAAAGCATCCCTTTGGTAATGTAGAAGAGCATTTGACTCATAGTCATGGACATCGTGACAGATAATCATAGGACCAAGTCCCCAGAACAAGCCATCTTAGCTATTGGCCCAAAAATTCCGTTCGCAGGCCTCCTGCGGGCGGAGGGCTGCGATCTGGAAAAATCTGCGCCTGGACCGGAGGGCTCCCGGGAGGTGCAGAGTTCCGTTGCTGGGCCTCTACAAACTGCCGGTGCGCAGGGCCCACGTATCCCAGAGGCGCAGGCGGTTCGCAGCGTCCCTGGGATCACGTGGGCCATGGGGAGCCAATCACAGAAGGCAATCTCCCTTCATACATTTGACAGGAAGACCTGTCAAATATATGAATAGAGATCACCCCCAAAACATAGTAAAACTTAAATAAATTTAAAAAAAAATTACATTTAAAAATGACTTTACAATAAATTAAGTATTTTAAACAAAATTTTATTTTTTTTAAAAAAAATTAAAGTTTTTAACGGGGCTAAAAATAAACTTACCTTTCTTTAAAGTATTTTTAAATGATAAATCAGTGGAAATGTTTTTTTAAAAACTTTTTTCAACTCTTATCCTGGTGAAAGCAGGCCTTACGCCTGCTTTTACCAGGCGCAAGAATTGTAAGTGTTTTCTGCGGGCAGAGGGTCTCCAAAAAACGGAACTCTCCCCCTCGCAGAGGCCCTGCTCCCGGGCAGGCGGAGAATTTGTCAAGAGCTTTCTTGACAGATCGGAAATGCCGGTTTCCAGCGCATGCGCAGTGCATGCCTAAAACCGGCATTTCCGTTGGCCCTACGGGTGAGTACACAGCGCGTACACACCCGTAGGGAACGGAATTTCTGCCCCAATGTGTTTACAATCAAGCAGAGACCAGTCTAGTGCCCTCATCTTCTTCACCAGTATTCATTTCTAGTGTAAGGAATTCTCTTTTTAGAATGGGTATTTATATTTGTTTGGGGAATGAGTTACCTTTTGATTTGAAACTTACTTATAAAAGACTATGGTCAAAGATTATATTACGCTTTCTACTGATGCAATGCAAATATTCAACTGTATTTACTTAGATATTTTCTTGGATTTTTTAAATCTACAAATTAACTTTTTTTGTATACATGTAAAAAATGGTAACAGCTACATAGGACATAATCCAAAATGTGACTAAGTGCTTGGACTACAGTGAAATTGTAACAGGGAAATAAAAATAGATTTGCTTGAAGGGGGAGGAGTGTTTACACATTGCATATATTTGTGTTTGTGTAACATTGTGTATTTTGAAACTTGGTTGCATGTAACATTGATATTTGTATATTTACAGACTGATGATCTGCTGCTGAGAGTGGAAAAGCGGGCTTTGTGTGACTGCCTGCCTTCAAACCTGTTAGACTGATGAATCAGAGAAGGGTCGTGATACTTTGCTCAGAATATATTCCCATGAAACATGTGACACACGTACAAGTGAAATATGTCTCAAACGTTGGAGATGCGAATGTGTTTAAAGCCAGTTTAGCTGGTGATATGCGAAGCTAAATAGTCACAGTGAAATGTTAAATATATTTCAGAGGCCTATTGGAAAAAAAAACCACTAGATAAATTATTTGATTTATGAAGCCACTGTTCTTTGGAATTCCCTTCCAAAACCACTTTGTCCTGGTACTTGTGTTCCCTGTCTTCAGAAGTCTTCTAAAATCCTTTCTCATTCACCACCCCTTCAATTTCTCCCATCCCCCTCAATCAATTCTTTCAAATCTACTCAGCCCACCTCTCCCTCTTGTCAAGTGGACTGAATGTTTTTATGTAAGGAGCCTTCTGTAAATGTGACTACTTGTAAGCTTTATTTTGCAGGTCAACATAATTTGTTTGCACTTTTTATTTATCCTGCACTTAACTAGAAAGCATGAAATGTGATATAATGAGACAGTTTCCTATTGTATAATCTGTATATCCTGCTCCTATTTCTTCTGTTATTGGGGATAGGGCAGGAAAGTGGAGTTAGGGTAGAAGATCAACCATGATCTTATTGAATAGCGGAGCAGGCTCGAGGTGCCATATGGCCTACTCCTCCTATTTCTTATGTTCTTATAATACTCCATTATGTTTAATTACTGGTGAGTAGAATGTACTTTATTGTGTCTTGTACTAAGATTTAAATATTTAGCTGTGGAAAATGTGGTATTGTGCAAGATTGATGAGTAGTTTTATTAACATTTATGTTTTGATCCTAAAAATGTAACTTATTTAACAATTTGAATTTGCATGGTACAGTTACTATTTTAACTTGCTACATGGAACTAAAATTCTATTCAACAAGAAACTGTATCTCAATTTATTTATCTTGTTGCATTTGTACAGTGCAAAGTAGATTTGTGCCTGGTGCGTTATTCATTACTTTCATCCCATTTTTAGTGCCATTCTGAGCATTGGGCAGCAGCTGTGATTCAAACTGTCTTCCTCTCCCCCACCACCTTGAATTTAGTACAATTCAGTTTTTAAAAACATCTCTGCTTTGTTTCCCTCTCGCATATGCCACCTGCTGTTTCCTGACCATAAGGCAGACTGGCATGCTGTTCCCAGGTTTCTGCCCATGAAGTTGCTGAAGTGGTGATATGAGAACAGTAGGAGCTGAGCCATTGGTTGTTATTCCTACTCTTTTCAGCACCTTGTGGACAGGCATGTTGGTGTAAGTCAGAGGTGCTCGGGGTACTTAGTTAAAATTTGCACATCCACTCTTGCCCTTTTGTTTATAAATTGATAATTTAGATTATGGTTTTAAAGAGGGGCCAATTTGTTTTCAGAATTGAAAAATGCAGAGATAATGAGCTTGGAAATTCCAACTAACTTTCTTGCTTCTTTTAGTAATAAAAATACTTTTAAGTGGGAGGGAATCCAAATTAATCAGGAAAGAAAATTGGGGCTTGCACTAGGGAATTGTTCTCTGGTTGATGAACTTTAAAATGTCGCCATATAATCAAATAGGTGGTCCCTCACTCAACCTTCGCCTGCAGTGTCTCTCCCTGTCGATTAGTTAGGATTAGTGAGACCGATTTATATTATCTCTATCCGTGCCTTGGTTGAGATCAGCTCACTCAGCTTGGAGCAGGGATCAAGCCCGGAAATCTTTCTGCTCCATTTGGCTCTGGTTCTAGCAACAGGTTGATTTACCCACAGTCATCTGGGCAGTTTTCTTTCAATGGAGGCATTAAGTCATGATGCAGGCCTCTGGATGATGCTTTGGAGGGGGGGAGGGAAAAGATGGGTGTCACCTTGAGGTGAGGGGGGAGGGTACCAAAATATCAAAAGGACGTGAAAAGGGCAAGAAACCCTGTGCCATTCGTAGCAAATTTATGCTGGGGGTGCTGGTGTACATCTTTTTATATGCAGTCCATGGGCTCCATGGTAAGCAGCTGGTTCACAAAGAGGATAAAGGCTTGGATTTTAACTGCCAGTAGTGGGAAACCACACCGCTGAGTTAATTTCCCGCCTACCTGTGGCAGAATGAGGTCCGATCAATTTTTAATGGCTGAGCCTCATTTAAATCCCGCTGGTCGACTTCCTGCTCATTCCAAAAGGGGAAGTTGTGGAAAATCGCGGGGTCTGGAGGCCGGCACCTGACACACTGCCGGGTTCGGGTTCGGGTTCCAGGGGCGGGGGAGGGGTGTCTCGCGTTGGGCAAGTCCAGGGCAGGCGCGGCCTGGAGGAGCATTCTGGCTCACAAAGGAAAGAAAAACACGTGTCTTTTTCGGCCTCTTCCGGAGGTGATTCTTTTCTGCCTGTATTGGCTTGACTGAAAAGCTGCAGTGGCCTTCCCACTCAGGCATGAGTTAAAATGATTAAACTTAATTCAAACTTTTTGAAAATAACCAAAAATGTATAAACCTTTCCCCCGCACTGTTTGTGGCCAGACTCTCGCCCCACGACCCATATTTATATACCATTACCCTAGAAATTACTATTTGTTATCAACATATAAATGCTCAACACATTCATGACATTCCACTGTCTAGGATTTTAATGGAAACATTAACCGTTACAAATAAATGTGTTTATGCCTTTATTAAAATAGCGTACAAAAGAATGTTACAAGACTATTAAGTGCTTGTATACTAATTTGCAAAACAGTAACTTCTAGGCTACAGATCTCCGTATTTGGACATTTTCAATGTTGGCATCTCTACATAATATAAATTAATTTAATACTTTTATGACTTCTAGATATGTTATTGTCCTTAGCATTCCTAATAATCCAGCACAGAACAATCACGAGAAGCAGCAGCTTTATCGTACATGGCTTAAACCAACTTTGCATACATCAGCATTCTAGCTCACTGGTAGATTACAACCTCCAGATGGCGGACTGTCTGACTTCAATTTGGATTAAACCAGGTGCCTAATTACAACATTGGTACAGCACTCCAATTGTTAAGGGACTATCTAAATACTCAAATAGAGATATTACAACCAGCATTCCATAAATAACTCTCTACAAGTGGGGTTATAACACAGTTTTGAGCCAACACCTGTATTCAGTAGGCCCTCATTCCTCTTAAATGATTTTCACAACTGCTCACCAAAACTGGAATTTTATTTTATTATTGCCTGTCTCAACTACAACCATAGAATTTTACAGCACAGAAGGAGGCCATTCGGCCTGTTGTGCTTGCGCTGGCTCTTTGAAAGAGCTATCCCAATTTATTTACCAGTCTACAGTATTTTTATTTTCACTTGTTTTAGCTGTCCCAGATGATGACTTGGAAGTCAGTTACACAACTGATTTCTAACATCTGCCTTGTGTTACCTTTGTTTTAAACTGAGAATCTAGGTGAAGGTCCAAAGCCCACAATGCAGGATGCCACCAAGGTTGAAATAGGAGCTAAATCAGTAAGTCATAGTTAAGTAACATCTGCGAACTTGCTGATCATACCTCCTACATTCATATCTAAATCATTAATGTATTTTTAATAAAGCTAGTAATTTGTGGGCTATGAAAGCTGCTGGATTGTTTTAAAAACCCAACTGGTTCACTAATGTCCTTCAGGAAAAGGAACCTGCCATCCCTGCCTGGTCTGGTCTACACGTGACTTCAGAACCACATTATGTGGCTGACTTAATGCCCTCAGGGCAACTAGGGTTGGGCAATATATACTACCTTGCCAGTATTGTCCACATCCTAAGACCAAATAAAAAAATACTGTAAATTAAACTGGGATTAGGACAAGTGCACAACTGCTGAGCAGTGACTTTAAGAGGTTCTTTGTACAGAGGATGATCAACACTTGGAATGGTGGAGATGAAAACCCTCGAATCATTTAAAAGACAATGCTGCAATGGAAAGATTGTTCGAGATGGATGAATTAAGTTGGGTTGATGTGATGTGTGCACACAAATCCTTTTTAATTTGGCAAACATTTCTTCATGGAGGTGGTACTTTTTAAGGGCACTGGAAATCCCATTATTTAAAGGGTAAATCTTGACTACGATTGTGTAAAACAGGCGATAGTGAATCGTTAGCCCGTTTTACATCCCTGCCGATCGCACAAAGTCAAGCTCGAGACCCAAGAATCCATCAGTAAAGCACATGCAATTTTTTTCTCCAAAGTGTAATTACATAATCTAAATTAAATACGGTTACAAGCCGTTAATTATTTTGTTTGCACAGTACAGCATTATCTAGTAGCCAAATCTCAAGCACAAAAATCATTCGGTATGGAGTAAAAATTACAATTGATTTTCCATCGAAAACATCCCATTTCTTTACTTTATATAACGCTCACAAACATCAAAATAAATAAAAGATATGTTTAGCCAGCAAGTTAGTTAACACAACTTTACCAAGAAAATAATGAATGAACATTCATCTATTCATAAGTTAATTCTAGTTCAACATGAGTTATTAGTATTTAACGGTACCCATGATACTTTTTCCTCGTGGACATTAATCTTCTATTTTATCTGTAGGTAACAAACCTCCTGCATCTGAGATAGCAACGATCTGCTATGAGGCCTTTTTTTTACTCCCCCCCCCCCCCCCCCCCCCGGCGGCTTCCAGCCATATCAATTTTCTCCCTATCCCTCCTAAAAGTGATCATTCCTTGCTGGGGTGTGGTTCACAGACACCAGTCACTGTAGTGGCCAATATTCACGTGTGAGTTGTGACCGTGCTTGTCGCAAGGCTGTTCAACCATGGACAACATCTCCGCTCGCGTCTGGATCCTGAGCTCACCAGTCAGATGCATGCATTTTTTGCAGGAGTCACGAGATAGTTGAGGAATCATGGCTAATCTTTCTCTCCAGGGCCCAATGGTGCTGAGGCCAACTGTTGCACCCCCAACTGCATTCCAGGCCAGAAGCAGCTAACTCATCACAGACAAGAGATTGAACCTGGCACTTCACTGGTCTGCATCATTCAGCTACTCACTGGATGAGCGAGCTGTCAGGAGTCCGGTTTACACTATTTCTCCACCCCATCCATTCTGGGATGTGTGGTCGTCTAGTAGTTATGGTACTGGACTAGCAATCCAGAGCTCATGTAGTTCAAATCCCACCAAGTTGTGAAACTGAATTCAATAAATCTATTCATTTGTAGGCAAGCATCAGAAAATAACCATGAAAGCCAGTGGATTGTCATAAAACCCAACAAGTTCAACTAATGTCCTTCAGGGTAGGGAACCCTCCACTCCAGCTGGTCTGACGTGACTCCAGTCCCACAATACGTGGTTGACTCTTCGAAATGACCTAGCAAGCTATGAGTGAGAAAATATACAGGATGGGAGCTGGAAACCAAAAAAAAACCATTTAACCCAACCAGCCAGTGACGAGCTAATCAAGAAACGGACCAAGTAACTTGGTTACTAGAATAATAACGAGCTGTTACACAAGTTAACCCATACTACAGTATTTACAGCAGTTCCATGCATATTTCTTACACTATTCAGTAAGACCTTATACAATGCCTAAAAAATAAATCTTCCAGATTTCAAAGGTCTGCCTCTATACAATTTACAGAAGGCCCCGTAGGTCTGTGTCCCTGAAATGGGGCTGAGTACAGAATCCAGTCTGCAGTCCCACCAGTGTTTCTAGTGCTGAGCTCAGAACAGAATTCATTTTTACTTTAAACTAGCTCAGCGGCGCCAACTGCAGGGACAAATGTCTTGCACTGCAATGGATAGACTGTCCGATACAGCACAAATTTACACAGGCAGCCAATGATGGATTTTCAACAATGTTGCTGAAACTGGTTATTTTACTGCAAAAAAAAAGTAGAAATTGTTCCAGGGATTTAGCTGGCCCCAAAAATAACAGCAGCCACCTTTTCTCAAATTAATTACAAGGTAAAAACAAAAACATGGAATTTACATAAAAATGAAGCTGTACAGGAGCCTACAGTACACACAATGAAATACTGCTGCAATGTAAAAGTATAGGCCCAAAAAATTGACGTGGCAGGTCAACAAACCGTGCCCGTTGTTAGGCAGACCTGCCCTTGCCAGTTTAATGTTGATTATATTTTGCTCTGCAAGTGAGAGATGGAAATGGCGCGGTGCCCTCTACAGGTCATCTGGGTTCTGAGTGAGCAGGTCAAGCAACTGTGCATCTCCCTAACCAATCAGATTGAAGGATTGTGAAATGAACAGGGGAGGTAGATGAGGGATCTCACCTGTGATTCCCCAATGTCAATACAGCTGTCCTGTTAGCAATCAAGCACTTCCTCACAGAAAGAAAGGGTCACCCAGTGATCGTCCTCATGTGCCTCATAGCAGACAGTCGTAAACATAAGAGCATAAGAATTAGGAGCAGGAATAGGCCATTTGGCCCTTCGCGTCTGCTCCGCCATTCAATAAGATCATGGCTGATCTTCTACCTCATCTGCACTATCCCCATATCCCTTGATTCCCTTAATATTCAAAAATCTATCGATCTCTGTCTTGAATATACTCAACAACTGAGCCTCCACAGCCCTCTGGGGTAGAGAATTCCAAAGATTCACCACCCTCTGAGTGAAGAAATTTCTCCTCATCTCAGTCCTAAATGGCCGACCCCTTATTCTGAGACTGTGACCCCTGGTTCTAGACTCCCCAGCCAGGGGAAACATCCTCCCTGCATCTACCCTGTCAAGTGACATAGGTGGAGAGGTGGGCATAGGTCTCCTGTCCATCCTGTCATCTGTGAGCATAACGAAGAATTAAAAAAAAACAATGTTACCCATTTCCAACCCCCCAAAATAATTCCACTGATACCAGTGTCATTGAGTATACACAGTCCAAGCAGAACTCCCAGCTTATGTCACGCCACAGCCTCTGTTGCACCGCTGATGGAGATGATCGCACTGAGCTGCACTGAGAAACCTCTGCAGGTATGAATATTTAAAAAAAAAAATTGGTATATGTGTCTATAATTGAGAATACCTAACTATCAACATGTTTCACATGGACAGAGACTGAGTTTGTGTAACATTTCTTCATAAGGAGAAGGATGGAAGGACGTAGCAGCACCCGGTTCACGATACCACTGCAGAGGAACCTCTAATTTTTTAATTAATTTTTTTATTCAGCCTACTATTTTTCCTCAACAGCTTGGCATGGTTCCATGGGCGCTAGGTGGCTTAACAAGCCTATGCAGCAAGTGTTGGCAACTGTGGACCAGGAACCACGGGTGATTTTCCTCTTCTTCACCCAGGGGCAGAGAGACCAATTTTAACACCCTTAGCGTCACTCCACCTGAGATCAGCTGGCATCACAGATTGGAGATTTAGTTGGGCCCCTCCTGGTTTGCATGCCTCAGTTACTCAGCCTTAACCAGCTGAGCCATCAAGCAGGCAAGTCTTTGTAGAGTTAGCCAGATGGTTTGACATAGAATCATAGAAGTTTGAGGGACAGAAGAGGCCATTCGGCCCATCATGTCTGTGCCGGCCGAAAAAAAGAGCTATCCAGCCTAATCCCACTTCCCAGCTCTTTGGTCCGTAGCCTCGTAGGTTACGGCACTTTGAAGTGCATATCCAAGACATGGGATGGGGGGGTAGGGGGGGCGGGGGGAAGAAAGAAACTGAAACTGAAATCACAATTCCATCTTAGTACCGATTGTGACCTCATCAGGGTTTGATATCATTGGTGTGTCAATGGACAAAGAATTACGTAAGTGCAAATATATTAATTCTGGCAGCAACAGCTGGATTCTGTGAGATCAACACATAAGCCACAGTCTTCGAATGATCTTCCATCCCTCGGTGAATAGAATGTCTAATGCCCCAACATCGCAGGGCACCCGATGGTGTCTGTGCTGCCGAGATCCGAGATGTAATCTGTGGATACAAGTGGTCAGGATTGAATAATTTAAATTGAAATGTTACACCAGTAACTGGAAATGCCACACCAATAACCTGGAATTTTGTTTGATTCTAGGAGGAATCAGTGACAAATTTCAGAGTTTGATCTGGTTGAAAGATTTGCCTGTGTCTATTCAGGAGATTAGATGCATTTAAGGGGAAGCTTGGTAAACACATGAGGGAGAAAGGAATAGAAGGTTAGACTGGTAGGGTGAGATGAAGTAGGGTGGGAGGAGGCTCGTGTGGAGCATAAACCCCGGCATAGACCAGTTGGGCCGACTGGCCTGTTTCTGTGCTGTAAATTCGATGTAAACCTTGGCTGTGCACAGTGCACACTGTACGTGGTCTGATGGAAGGAGACTAAACATCTCCGATTCGTTCCATGTTCTTGCCGGTGGGGGGGGGGGGGGGGGTGAAACTGGACTCATCCAGGGCATGAGATGATGCAGCTGAAATGAGGCAGAATTGGTGAGAGGGGCAGCATTACCATTTGTGACCGGTTTCCATTGGCAAGTCAGTTAAAGGAGACTTGTACATTCCTGGCTTGGCCGCAGCAACAGTAGCACAGACGGGCAGACACAATGGGGAAAATGGTAGTCCCAGAGTGCAGTCACTGGGTAGTGCCAGCAATGCGTCGCACTGCACTGGCACCATTCCACAATAACACGGGGTGAGCTCTAAGCAATGACCCACCTCAACTCGCGACAACCCGAGATTACTGAGCCAGCTCCCAGGGATCGCAAACAGAACCACTTTCAATAAAATGTGGTGCCTGGAAGAGTGGACTGAGATGATTACTTTGTAATGGAATTTCCCTAACAGGGTGCCGGCAATAACACAACTTTGGAAAGAGGCACAACAGCAGCAGTCACAGGAAAGGTTAAAAAGAAAATAATTTAATAAATCAATTAAATTAGACCGCCTGGGACAGCCTAAATACCCTTTTTGTACGAGGTGAGGGAAATGAGAAACACGTCCCCTTATTCTGTGTTGCAATTCCAGCTGCATTCGGAGAGAAACACACTAGCATGCCAACATGGCAAAATGTATACACACCGCTATAATTGAGCGACCCACTTCAGTATAAAAAAATATATTTTTTTTAAGGAAAAATTTAATGTAACCCCCATGAGCCACTCGGATAAATTGTCATCTTCCAAAAGCCAGGTTCGTATCGTTTGTATCATATTCATTTGAGGCTCCACAACAGTTGAACGATAGGGAATTTAATTGAAATTTGAGTCGTCACTGTTGTAAGTTTGATCACACGCAAAATTCTCATCAGGTCAGTGATAATAAAGATTTGTTTTTGGAAAGCGAGGGGGAAAATCTTCTGTTTCAGTTCAGAGGCACTGCCTTAACAGCAGCAGTTCTTCAACCTTTCTGTGCAGGAGATCCCCTGCAAATATTCCCTGGGACTCCTTAGCCCCCACAAATAACAACAGAAAACGCTGGAAAAACTCAGCGTGCCAGACAGCATCCGTGGAGAGAGAAAGAGTTAACGTTTCAGGTCGATGACCTTTCGTCAGACCTGAAACGTTAACTCTTTCTCTCTCCACGGATGTTGTCTGGCTCGCTGAGTTTTTCCAGCGTTTTCTGTTGTTATTTCGGATTTCCAGCATCCGCAGTATTTTGCTATCGTATTAGCCCCCACAAATATCGATACACTCCCTGGGACCCCCTGCAAATATTAATAGATGCCCTGGGATTTCCTAAGTTTGCTGATACAACAACAACGTGCACTTTGTTACCTCTAGATTCGACTATTCCAAGGCTCTCCTGGCTGGCCTCCCATCTTTTATTATGTTAAAGGCAGGTTGTTATATAGTGCTTTTAATGTAGTAAATTGTCCCACGGCACTGCATAGGAAACTCCCGGGGACATTTCGCAAGTTGTGATACACTTCTAGGTGCCCACGACAAATATTAATACACCTTCTGGGGACCCCCTGCAAATATTAATACCCTCTTTGTGAACCCTCTGGAATTATTGATCCACGTCTGGAACCTCCCTAGAAATATTGACAGAAGCGCAGGAACTTCCGACAAATATAGATACAAATTGGGCAGGGCAGCCTTGAGGAAGAGTTTATTGAGTGTCTTAGGGATGGATTTCTTGAGCAGTATGTAACTGATCCTACAAGGGGGCAAGCAACCTTGGACCTGGTACTGTGTAATGAGTCTGGATTAATTAATAATGTCCTAGTTAAGGATCCCCTTGGAATGAGTGACCATAACATGGTTGAATTCCATATCCAATTAGAGGGTGAGAAGGTTGGTTCTCAAACAAGCATACTGAGCTTGAATAAAGGAGACTATGATGGCATGAGAGCAGAATTGATTAAAGTGGACTGGGAAAATAGATTAAAGGGTAAGACGGTACATGAGCAGTGGTGTTCATTCAAGGAGTTATTTTACAACTTTCAAAATAAATATATTCCACTGAGGAAAAAAGGGTGTAAAAGAAATGACAGCCATCCATGGCTAAGTAAAGAAATTAAAGAAAGTATCCAACTAAAAACAAGGACATATAAGGTAGCCAAAGTTAGTGGGAGGATAGAAGATTGGGAAGTCTTGAAAAGACAACAAAAAGTAACTAAAGGATTGATTAAGAAAGGGAAAATAGACTATGAAAATAAATTAGCAAAAAATATAAAAACAGATAGCAAGAGTTTCTATAGTTATATAAAAAGAAAAAGGGTGGTTAAGGCAAACGTAGGTCCCTTAGAGGATGAGACCGGGAAATTAATGGTGGGAAACATGGAGATGGCAAAACTGCTGAACAAATATTTTGTTTCAGTCTTTACGGTAGAGGACACTAAGAATATCCCAACACTGGACAAACAGGGGGCTCTAGTGGGGGAGGAGCTAAATACGATTAAAATCACTAAGGAATTGGTACTCAGTAAAATAATGGGACTCAAGGCGGATAAATCCCCTGGACCTGATGGCTTACATCCTAGGGTCTTGAGGGAAGTGGCAGTAGGAATTGTGGATGTTTTGATAATAATTTTCCAAAACTCCCTGAACTCAGCAAAGGTCCCGGCAGATTGGAAAACCGCTAATGTAACACCCTTATTTAAAAAGGGTTGTAGGCAGAAGGCTGGAAATTATAGACCAGTTAGCCTAACATCTGTGGTGGGTAAAATTTTGGAGTCTATTATTAAGGAGACAGTAACGGAACATTTAGATAAACATAATTTAATAGGACAAAGTCAGCATAGCTTTATGAAGGGGAAGTCATGTCTGACAAATTTGCTCGAGTTCTTTGAGGACATAATGTACAGGGTGGATAAAGGGGAACCAGTGGTTGTAGTGTATTTAGACTTCCAGAAGGCATTCGACAAGGTGCCACATAAAAGATTATTACTCAAGATAAAAAAATCACTGGATTGGGGGTAATATTCTGGCATGGGTGGAGGATTGGTTATCTAACAGGAAGCAGAGAGTTGGGATAAATGGTTCATTCTCGGACTGGCAACCAGTAGCCAGTGGTGTTCCGCAGGGGTCGGTGCTGGGTCCCCAACTCTTTACAATCTATATTAATGATTTGGAGGAGGGGACCGAGTGTAACATATCAAAGTTTGCAGATGATACAAATATGGGAGGGAAAGTAGAGAGTGAGGAGGACATAAAAAACCTACAAGGGGATATAGACAGGCTGGGTGAGTGGGCAGAGATTTGGCAGATGCAATATAATATTGGAAAATGTGAGGTTATGCACTTTGGCAGGAAAAATCAGAGAGCAAGTTATTATCTTAATGGCGAGAAACTGGAAAGTACTGCAGTACAAAGGGATCTGGGGGTCTTGGTGCAAGAAAATCAAAAAGTTAGTATGCAGGTGCAGCAGGTAATCAAGAAAGCCAATGGAATGTTGGCTTTTATTGCTAGGGGGATAGAATATAAAAACAGGGAGGTATTGCTGCAGTTGTATAGGGTATTGGTGAGACCGCACCTGGAGTACTGCATACAGTTTTGGTGTCCATACTTAAGAAAAGACATACTTGCTCTCGAGGCAGTACAAAGAAGGTTCACTCGGTTAATTCCGGGGATGAGGGGGTGGACATACGAGGAGAGGTGGAGTAGATTGGGACTCTACTCATTGGAGTTCAGAAGAATGAGAGGCGATCTTATTGAAACATATAAGATTGTGAAGGGGCTTGATCGGGTGGACGCGGTGAGGATGTTCCCAATGATGGGTGAAACTAGAACTAGGGGACATAATCTTAGAATAAGGGGCTCCTCTTTCAAAACTGAGATGAGGAGAAACTTTTTCACTCAGAGGGTAGTGGGTCTGTGGAATTTGCTACCCCAGGAAGCTGTGGAAGCTACTTCATTAAATAAATTTAAAACAGAAATAGACCGTTTCCTAGAAGTAAAGGGAATCAAGGGTTACGGGGAGCGGGCTGGAAATTGGACATGAGTTTGAGTTCGGATCGGTCAAGGCCCTGTGGGTGGCGGAGCGGGCCCAGGGGCCGAGTGGCCTGGTCCTGCTCCTACTTCTTGTGTTCTTTAGAGTTGAGGTTGGATCAGATCAGCCATGATCTCATTGAATGGCGGAGCAGGCTCGAGGGGCCGATTGGTCTATTCCTGCTCCTATTTCTTATGTTCTTATGCCCAGGGACCCCTGCCCTGAGTTCTGAAAATCAGTGTCAGTTACCCAGTGGAAAACAGGAAAACTGCTGCACAAAACATTTTTTCTTAGTACACAGCAACAGAAATAAGGTGTTAACAAGTCAAAAAACATAGAAATCTGATGAGGCGATCAGTATTCTGCTGACTATGGATACCTTGCAGACTCCGGTTTGAAAGCTCAAGAGTTACAGGGAGAGAGAAGAGTTGCAACTGATGAGCTCCAGTTTCGTCACGATGGGCTCACATGACGTGAAAGATTTTACAGCGTGAGGACGTTTTCAATGGCAGTGATACCAATGTGTCAAATGAATAGCAAAAAATGTGTGTTTTTTATAAAGAGAATCATTATACTATTTTACAGGTGCACAAGGGCTAAGGGGAATGGCTGATGAGCTAATAAAAGAGAGGTAGAACTAGTATTACACAGTATTACAAAGAATTTACAGCACAGAAACAGGCCGTTCGACTCAGCAGATCCATGCCAGTGTTTATGCTCCACACGAGCCTCCTCCCACCCTCCTTCATCTAACCCCATCAACATATCCTTCTATTCCTTTCTCCCTCATGTGCTTATCTGGCTTCTCCTTAAATGCATCTATGCTATTCGCTTCAACTACTCCTTGTGGTAGCGAGTTCCACATTCTAACCACTCTCTGGGTAAAGAAGTTTCTCCTGAATTCTCTATTAGATTTATTTGTGACTATCTTATATTTATGGCCCCTAGTTGTGGTCTCGCCCGCAAGTGGAAACCTCTTCTCTACATCTACCCTATCAAACTCTTTTGTAATGTTGAAGATCTCTATCAGGTCATCCCTCAGTCTTTTCTTTTCTAGAGTAAAGAGCCCCAGCCTATACAATCTTACCTGATAGATATAACGGGCTGGATTTTACCAGCCCTGAGGAGGCGGGTTTGGAGGCGGGACTACTGGCAAAATCAAAAAGAATGGGAGCAGGTCCCGAACCCGCTCCCAACACACCTCCAAACAATCTTCCTGGGAGTTGGGTCCCCGATTTGCGCAGGGACCCGACTCCTAGCGGCGGGAAGAGGATTATAGCCACTTAAATGCCTGTTAACAGGTAGTTAACAGGCAGTTAAGAGGCTTTTTCCCATTTTGACACTTCTGCTGAGGGCTTCCCGACGTCGGGGAACCCCGCCAGGGTAAGTGAGGCGTGCTGTGGGTCTGTTGTAATGTTTGTGTATAGATGACAGCTGCAGAAGTGGTGTGAAGGATCCAATGGGACACTGGTGAGTATCAGAGGTAAGGAAATGTTGGGAAAGTCATTTTTTATGTATTTAGATTTTTCTGTAGGTGACAAGCTTTGAAGTGTTTGTGTGGCCTCACCTCATTGGGAGAAGTGACAGATCGCTTCTGTAACCTCACCTGCACCTCAATGCTGTCAAACACTGTCAAATCATCTGTCAAAAATAAATGCTACCTTTAAGAAAATCGGCAGATGAAGCATCATCAACTGACGTCATCTGACACCGGCTTTCCCTTAATTGGCCAGCAAGCCCGCAGGGCGGGCTTAACAAGGCCAATCAGGGCAAAATAGCGTCTGTGTGTCAGACGTTGCTGGGGGTGGGACTAGAACCCGGAAGGCAGCAGTCCCGCCCCCAACTCGTCTCGCCAGGTATAATCCAGCCCAACCTCTCAGTTCTGGTATCATTCTACTAAATCTTTTTTTGCACCTTCTCCAGTGTCCCTATATCCTTTTTATAATATGGAGACCAGAACTGTTCCAGTACTGCAAGTGATGGTGCTATGAAAAAATGAGACAAATTAGGCAAATCTCAGAGTTTGTTCCAAGATCTTAAGATGATTATAACCGAATTATAAAGTGTAACAAAATGTATGAACTATTTGCAGCAGATGTGAGCTGCTCAAGGCCCCAACAAGCACATCCTGAAAGAGCTACAAAGCAACGATCTACACAAAATACATAGTATTGGATTCCAGGGTCTCTGGCGAGGTGGTAAAGAAGCATGGAGTGACAACTGATATCCAAAGTATGGAGGAGAATGTAAGCGAAGCAAAAGAGCTGGCATCTGGGCTTGAAATGGTCCTGGTGATGGAGCGTAGGATGTAACTTAAACAAGCCAGTTTTAGTGACACTAAAAAAGACTTGCATTTATATCGTGTCTTTTGCGACCTCAGGACGCTTTACAACCAATGAAGTAATTTTGAAGAGTAGGCACGGTTGTAATGTAGGAAATGTGGCAGCCAATTTACGCACAGCAAGATCCTACAAACGACAATGAGATAATAACCAGATAATCTGTTTTTAGGTGCTGATGGAGGTGTTCAGTAAATTCAAGGACAGTAGATCTGAGCCATTAAAAAATAGCCTAGAGATCCAATGAATAAGTTAAGGTCAAAAGGTACAAAGGTGGTGCTCTTTGGGTGGCTTCCGGTGCTTTCAGCAGGGGAGGAGAGAAAAGAAAAAGCCCTTAGCATGCATTTAGAAGCATTAGACCATGTCTCACACATCCAATTTCAATTGTTTAAAGTGGTTATTCGATAGATATATTTTACTTGGATTTTCAAAAGGCACTTAAAGTTCCTTATGAGGTTTTTAAATAAGATTGGGGCTCATCAAATTAATATTTAATGAACTAGTTGAATGGAAACTGCCTTGATATTGGAAAAGAAGAAGTAAAGATGGAAAATCTCTGTGTAGGTGCAGTGACTCGTGCAATGCTGGCCAATAGAAATTGCTGACTTGTCACAGGTATGTCTGCAGCAACACCATTATAACCACATGTCCTAATTTTAGTAGAAAACACCTCGCACACATTCCAGGTAAATGTACTTCTCATGTGCAGTTACTGAACAAACATCTACCACCATTCAGTGTGAAACTTTGCAGTCTTTCTCTTTCACCAAAGTTTGGAATTCAGGCATGAATTTATCAGAGACAGAACATCTTAGTCCAGCTTGTCGGTTTTTGTCCAGCAGTTGCGGGTGGTACTTTGACTTCAGAGAGATTGAGACGCCCCGTCGCCCTTTGACATGACGCGTCCTGTTGGAGCTGATAGTTAATGGTTGGGCTTGCTCTCTTCTGTTGGCCGGCCTGCCTGCAGGGGTTATTCCGATTGGCCGAACTGAGCACAATGACCGCTTCTCTCTCCATACAGTGATGCTGGTGTTTCCATGGTGCTGAAGTCTGGCGTTTTCACCAGTGTTACACACCATTTTGGCAGAAAAGCAATAAGCAGTAACCAAGGAAGTAAAGTACACACAACAATCAAAAAACACTCGCACAGCTTTTTGTTTCACCATTTTACCAACAACGCACAAAAAAGGTTGAAGCTACACATAGATATGCCATGAAAATGTGATTATTGAGTCACATACCCAATAACGGTGCCTCTAATTCATTTTCTATTTACTAATCAAAAATACAATTAGCCACATCTGGATTCCCAATTAGCCACATGTGGCTAATGTATTGGACAACACTGGCCTAGTGGAGTTCCACAGATTCTGTTCTAGGCCCATGCTTGATCTCTATCTAGTGAGTCTTGCTGGAAAGTATGGGCGAGATAGAGATTGACCTCAGCTGATGCCCTCATCATTCAACAGGCTGTTGATGCTCATTATTTAGACTCACACATTAAGAATAACCATTTGGGAAAGGTACCAGAGACCAGGAACAATGGTTACTACCACAAGAAAGAGAGAAGAAAAAAGGAGAAAACTGGAAAGCATGAAGTACTTACCCTGCTAATGGTGCCGAATGAATCTGTAATCATTTTCTCCAACTGTGGCATATTGTGGCTCACCTGCAATAAGAGAATAAGCAAAGAGAGAGCTGAGGACATTGAAACGCCTCCTGCCCAAGAAGATCGACAAAGCATCAACTAAAGCCAAAATCTGTAGTCTCTTAAACAAAAGCAAAATACTACGGATGCTGGAAACCTGAAATAAAAACAGAAAATACTCAGCAAGTCAGGCAGCATCTGTGGAGAGAGAAACAGAGTTGACATGTCACTTGGATGACCTGAAACGTTGACTGTTTCTCTCTCCACAGATGCTGCCTGACATGCTGAGTATTTCCAGCATTTTCTGTTTTTATTTCTGTAGTCTCTTAATTAATTACTTCACTTTTCTCTCCAATCCTTTAAGAAGTGCTGAAAAGACACAAAAGGCTACGCCTCCACGTGATGGCTTTACACAGGAAGTGTCTGTTATCAGTTCAGCTGTAGATAGTGAAATCAAAGCTAGAATTGTGAAGAATTATTTTGAAAAATTGTTAACGCAATGCAGAACTGACAGCACGAGACCCACAGAGACAAGTCTTGCTGTGGACACGTACGGGGTCAAATCGTTCTACCAGATTTTCTCAGTTTCTTATCCCTATGGATGGAACACGCTGATTACCAACAGACCTCTTGGGTTCCTGCTGCACGTTTTTCCTGCTCAAATCTACAGCTGAACTGATAACAGACACTTCCTGTGGCAATGACCACCCAAACCCTGTCCAGCCCGGCACCATCAGCCCTAAAGCCCAAATATTAAGGGACAAACATGAGGCCTAAAAACAACAACAACTTGCATTTATATAGCACCTTTAACGTAGTAAAACATCCCAAGGCGCTTCACAGGGGCGTTATTAAACAAAATTTGACACCGAGCCACATAAGGAGATATTAGGGCAGGTCAAAGAGGTAGGTTTTAAGGAGCGTCTTACAGGAGGAAAGAGGGGTAGAGAGGCGGAGAGGTTTAGGCAGGGAATTCCAGAGCTTAGGGCCTTGGCAGCTGAAGCTGTGGAGCGATTATAATCGGGGATGCTCAAGAGGGCAGAATTAGAGGAGCGCAGATATCTCGGGGGGTTGTGGGGCTGGAGGAGATTACAGAGATAGGGAGGGGCGAGGCCATGGAAGGATTTGAAAACAAGGATGAGAATTTTAAAATCAAGGCGTTGCTTAACCAGGAACCAATGAAGGTCAGCGAGCACAGGGGTGATGGGTGACCGGGACTTGGTGCGAGTTAGGACACGGGCAGCCGAGTTTTGGATGACCTCAAGTTTACGAAGGTAAACAACTTATAGAGAACTGATTGAATGTCTTAATGACTTTAATATAATTTATTAACCATGGGTAGGGATAGCTACTTACATGCTGAACTCTCGGGGTTTGGCAGAATTATACGTCTGAAGAAAAGAAAGGAAAATTGTGAGTTATTTCTCTCTCACAAGCCCAAAATATTATGTCCAAAATAACTTTGGAATACGCTGACAATAACATCCATCGTTACATTATTAATTAGTTAAATCTCACCATGATCTGAATTAGGAAATGAAGACTACACCTTTATGTATGTCGCCCTCAGTTGTTCTTTGACTCAAACTTCCGATTAAGCTTTTATTTTTTCCCCTCTTTTTTTCCTCCCCTCTTCTCTTGAATGAACCAATTCATGCTGGGGTCCAGTTCCACGGGCACAAGCAAACCTCTGGTAACTCACCAAATGTGAGCAGGATAGTCAGTGATTGTTGGCTAGCTATGTTGTCGACACCCAAAATCCACATACACGCTTTTCATTAGCGATCACTGCCCAACAACTACGAACAGGAAGCCTGGCTGGTACTTTTTTCTGTGTACAGTATTGGTCTCCTTATTTAAGGAAGGATGTAAATGCATTGGAAGCAGTTCAGAGAAGGTTTACTAGACTAATACCTGGAATGGGCGGGTTGTCTTATGAGGAAAGGTTGGACAGGCTAGGCTTGTATCCGCTGGAGTTTAGAAGAGTAAGAGGTGACTTGATTGAAACATATAAGATCCTGAGGGGTCTGGACAGGGTGGATGTGGAGAGGATGTTTCCTCTTGTGGGAGAATCTAGAACTAGGGGTCACTGTTTAAAAATAAGGGGTTGCCCATTTAAGACAGAGATGAGGAGAAATTTTTTCTCACAGAGGGTCGTGAGTCTTTGGAACTCTCTTCCTCAGAGGGCGGTGGAAGCAGAGTCTTTGAATATTTTTAAGGCAGGGGTAGATAGATTCTTGATAAGCAAGGGGGTGAAAGGTTATCGGGGGTAGGCGGGAATGTGGAGTAATCAGATCAGCCATGATCTTATTGAATGGCGGAGCAGGCTCGGGGGGCCGAGTGGCCTACTCCTGCTCCTAATTCGTATGTTCCATCCTAGTCCAGAGACACAGAAGCCATCATCACCACCACAGCTGAAATCCGTTCACTCAGTACAAACCAAAGATTGAAAATGGGAAATTCCTGGTCTGTGAGGCTCATTACTATACATCAGAGGAGTCAGGCATCTATTTACTGTATGTTTCTTATTGCCCTGTGCTTACAATGCCCAACAATGATAAGAAGGTCCGAAGTAGGGACTTGATTTTGCAATATGTTTGACACATTGTTTGAGATCAATGAATCATGTACTGCAGTAGAATACCAAGATAAGCAATAATAACACGATGTATAAAAACTACAACCGTCATGTTCCTAATTCATTATGGCTACCATTCCTGTCGCAATATCGACATGACTGCATTTCCTGGCTGATCCTGGACCACCGTTACCCATCCTGCACCAATTCCTCAACGTTACCCATCCTGCACCAATTCCTCAACGTTACCCATCCTGCACCAACTCTTCATCGTTACCCATCATGCACCAACTCTTCACCATTACCCATCATGCACCAACTCTTCACCATTACCCATCATGCACCAACTCCTCACCGTTACCCATCCTGCACCACACCATCACCGTTACCCATCATGCACCAACTCTTCACCGTTACCCATCATGCACCAACTCTTCACCGTTACCCATCATGCACCAACTCCTCATCGTTACCCATCATGCACCAACTCCTCACCGTTACCCATCATGCACCAACTCCTCACCGTTACCCATCATGCACCAACTCCTCACCGTTACCCATCCTGCACCACACCATCACCGTTACCCATCATGCACCAACTCCTCACCGTTACCCATCATGCACCAACTCCTCACCGTTACCCATCCTGCACCACACCATCACCATTACCCATCATGCACCAACTCCTCACCGTTACCCATCATGCACCAACTCCTCACCGTTACCCATCATGCACCAACTCCTCATCGTTACCCATCATGCACCAACTCCTCACCGTTACCCATCATGCACCAACTCCTCACCGTTACCCATCATGCACCAACTCCTCACCGTTACCCATCCTGCACCACACCATCACCGTTACCCATCATGCACCAACTCCTCACCGTTACCCATCATGCACCAACTCCTCACCGTTACCCATCCTGCACCACACCATCACCGTTACCCATCATGCACCAACTCCTCACCGTTACCCATCATGCACCAACTCCTCACCGTTACCCATCCTGCACCAACTCTTCACCGTTACCCATCATGCACCAACTCTTCACCGTTACCCATCATGCACCAACTCTTCACCGTTACCCATCATGCACCAACTCCTCACCGTTACCCATCATGCACCAACTCCTCACTGTTACCCATCATGCACCAACTCCTCACTGTTACCCATCATGCACCACCAAATTAAAAATCATTTTCCTAAATCTTGATCAGTTTGCAGTTTGAAAGCGACGGCCCAGGATGAGATAAAGCCTCAATTCACGGAGACCACGTACTGTACACAATACACACGTTGTCAGATTTGAGACTGGTTTCATGTGTGGAGAGAAGGAGTCTGGTTTTACGGGGTTTCCTTTCTCCCACCCCGGGATATAGACACTGGGACAGATTGAAGGAACTAGATCAGAGGGAATAAACAATGATGTTGTCTGAAAGCCCTTTTCTTTACTTGCTATTTACAGCTCTCACCTTGGGACCGCAGGAACCCGACTCTGAGGCAGCCCTCTCTGCCCGCTGTAATAATTCTCATATGGGATGGTGGCTGAATAAAAGAAGTGGAATAAAGCACAGCTTGTTATTGTAAACCAAAAAAATAACCTTTTCTTTCCCCATTTGCTATTCTGCAAACACTCTTTCAGACGGTCTCGCTCCCAGACCCGCTCCCAGGCCTCTGTCAATGTCAATCTACACCTGCTGAGTGAGACCGGACGTTGGGGGTGAATCTCTACCTTTCCCTCCCTCTCTGTGGAGGACGCACTGCTTAGAGCTGAGACCCCGGAGCCTGCATCCAATCACCGTCACTCCATAGTGTAGTAGGTCTATTTGCTGCATGTCCGCCATGGTTGGAGGCTAATACAAAACAAACACATGAGCGCCTGCTTCACCCTAACCACCCAACTGTCTACCCTTCTCTCCCGAAGGTGCTTACTCTCGCTGCTCTATGGTTCCACAGGCACCTGCAGCTCCTTTGACCATTGCAGGCATTGCATCCCAATCCTGTCCTCATGTAACGCACACACATGCGCAATTACAGCAGTGGTCACTGGATCGGGATCAGTAGCAGGAACCTTGGCTCATTTTCCCCCTCACTAACCCAGGGACACTGAGGCTAATTGCAGCAACCCCCTGCGATCAGCTGATTCACTACAATTCCAGGGACGGGCAGCTAATTCAGCATAACCCAGGCAACAAGTTACCCACTGAGGCCCTTTTCGCCTTTACTTTAAAATGGACAATCACATCCATAGCCAAGGTGATTGGTCACGTTCGTTCAGATATTCCTGAATGAACCCAAAACATTCCAACAGGATCTGCCATTCACCTTGGCCCAACTGGATTGGGGGGGAAGGTTCGACCTCATTACGCAAGCTAAACCTCGAGTGTGCTCAACAGTCTTTCACAAACTCTCCTAAAGTGAAAAGCGTCTATCACGAGTTGTACCACTGCCTCCTGCTCGAGGGGCCAGCGCTACCTGGTGGGGTGTCACCGGTCCTTTTCAAGTCTATGAAGAATTCAAGGTCTTTCTGTATGTTGCACTGCTCCAGCACCTTCCGGATTTCTTCATACATCTAAAGAGGAAGCAGAAAGAAAGATGAAGAAGGCATCAAAAGAAAAAAAAAAGATTGGTCTGAATTCACAGCTAAAAACCCACCAAGGTAACGTGGCCCATCTTGTTGGCACGTCATTTATCGCCACGTATAGGATTCATTCTGACCCTTTTCACTTCCTTTGTCTTGCAACCAAGGACCTAACAGTCGCTTGAATGCAAGTCCACTGCAAAGTTTATAACAACGCTGCTTTTGAAGGAGTAGGTCAGCTGTCTGTCTTTTCATCAAGGTAGGCAAGAAATTATGCAACTCGCCAAGGCTTCTTCGGCAGCACCTCCCAAACCCGCGACCTCTTCCACCTAGAAGGACAAGGGCAGCAGGCGCATGGGAACACCACCACCTCCAAGTTCCCCTCCAAGTCACACACCATCCTGACTTAGAAGTATATCGCTGTTCCTTCATCGTCGCTGGGTCAAAATCCTGGAACTCCCTCCCTGACAGCACTGTGGGAGTACCTTCACCACACGGACTGCAGCGGTTCAAGAAGGCGGCTCACCGCCACCTTCTCAAGGGCAACTAGGGATGGGCAATAAATGCTGGCCTTGCCAGCGATTCCCACATCCCATAAAAAGAACAAACATGTGGGGGAGGAATTTTAAAAATAAAGGAAGAGTGACGCACGAATCAGAAACGGGTGAGAAAGCAATAACCACTTACCTCGTCACTGGTCACGCAGTCCTGGGACAGCTGATTGGCATGCACCCACATAGCATTACGGATGTTGTGTATCCGCTCACAGTCCTGCTTCTCAAGGAACTGCAATCAGAAAAAGTTGCATTAAGTTATACGTCTCCATCCTTCCCCCAGAGACCGTCCTCATGGCTTCTTGGAATGAGATTTCCGAACGGACGTAAACCCACTACCACGCCAGAACGAGTTTCATATTCATCAAGTAATAGTTAGCCCCAGCACTCAGACTTCCTCTTAAAGTTCCAGGGTTCATGTTTGGTCCACAAGCTTGTCAGGTTGGCTAGAAATTCAAGAGTTTAACAACGGATGGATAACAGATCTGTCATATCTCAAGTTGTCACATTTTTAGGTTTTGTGCACTAGATATGCTCCTGGGTTCAGCATCAGCAGTCACTCCTGTAAGGACACCTCGCGTCCCCACAATCCAGAGCGCACCCTTTTCTGCCCAATTGTTGAGGTAAATATGGTGAGACCCAGTGATCATAAGAGAGAACCCCTTACTCTGTATACCGAATACTGGAATGTATCACATGCCAACATGTGATTCGCCACTCTTCAAAAACTGGACTAGATAAACTCTCTTATTAAATTGAGATACGGAATTTGGACAGTGTATTTATATTTAATTTGATTATATAACTTTGATTATATAACCCCCTGAGGTATACCTCTTTAGATATAAAAATAACAAAAGACAACAAATTCTAACTTTCTTACTAATACAAAACGTGGACCAGCATCTGTGGTACAAAATTACTAACTTCCATTATCAATATTGATAGTTATGGCCAGGTAAACTCACTGTGATTTCACAGCACCTTTTAATGATTTCCCTCCTGCCTCTGCAAATACCGGGATACGGTTCCCCCGAGTACCGGGATACGGTTCCCCCGAGTACCGGGATACGGTTCCCCCGAGTACCGGGATACGGTTCCCCGAGTACCGGGATACGGTTCCCCGAGTACCGGGATACGGTTGCCCGAGTACCGGGATACGGTTCCCCGAGTACCGGGATACGGTTCCCCCGAGTACCGGGATACGGTTCCCCGAGTACCGGGATACGGTTCCCCCGAGTACCGGGATACGGTTCCCCCGAATTCCGGGATACGGTTCCCCGAGTACCGGGATACGATTCCCCGAGTACCGGGATACGGTTCCCCGAGTACCGGGATACGGTTCCCCGAGTACCGGGATACGGTTCCCCGAGTACCGGGATACGGTTCCCCCGAGTACCGGGATACGGTTCCCCCGAGTACCGGGATACGGTTCCCCCGAGTACCGGGATACGGTTCCCCGAGTACCGGGATACGGTTCCCCCGAGTACCGGGATACGGTTCCCCCGAGTACCGGGATACGGTTCCCCCGAATTCCGGGATACGGTTCCCCAAGTACCGGGATACGGTTCCCCCAGTACCGGGATACGGTTTCCCAAGTACCGGGACACAGTTCCCCAAGTACCAGGATACAGTTCCCCAAGTACCGGGATACAGTTCCCCAAGTACCGGGATACAGTTCCCCAAGTACCGGGATACGGTTCCCCGAGTACCGGGATACGGTTCCCCGAATTCCGGGATACGGTTCCCCAAGTACTGGGATACGATTCCCCCGAATTCTGGGATACGATTCCCCAAGTACCGGGATACGGTTCCCTCGAGTACCGGGATACGGTTCCCCGAGTACCGGGATACGATTCCCCCGAATTCCGGGATACGATTCCCCAAGTACCGGGATACGATTCCCCCGAATTCCGGGATACGATTCCCCGAGTACCGGGATACGGTTCCCCGAGTACCGGGATACGGTTCCCCGAGTACCGGGATACGGTTCCCCCGAGTACCGGGATACGGTTCCCCCGAGTACCGGGATACGGTTCCCCCGAGTACCGGGATACGGTTCCCCCGAGTACCGGGATACGGTTCCCCGAGTACCGGGATACGGTTCCCCCGAATTCCGGGATACGGTTCCCCGAGTACCGGGATACGGTTCCCCGAGTACCGGGATACGGTTCCCCGAGTACCGGGATACGGTTCCCCCGAGTACCGGGATACGGTTCCCCCGAATTCTGGGATACGATTCCCCAAGTACCGGGATACGGTTCCCTCGAGTACCGGGATACGGTTCCCCGAGTACCGGGATACGATTCCCCAAGTACCGGGATACGATTCCCCCGAATTCCGGGATACGGTTCCCCAAGTACCGGGATACGATTCCCCAAGTACCGGGATACAGTTCCCCAAGTACCGGGATACAGTTCCCCAAGTACCGGGATACGGTTCCCCGAGTACCGGGATACGGTTCCCCGAATTCCGGGATACGGTTCCCCAAGTACTGGGATACGATTCCCCCGAATTCTGGGATACGATTCCCCAAGTACCGGGATACGGTTCCCTCGAGTACCGGGATACGGTTCCCCGAGTACCGGGATACGATTCCCCCGAATTCCGGGATACGATTCCCCAAGTACCGGGATACGATTCCCCCGAATTCCGGGATACGATTCCCCGAGTACCGGGATACGGTTCCCCGAGTACCGGGATACGGTTCCCCGAGTACCGGGATACGGTTCCCCCGAGTACCGGGATACGGTTCCCCCGAGTACCGGGATACGGTTCCCCCGAGTACCGGGATACGGTTCCCCGAGTACCGGGATACGGTTCCCCCGAATTCCGGGATACGGTTCCCCGAGTACCGGGATACGGTTCCCCGAGTACCGGGATACGGTTCCCCGAGTACCGGGATACGGTTCCCCCGAGTACCGGGATACGGTTCCCCCGAATTCTGGGATACGATTCCCCAAGTACCGGGATACGGTTCCCTCGAGTACCGGGATACGGTTCCCCGAGTACCGGGATACGATTCCCCAAGTACCGGGATACGATTCCCCCGAATTCCGGGATACGGTTCCCCAAGTACCGGGATACGATTCCCCAAGTACCGGGATACAGTTCCCCAAGTACCGGGATACAGTTCCCCAAGTACCGGGATACGGTTCCCCGAGTACCGGGATACGGTTCCCCGAATTCCGGGATACGGTTCCCCAAGTACTGGGATACGATTCCCCCGAATTCTGGGATACGATTCCCCAAGTACCGGGATACGGTTCCCTCGAGTACCGGGATACGGTTCCCCGAGTACCGGGATACGATTCCCCCGAATTCCGGGATACGATTCCCCAAGTACCGGGATACGATTCCCCCGAATTCCGGGATACGATTCCCCGAGTACCGGGATACGGTTCCCCGAGTACCGGGATACGGTTCCCCGAGTACCGGGATACGGTTCCCCCGAGTACCGGGATACGGTTCCCCCGAGTACCGGGATACGGTTCCCCCGAGTACCGGGATACGGTTCCCCCGAGTACCGGGATACGGTTCCCCGAGTACCGGGATACGGTTCCCCCGAATTCCGGGATACGGTTCCCCGAGTACCGGGATACGGTTCCCCGAGTACCGGGATACGGTTCCCCGAGTACCGGGATACGGTTCCGCCGAGTACCGGGATACGGTTCCCCGAATTCCGGGATACGGTTCCCCGAGTACTGGGATACGCGTCCCCCGAATTCTGGGATACGATTCCCCAAGTACCGGGATACGGTTCCCCAAGTACCGGGATACGATTCCCCCGAATTCCGGGATACGGTTCCCCAAGTACCGGGATACGATTCCCCGAGTACCGGGATACGGTTCCCCGAGTACCGGGATACGGTTCCCCAAGTACCGGGATACGGTTCCCCAAGTACCGGGATACGGTTCCCCGAGTACCGGGATACGGTTCCCCCGAGTACCAGGATACGGTTCCCCGAGTACCGGGATACGGTTCCCCCGAGTACCGGGATACGGTTCCCCGAGTACCGGGATACGGTTCCCCCCGAGTACCGGGATACGGTTCCCCCGAATTCCGGGATACGGTTCCCCAAGTACCGGGATACGGTTCCCCCAGTACCGGGATACGGTTTCCCAAGTACCGGGATACAGTTCCCCGAGTACCAGGATACAGTTCCCCAAGTACCGGGATACGGTTCCCCAAGTACCGGGATACGGTTCCCCGAGTACTGGGATACGATTCCCCGAGTACCGGGATACGATTCCCCCGAATTCCGGGATACGATTCCCCAAGTACCGGGATACGATTCCCCCGAATTCCGGGATACGATTCCCCGAGTACCGGGATACGATTCCCCAGAATTCTGGGATACGATTCCCCGAGTACCGGGATACGGTTCCCCCGAGTACCGGGATACGGTTCCCCGAGTACCGGGATACGGTTCCCCCGAATTCCGGGATACGGTTCCCCGAGTACCGGGATACGGTTCCCCCGAGTACCGGGATACGGTTCCCCCGAATTCCGGGATACGGTTCCCCCGAATTCCGGGATACGGTTCCCCAAGTACCGGGATATGGTTTCCCAAGTACCGGGATACGGTTCCCCCAGTACCGGGATATGGTTTCCCAAGTACCAGGATACAGTTCCCCAAGTACCAGGATACAGTTCCCCAAGTACCGGGATACGGTTCCCCAAGTACCAGGATACAGTTCCCCAAGTACCAGGATACGGTTCCCCAAGTACCGGGATACGGTTCCCCCAGTACCGGGATACGATTCCCCCGAATTCCGGGATACGATTCCCCGAGTACCGGGATACGATTCCCCAGAATTCCGAGATACGATTCTCCGAGTACTGGGATACGATTGCCCGAGTACCGGGATACGATTCCCCGAGTACCAGGATACGATTCCCCCCGAGTACCGGGATACGATTCCCCAAGTACCAGGATACGGTTCCCCAAGTACCGGGATACGGTTCCCCAAGTACCGGGATACGATTCCCCCGAATTCCGGGATACGATTCCCCGAGTACCGGGATATGATTCCCCAGAATTCCGAGATACGATTCTCCGAGTACCGGGATACGATTCCCCCGAATTCCGGGATACGGTTCCCCAAGTACCGGGATACGATTCCCCGAGTACCGGGATACGGTTCCCCGAGTACCGGGATACGGTTCCCCAAGTACCGGGATACGGTTCCCCAAGTACCGGGATACGGTTCCCCCGAGTACCAGGATACGGTTCCCCGAGTACCGGGATACGGTTCCCCCGAGTACCGGGATACGGTTCCCCGAGTACCGGGATACGGTTCCCCCGAGTACCGGGATACGGTTCCCCCGAATTCCGGGATACGGTTCCCCAAGTACCGGGATACGGTTCCCCCAGTACCGGGATACGGTTTCCCAAGTACCGGGATACAGTTCCCCGAGTACCAGGATACAGTTCCCCAAGTACCGGGATACGGTTCCCCAAGTACCGGGATACGGTTCCCCGAGTACTGGGATACGATTCCCCGAGTACCGGGATACGATTCCCCCGAATTCCGGGATACGATTCCCCAAGTACCGGGATACGATTCCCCCGAATTCCGGGATACGATTCCCCGAGTACCGGGATACGATTCCCCAGAATTCTGGGATACGATTCCCCGAGTACCGGGATACGGTTCCCCCGAGTACCGGGATACGGTTCCCCGAGTACCGGGATACGGTTCCCCCGAATTCCGGGATACGGTTCCCCGAGTACCGGGATACGGTTCCCCCGAGTACCGGGATACGGTTCCCCCGAATTCCGGGATACGGTTCCCCCGAATTCCGGGATACGGTTCCCCAAGTACCGGGATATGGTTTCCCAAGTACCGGGATACGGTTCCCCCAGTACCGGGATATGGTTTCCCAAGTACCAGGATACAGTTCCCCAAGTACCAGGATACAGTTCCCCAAGTACCGGGATACGGTTCCCCAAGTACCGGGATACAGTTCCCCAAGTACCAGGATACGGTTCCCCAAGTACCGGGATACGGTTCCCCAAGTACCGGGATACGATTCCCCCGAATTCCGGGATACGATTCCCCGAGTACCGGGATACGATTCCCCAGAATTCCGAGATACGATTCTCCGAGTACTGGGATACGATTGCCCGAGTACCGGGATACGATTCCCCGAGTACCAGGATACGATTCCCCCCGAGTACCGGGATACGATTCCCCAAGTACCAGGATACGGTTCCCCAAGTACCGGGATACGGTTCCCCAAGTACCGGGATACGATTCCCCCGAATTCCGGGATACGATTCCCCGAGTACCGGGATATGATTCCCCAGAATTCCGAGATACGATTCTCCGAGTACCGGGATACGATTCCCCCGAATTCCGGGATACGATTCCCCGAGTACCAGGATACGGTTCCCCGAGTTCCGGGATACGATTCCCCCGAATTCCGGGATACGATTCCCCGAGTACCAGGATACGATTCCCCCCGAGTACCGGGATACGATTCCCCAGAATTCCGAGATACGATTCTCCGAGTACCGGGATACGATTCCCCGAGTACCGGGATACGATTCCCCGAGTACCGGGATATGGTTCCGCGTGTACCGGGATACGGTTCCTCGAGTACCAGGATACGGTTCCCCGAGTACCGGGATACGGTTCCCCCGAGTACCGGGATACGGTTCCCCCGAGTACCGGGATACGGTTCCCCGAGTACCGGGATACGGTTCCCCCGAGTACCGGGATACGGTTCCCCCGAATTCCGGGATACGGTTCCCCAAGTACCGGGATACGGTTCCCCCAGTACCGGGATACGGTTTCCCAAGTACCGGGACACAGTTCCCCAAGTACCAGGATACAGTTCCCCAAGTACCGGGATACAGTTCCCCAAGTACCGGGATACAGTTCCCCAAGTACCGGGATACGGTTCCCCGAGTACCGGGATACGGTTCCCCGAATTCCGGGATACGGTTCCCCAAGTACTGGGATACGATTCCCCCGAATTCTGGGATACGATTCCCCAAGTACCGGGATACGGTTCCCTCGAGTACCGGGATACGGTTCCCCGAGTACCGGGATACGATTCCCCCGAATTCCGGGATACGATTCCCCAAGTACCGGGATACGATTCCCCCGAATTCCGGGATACGATTCCCCGAGTACCGGGATACGGTTCCCCGAGTACCGGGATACGGTTCCCGAGTACCGGGATACGGTTCCCCCGAGTACCGGGATACGGTTCCCCCGAGTACCGGGATACGGTTCCCCCGAGTACCGGGATACGGTTCCCCCGAGTACCGGGATACGGTTCCCCGAGTACCGGGATACGGTTCCCCCGAATTCCGGGATACGGTTCCCCGAGTACCGGGATACGGTTCCCCGAGTACCGGGATACGGTTCCCCGAGTACCGGGATACGGTTCCCCCGAGTACCGGGATACGGTTCCCCCGAATTCTGGGATACGATTCCCCAAGTACCGGGATACGGTTCCCTCGAGTACCGGGATACGGTTCCCCGAGTACCGGGATACGATTCCCCAAGTACCGGGATACGATTCCCCCGAATTCCGGGATACGGTTCCCCAAGTACCGGGATACGATTCCCCAAGTACCGGGATACAGTTCCCCAAGTACCGGGATACAGTTCCCCAAGTACCGGGATACGGTTCCCCGAGTACCGGGATACGGTTCCCCGAATTCCGGGATACGGTTCCCCAAGTACTGGGATACGATTCCCCCGAATTCTGGGATACGATTCCCCAAGTACCGGGATACGGTTCCCTCGAGTACCGGGATACGGTTCCCCGAGTACCGGGATACGATTCCCCCGAATTCCGGGATACGATTCCCCAAGTACCGGGATACGATTCCCCCGAATTCCGGGATACGATTCCCCGAGTACCGGGATACGGTTCCCCGAGTACCGGGATACGGTTCCCCGAGTACCGGGATACGGTTCCCCCGAGTACCGGGATACGGTTCCCCCGAGTACCGGGATACGGTTCCCCCGAGTACCGGGATACGGTTCCCCGAGTACCGGGATACGGTTCCCCCGAATTCCGGGATACGGTTCCCCGAGTACCGGGATACGGTTCCCCGAGTACCGGGATACGGTTCCCCGAGTACCGGGATACGGTTCCCCCGAGTACCGGGATACGGTTCCCCCGAATTCTGGGATACGATTCCCCAAGTACCGGGATACGGTTCCCTCGAGTACCGGGATACGGTTCCCCGAGTACCGGGATACGATTCCCCAAGTACCGGGATACGATTCCCCCGAATTCCGGGATACGGTTCCCCAAGTACCGGGATACGATTCCCCAAGTACCGGGATACAGTTCCCCAAGTACCGGGATACAGTTCCCCAAGTACCGGGATACGGTTCCCCGAGTACCGGGATACGGTTCCCCGAATTCCGGGATACGGTTCCCCAAGTACTGGGATACGATTCCCCCGAATTCTGGGATACGATTCCCCAAGTACCGGGATACGGTTCCCTCGAGTACCGGGATACGGTTCCCCGAGTACCGGGATACGATTCCCCCGAATTCCGGGATACGATTCCCCAAGTACCGGGATACGATTCCCCCGAATTCCGGGATACGATTCCCCGAGTACCGGGATACGGTTCCCCGAGTACCGGGATACGGTTCCCCGAGTACCGGGATACGGTTCCCCCGAGTACCGGGATACGGTTCCCCCGAGTACCGGGATACGGTTCCCCCGAGTACCGGGATACGGTTCCCCCGAGTACCGGGATACGGTTCCCCGAGTACCGGGATACGGTTCCCCCGAATTCCGGGATACGGTTCCCCGAGTACCGGGATACGGTTCCCCGAGTACCGGGATACGGTTCCCCGAGTACCGGGATACGGTTCCGCCGAGTACCGGGATACGGTTCCCCGAATTCCGGGATACGGTTCCCCGAGTACTGGGATACGCGTCCCCCGAATTCTGGGATACGATTCCCCAAGTACCGGGATACGGTTCCCCAAGTACCGGGATACGATTCCCCCGAATTCCGGGATACGGTTCCCCAAGTACCGGGATACGATTCCCCGAGTACCGGGATACGGTTCCCCGAGTACCGGGATACGGTTCCCCAAGTACCGGGATACGGTTCCCCAAGTACCGGGATACGGTTCCCCGAGTACCGGGATACGGTTCCCCCGAGTACCAGGATACGGTTCCCCGAGTACCGGGATACGGTTCCCCCGAGTACCGGGATACGGTTCCCCGAGTACCGGGATACGGTTCCCCCGAGTACCGGGATACGGTTCCCCCGAATTCCGGGATACGGTTCCCCAAGTACCGGGATACGGTTCCCCCAGTACCGGGATACGGTTTCCCAAGTACCGGGATACAGTTCCCCGAGTACCAGGATACAGTTCCCCAAGTACCGGGATACGGTTCCCCAAGTACCGGGATACGGTTCCCCGAGTACTGGGATACGATTCCCCGAGTACCGGGATACGATTCCCCCGAATTCCGGGATACGATTCCCCAAGTACCGGGATACGATTCCCCCGAATTCCGGGATACGATTCCCCGAGTACCGGGATACGATTCCCCAGAATTCTGGGATACGATTCCCCGAGTACCGGGATACGGTTCCCCCGAGTACCGGGATACGGTTCCCCGAGTACCGGGATACGGTTCCCCCGAATTCCGGGATACGGTTCCCCGAGTACCGGGATACGGTTCCCCCGAGTACCGGGATACGGTTCCCCCGAATTCCGGGATACGGTTCCCCCGAATTCCGGGATACGGTTCCCCAAGTACCGGGATATGGTTTCCCAAGTACCGGGATACGGTTCCCCCAGTACCGGGATATGGTTTCCCAAGTACCAGGATACAGTTCCCCAAGTACCAGGATACAGTTCCCCAAGTACCGGGATACGGTTCCCCAAGTACCAGGATACAGTTCCCCAAGTACCAGGATACGGTTCCCCAAGTACCGGGATACGGTTCCCCAGTACCGGGATACGATTCCCCCGAATTCCGGGATACGATTCCCCGAGTACCGGGATACGATTCCCCAGAATTCCGAGATACGATTCTCCGAGTACTGGGATACGATTGCCCGAGTACCGGGATACGATTCCCCGAGTACCAGGATACGATTCCCCCCGAGTACCGGGATACGATTCCCCAAGTACCAGGATACGGTTCCCCAAGTACCGGGATACGGTTCCCCAAGTACCGGGATACGATTCCCCCGAATTCCGGGATACGATTCCCCGAGTACCGGGATATGATTCCCCAGAATTCCGAGATACGATTCTCCGAGTACCGGGATACGATTCCCCCGAATTCCGGGATACGGTTCCCCAAGTACCGGGATACGATTCCCCGAGTACCGGGATACGGTTCCCCGAGTACCGGGATACGGTTCCCCAAGTACCGGGATACGGTTCCCCAAGTACCGGGATACGGTTCCCCCGAGTACCAGGATATGGTTCCCCGAGTACCGGGATACGGTTCCCCCGAGTACCGGGATACGGTTCCCCGAGTACCGGGATACGGTTCCCCCGAGTACCGGGATACGGTTCCCCCGAATTCCGGGATACGGTTCCCCAAGTACCGGGATACGGTTCCCCCAGTACCGGGATACGGTTTCCCAAGTACCGGGATACAGTTCCCCGAGTACCAGGATACAGTTCCCCAAGTACCGGGATACGGTTCCCCAAGTACCGGGATACGGTTCCCCGAGTACTGGGATACGATTCCCCGAGTACCGGGATACGATTCCCCCGAATTCCGGGATACGATTCCCCAAGTACCGGGATACGATTCCCCCGAATTCCGGGATACGATTCCCCGAGTACCGGGATACGATTCCCCAGAATTCTGGGATACGATTCCCCGAGTACCGGGATACGGTTCCCCCGAGTACCGGGATACGGTTCCCGAGTACCGGGATACGGTTCCCCCGAATTCCGGGATACGGTTCCCCGAGTACCGGGATACGGTTCCCCCGAGTACCGGGATACGGTTCCCCCGAATTCCGGGATACGGTTCCCCCGAATTCCGGGATACGGTTCCCCAAGTACCGGGATATGGTTTCCCAAGTACCGGGATACGGTTCCCCCAGTACCGGGATATGGTTTCCCAAGTACCAGGATACAGTTCCCCAAGTACCAGGATACAGTTCCCCAAGTACCGGGATACGGTTCCCCAAGTACCAGGATACAGTTCCCCAAGTACCAGGATACGGTTCCCCAAGTACCGGGATACGGTTCCCCAAGTACCGGGATACGATTCCCCCGAATTCCGGGATACGATTCCCCGAGTACCGGGATACGATTCCCCAGAATTCCGAGATACGATTCTCCGAGTACTGGGATACGATTGCCCGAGTACCGGGATACGATTCCCCGAGTACCAGGATACGATTCCCCCCGAGTACCGGGATACGATTCCCCAAGTACCAGGATACGGTTCCCCAAGTACCGGGATACGATTCCCCAAGTACCGGGATACGATTCCCCCGAATTCCGGGATACGATTCCCCGAGTACCGGGATATGATTCCCCAGAATTCCGAGATACGATTCTCCGAGTACCGGGATACGATTCCCCCGAATTCCGGGATACGATTCCCCGAGTACCAGGATACGGTTCCCCGAGTTCCGGGATACGATTCCCCCGAATTCCGGGATACGATTCCCCGAGTACCAGGATACGATTCCCCCCGAGTACCGGGATACGATTCCCCAGAATTCCGAGATACGATTCTCCGAGTACCGGGATACGATTCCCCGAGTACCGGGATACGATTCCCCGAGTACCGGGATATGGTTCCGCGTGTACCGGGATACGGTTCCTCGAGTACCAGGATACGGTTCCGCGTGTACCGGGATACGGTTCCTCGAGTACCGGGATACGATTCCCCAGAATTCCGGGATACGGTTCCTCGTGTACCGGGATACGGTTCCTCGAGTACCAGGATACGATTCCTCGAGTACTGGGAGCCTCTGGTATCTCGTTTAAATGCTAAATCTTCTCTGGTTTTGTTTTTTTGTCCCCTTTATCTGATTGTATTAATACACATGCCTGTCTTATTTTTCAGTTGTTAGGAAGGGTTGGCACCTGAATCTGTTCCCTTCACAGATCCTGATTCACCTGCTGTTTGTTTCCAGCATTTTCTGTTTTTATTTCCAATTTCCAGCACCCGCAGTATTTTGCTTTTGTACAGGTTATTTAGAGTGCGTATCCTTCATCGGAACTAATGCGCTGATGTTCTGATCAAGGGTACATCATAACCTATCTTTTGTTTACACAGGTGCTGACTGACCCACTGTGTATTTCCAGCATTTTCTGTTTTTAACGTCAGATTTCCATCATCTGCCGTTTTACCTTTGTGTTCTTGTACTTTACAAATAGCCTCAGTTCCACCGAGAGCCTCCGGGTGTCAGTGCTGAGCTTCTAACAGCCAGCGGTCCTCAGCACCATCACCATGGCTTCTGGTGTTACTTCAGCCCTGATTTACAACCACTACTGTATTCATAATAAACAACAAGAACTTACATTCTATAGTTCCTTTAACATAATAAAACATTCCAACATGTAAAAAGATCTTGGTAAGAGTACTGTGTTCAGTTGTGGGCTCCACACTATAGGAAGAATGTTTGAGGCAATAGGGCAGATTCACTCGGATGCTGCCCGGTATGAGGAACTACCAAAACAAAGACAGATTTGAAAAATTGGGGCTTTTTTTCATTGGAACAAGGCAGATTACAAGGCGAAATGATATGAGTGCTGCACTGTTGGAGGTGCCGTCTTTCAGATGAGACGTTAAATCGAGGCCCCGTCTGCCCTCTCAGGTGGATGTAAAAGATCCCATGGCACTATTTCGAAGAAGAGCAGGAGAGTTCTTCCTGGCCAATATTTATCCCTCAACCAACATTACTGAAAAACAGATGATTTGGTCACTTATCTAATTTGTAGGACATTGCAGGGCGCAAATTGACTGCCCCGGTGGGCGCTAACGGGGCACAAAGCCCCTAGCACCTGGGCGCGGCGCCGCTAACGCCTCCCGCGAAATTCAGCCGGAGGTTAGCGCCGGTGGTAGCCAGTAGCGCATCCGGCGATGATGTCATCGCCGTGCGCAGCGCCCCGGCCGCGCCCCCTGACCTACCACCAGACGATATGTCCAACAGGGTCAGGGTGGCCTTTTTGCGGCCGTACAAATTAAAGGGCAGGTGCCGGGCGGCCATTTTTTTGGGGCGGACTGCCAGCACCTGCCCCTTCTCGCTTTTTCATGCGGGGTGCCGGCCGCGATCGGTCAGCCCGGCTCTCCCCTTGAGCGCCGGGCTGTTTTCCCGGCACCCCGCTCCCCGGTGGTCCAGCAGGGCCCCGGTGCGTGCTGCGCTAGGCTCCTCCCCTTTAATCAGGGGAGGGAGGCCTGTAATACCGCGGCGCTACGTGACGACGCGCGTGGCGCTGTTGCACGTAGCGCCGCAATAATGAATGGTGGCGCCCCAGGAAGGAGGGGGAGCTACCACTCAATTTATGGCGCAGGGGTGCTAACTTTTTCGGGGCGCTGAAAGTAGTGCCCCGGCGAAGTTAGCGCCCCAAAGGGAGCGACCGAATTTTTCCCCCTAAGTGTTTAAAATTACTCTACATCTGGCAAGTCCCACTTTATAGGAACATTTAAGAATAGGTTAGATAGGCAAAGGTAGCGAAGAGATACGGTTGCAGGGCGGGGACATAGGATTGGAACTGTGTGCAGGATAAACACCGACACGGACTAGTTGGACTGGATGGCCTGTTTCGGTGTTGTAACCTCCATGCAATTCTATGTTATACTTGTGAGAGAAAGGAGACCGATGGCAGAATTCGTGGAGTAGGCCAAAAGCACGGTCAAGAAGTTCTGAAGGAGTCGCTACCTGAAGCATTAACTCGCCTGTTCTCTCCACAGGCGCTGACTGGTCTGCTGAGTGTTTCCAGCATTTCCTGGTTTTGTTTTCGGTTTTCAAGGGAGGGGGAGGAGATGGGTCTGGGAGGAGGCGAGCCTCGTGAGGGTGGGAGGAGGAGCTGCATCTGGGCTTGCCCATGGCAAGTTGCTTATCTCGATTGGGGTCCGCAGCCACAGCACCAAGTGCAAAAGACACTACCTAATATAACAGTGCAAGTCCTGGCTGTGATTACAGCATGAACTGTACTTCATGTGGCACTAATGGAAACCAGAGATTTCTGGAGTTATTTGCCTGCCTACCCATCCTCCTCTCAGCTGGAGTGTGGCCCCTGTACTTACTTTTGGACCGTCTTTGTCCCTTGGTGGCAGCCCAGCCCCACGTTATTGCTGCGAACTATGTCCTTGATATGTCCCACTGGGTACACGGAAGGGCTGACAACTGACATGGTTACAGCAGGCCTGTGCTGTTCACCACCAGCAAAAGCAGGGACACAAAGAAAAGGAGAGACACAGCCTGAGCCAGAGAGACACACACACATACAAATGACACAGAGACACAGACAAAGACACACAGAGAGAGAGGGGGGAGAGAGAGAGAGGGGGGAGAGAGAGAGAGGGGAGAGAGAGAGAGGGGGGAGAGAGAGAGGGGGGGAGAGAGAGAGAGAGAGGGGAGAGAGAGAGAGAGAG